>CM070730.1:21863706-22382324 GCA_036346275.1 Otatea glauca | reverse complement strand
TCCTTAGGGCTATGGTCGGCAAATGCTCATCCTAAATACGTAAAAGGACGAGGGACGATTCGGGACTTGATAATTTCAAGATTGTTTAAATAACGGTCTTTACAATCTAAGAAGGATAAAGCTAACTTTTTCTATTCTTCTTGGCGAGCGGTGGTGCAGGCGAGAGTTGGTTGCTCTCAGCTTCTCGGAGGGCGGCTCTGGGGCGGATGCGGTGGCGATCTCCGGCGTCGCGGCTTCGACCAAGAGCTCGAACTGTCGATCTCCTCGCCGATCCGGTTCCCAGCACGCCGCTCCACCACCACGCGAGGTCGATGCCGTCAGAGTACGAGATGGTGTTGACGGTGCCGATGAAGCTCCAAGCGCGCAGCCCGGTGACCACCGCCTCTTCTACGGTCCGCACTCGGGCGGTAGCGAGGCGAGGCACTCGGCCTGCCCGGCTCCAGGATGCGTCGCGCACTTCCCGACCGGCCTTGCGAGGGCCTCGGCACGGCGCGCATCTCGCCCGACCGCCCTCGGCAACCTTCAACGCCGCCCGGGCCTCGTCCGGGCCCACGATCGCCACGTCGCGAGCGTCCCGAAGCCGTTCTCTGCGCCTCCACGGCGGACGCCGATTCTTCTGCCTCTGCAGATTGCGGAGATTTTGGATAAGTTCGCCACGTGGTCGCACCCCAAACTTAATTGAAGAATTGAGACACTTAATGCGCGCGGAGTTGGTCGATTGCGGCTCCGACTTGCGCCTGCGATGAAGTCTTGGCTCGGCCGGCTCATACGGCGAGCGCCCGCTTCGGAGCGAACTCGAGCGGCGTCCCTCGAGCCTTGTTCCGCTCGGTCCAGCAGACGTGTTACTCCGCGTCTGCGCGATCCTCTCATGCAAGCGGCGCAGATCCTTGGCCTCGATGACCTCCATCGGGGAGGACTCGGTTCGCCACTTTCGCCCTCAAAGCCTCGGCTCTGGCGCTCATCATGAAGGGCCTTTGTGGCCTCTTCAAATCCTTGGCGGATCACCACCGCCTCCGACCGCCTAATGCCCGGGGCCTCTGAGGCTAGGCGCAACTCAAGCGCCAATTGCACTCCTCATTGCGCCGTACTCCGCATTGACGATCAGATGGCTGCGCAGAGCTCGACCGACGCGACGGGCGAGCGCAAGTCTTTGCAAAATGTGGACACTCCGTTAGTCGCATACGGAAGAACTATCAAAATGTTACGCGAATCGAGAACTTTTGGTGACCTGCAGGCGATGTTGGACTCCCGACCATCATATCCAGCGCCACAGGTGGAAGACTTGAGCAAGGGCGGACCTTCACGGATCGCCCTATCTCGGCCGGCGTCAGTAGCGCCTTGCTTAGAAGGGTGGCCCCTCGCTCTCCTCGCCTCACCCATGATGCCCGCACAGGAATTACACCGTGGCCAGCGCTCGCTTCGCCCGTTCGGGCGGGGCGCCACCGTCCAAAAGCACCATGGGCAAGGGTGACGAGGTCAACCTTGAAATCCTCGGCGACTGCGCCGAGGGCATCGGTCGGCACCTCCCCTGGGACGAGGGTCGGGCACCTCCGTCGCCGGCTCCGCCACGATCGGGCGCGATCACCGGCGACGCCATTGTCTCATCCTCGAAGCAGCGATCACGTCGTCGTCGAGGGGTCCCCTCACGGAAGCGGCGGAGAGTTCTTCTTCGACCTCGGGTGGGGCTCTGTCCCCTCGAAGGCGACCGCCCACGGACGCCGACGCTTCGCGACCGCCAGCGACCCAACAGGGTCACAGGAAATCCACCGGCGCTGCACTTGCGGGGCGATGTGGCACGCCCACGATCACCCAAGATAGGCGCTATTGACGTTGCAAAGATTCAAGAGTCGCTCGGGCGGCTTTGCCAAAAAGAAAAATGCTCCAAAATAAAATAATAATACACTTACAAGGCGGCGCGTCTGCGTGTACACGCGCCCCTCTTTGCCGCCCCGCCAGGGGAACAGTCGGCCGGTCGCTTCCTGAAGCCACCTCGGTAGAGACTGCGGACGCAAGCGCAAGATCACCCCACTGGGGATCCGTGGCCACAGGCCCGTGATGCCGCCCGGCCGAGTCACCACGCCGCCGCCCGCCAGCGGTCGGGAAAAAACCCACCATAGGGGTGGCGGAGGCCTCCTTGCATTGTCGATGGAGGTTGTCCCATGGCGGTGGTCTCACGACACATCCTCGCCGGCTGCCACAGCAGCGTTGTAGCGTTCCTTACTTTCTTCCTCCTCCTTTCCTCCTTCCGCTTCTTGGAGGAGTCGACCTGTCGTCCTCGCCGGCGCGCGTCCGCGCTTCCTTATCCCGGGGCGGCGCACAGGAAGACATCCCCATGAGCCCTGAGAGGATGCAGAATGTCGGTCCAGTCGCGAAGGACAAAGAAAGAAAGCGAAAGAATTTCAAAGCTTCAGGTTCGCGAAAAAGCCGCCGAATGGCTCGGGTGGCCATCCGCGCCACGATGGCGCTCCCCGTACGCGGCCACCCGAGCCTCCACCTCGTGAGCGCTGCCAGCTCGGGTTCGGCCATCCTCGCCGGTCGGACGGCCCGCATATCTGGGAGCGAGGTGCGGCACGTGCACAAGTGGTTGCCGCGCATCCCCATGAAAGCGCGCACAACCACGTCCCGGTGAGCCCCGCCTCCTTTGAGCCCGATCGCTCCACGATCGGGCCGGCTGTTCTTCTCCCTCTTTTGGCGCCCAGTTCCACCGCTCCTCGCCATGGGAAGCTCTCGGTGAAGCAGTATTTGTCGCCAGCGTTGAGCGTAGAGCCATTCGAACGCCCGACCCTTGTTGACGAGGCAGCTTTACCTCAGTACTCCGTGCTCCGCCGAGGCGAAGGCTGGAGGGCGAGGCCACCCGAGGCGCCCGCGTGCTCCGTGGCGGCTTTGTCCTTCGAGCCTTGCACGGAAGAAGTGCCTCCTAGCGCCAGTCGCGGCTCGATCCCCAAGAAGGCCGCCTGGCGTGATGAAGATGGCGATGTGGAGGACCCCATTGGGGTTGAGATGGTGCACCTCCACCTTGTAATGAAACAACGACCCGGACGAGCGGAGTGCGGTGGCAGCCAAAGCCAGCTCGAAGAGCGGCGGGCACCACGATCTCGTCGCCCGGCGAGTGGTAGTATCCGATCCGGCACCCTCCGGTCGGAAGGTCTGCGGCATGAGGAAGCCCTTCTTCACCAAGCCGAGCGCCTGGTGTCTTCTTGCGAGCACTCGGCCACGACATCTTCACGGGAGGCGGTGGAAGGTGAGAAAGAAAGGTGGGGTTTTCTTTCCTTAGCTCTCGGTGCTCTTCTTGTTTTGAGGCGAGAGCAGAGAGGCAAGAAAGCGTGACCACTCGAAAGCACCTAACGGGCGTATTTATAGAGACGAGCGAGCGCCCGGCCAGCGGGCGCCCGTCAAGCGAGCGTCGCGACCACCCTCGTCTGTCGCGCCCGACTGGTAACTCGGTTTCCAATACCACTCCTTTTAATCCTGTCTTATTGTCGTCAAGGGCCATAAAGCGCCGCCCGAACAACGTGTCCGTAACCTCTCGGTCTCGCCTTTGGCGGAGCAGTTGCTCGAGCGGCGAAAACCCTGCAGGCGGCTGCGGCCCAGGCGGCAAAAGCTTTGTGGCTTGCGCCGAGGGCGGTGTGGGTTCAAAAGGCCTACCCACGGATGGGTATAAAGTCGCCCAACAAAACTTGAGCAAGGGGCGGTGTGAGGTGAGCCACGGTGGGCCCTCGGTTAGGTCGGTGATGGCCTAATCACCTCTACTCGCGTCAGAGACCATACTTCACACTCTCACGGGAGCTCATCAATGGCGACCACCGGTGTGCTCGGGTCGTGGACGACCTAGAGTCCATCTGAGATTGAGTAGAGAAAGGTTTTTATGGGTCGCCCACAGCGAGGGCGGGACACCTACTCTGGGACCGTCGCTCGGAAGGGTCCCCCCAGGCGGGACCTCCCGGGACCCACTCGGACTACCCGCTATTAGCTCCACGAGCACGGCGTTCAAACCAGCGCAGTAAATGCGCGCCGCTCATCCCCTCCGAGTCCCACACTGCGGATGGGGTATACATGTGGGATAGGCGCGGCCATTCCTCTCGCGGCTACCCTGCCCGAGCGAGGACTCGAAGGATGCCCGCGTCCGGCTCTGACGGTGGCGAGCACTCACGTCCAGCTCGACCGGTGGCGAGCACTCCGTCTAGCTACGACGTTAAGCGAGCACTCGGACACCCGAACCTCACAGGCATCCGGTCGTCCTGCCGACCAAAGCACTCGGACACCGAACCTCACAGAGGCATCCGGTCGATCCCCGCCGACCAAGGCACTCGGACACGAGAACCTCGCAGAGGCATCCGGTCGTCCTGCCGACCAAGGCACTCGGACATCCGAACCTCACGAGGCATCCGGTCGTCCTGCCAGGCCAAGGCACCATCTAGCTACGGCGTTAAGCGAGCACTCGGACACCGAACCTCCGCGAGGCATCCGGTCGTCCTGCCGAGCCAAAGCCTTTGTCTAGCTACGACGTTAAGCGAGCACTCGGACACCGAACCTCACGAGGCATCGGTCGTCCGGCCAGCAAGGCACTCGGACACGAGAACCTCACAGAGGCATCGGTGTCCTGCCGACCAAGGCACTCGGACATCCGAACCTCACGAGGCATCCGGTCGTCCACTCGCCAGGCCAAGGCACCTTTGTCTAGCTACGACGTTAGCGAACACTCGGACACCGAACCTCACGAGAGGCATCCGGTCGTCCTTGCCGACCAAGGCAGCATCTAGCTCTGACGTTAAGCGAGCACTCGGACACCCGAACCTCACAGAGGCATCCGGTGCGTCCGGCGACCAAGGCACTTTCGGACACGAGAACCTCACGAGAGGCATCCGGTCGTCCTGCCGACCAAGGCACTCGGACATCCGAACCTCACGGAGGCATCCGGTCGTCCTGCAGGCCAAGGCATTGCCTCTTCTACGACGTTAAGCGAGCACTCGGACACGAACCTCACGAGGCATCCGGTCGTCCTGCCGGAGCCAAGGCACTTTCGGACATCCGAACCTCACGAGAGGCATCCGGTCGTCCTGCCGACCAAGGCATCTGGCTACGGCGTTAAGCGAGCACTCGGACACCGAACCTCACAGAGGCATCCGGTCGTCCTGCCAGACCAAGGCACTCGGACACGAGAACCTCCGCGAGGCATCCGGCCGTCCGCCACCAAGGCACTCGGACATCCGAACCTCACAGAGGCATCCGGTGCGTCCTGCCAGACCAAGGCTTGTCTAGCTACGACGTTAAGCGAGCACTTTCGGACACCGAACCTCACGAGGCATCCGGTCGTCCTTGCCGACCAAGGCCTTTGTCTAGCTCTGACGTTAAGCGAGCACTCGGACACGAACCTCACGGAGGCATCCGGTCGCCTACGAGCCGACCAAGGCACAAATCCACAGCGATTAAAATTAAAGCAAACTCATCGCAAAGACATTTTCATAAAGAAAAGAAAATTTCATTATAGGCCAACAGGCTCAAACTTTACACAACTTTACACGATGCGAAGCGGATACAAGAGTGGCCACGCCGCACCACAGCAGACTCTACCCACGCCTAGAACCTATCAAACATCCGTGCGGCATCGGTGGCACCGACGGCATCTTGGTAGGCCCTTGCACGGTCGACGGACGGCCGCCACGCCGCGAAGCAACACGTCGATGCCTCTGCGCCGTTCAGCGACATCGATGTGGCGCGCCAACTCACGGTCGGCGCCCTTGCGCCATCGCCTCGAAGGGCCCCCTTACCACCTCGAGCCTCGGGCGGCCTCGGCGGCGTGTCAACGAGAGCGTCGCGGCTGCGGCTTCTTCCTCTCTGAGCTCGGCCATCGCTGGTCGAACTCAGCCCAAAGCTTCGGCAGAGGATCTTCTTCTTCCACCGTGGCGCCATCGCGAAGCTAAAGACTAGAGGATGTCTCGAAGCCATTTGAAAGAACAAAAGAAAAAGCTCGTCCCCTTCAAGCAAGCTACGACGCACGTGATATATATATCCGGACGAAGGGAGGCTAAGCGTCTCGAGTAAATGCGGTCTTGAAAAGCGAAGCATCCTTCACGTAAACCCGAGGCGATCAAGAAGGCGAGCGGTAGCGGCGCTAAACTATGCTCGGCATGCGCAACGAGGCAAGTAAAGCCCCCCCGGTTCAAATGCCCGGCCAAACTCGGGACACCGCCGGATCAACGAAGCACACGACGGAAATCGCTTAACGGATCGGTTTGGACCGACCTACGAGCCCGCCACCACTTTCGTCCAGTTCAACCCCAACCGAATCTGCGAAATCGGCAGGAGTTCGGGGCTATTGACGAATACTAATAAAAGGATACCCCAACAGCCCGCGCGAGCCGAGCCGCCTCAAGCATATCTCCACCCAACAGCGCGCGCCGCCGCGCCGACCGATCGCTGCGAGGCGCGAAGGCATCCGCTCCCGACCGGCCGAGAGCGAATCCGACGACAACGGCGCTCCGGCCCCTCTTGGCGGGCGGGATCTCCGACTCCAACCAAACCAAGGTGTGACAGCGAGTGCCGCGTGTCGTCCTCATCGGCCTCGCCACGTACCCTCGAATAAGGTCAATCGAGCGACTATACAAGGGCGGTGGCTCCTTCCAAGAAGATCTCGTGATTGTAGAAGACAAAGCTTCCGGCCCATCAACGATCACGACAAAGACGGCGCACGCCCTCCGAGGCGGCACCAACGCCACGCACCTCGGCGTCGGATTCGCAAGGATCACAGGAGGGCCGTCGCTACTTCCCGAAATACCTAACCTCCACGACCACCAAGGCTACCAACCCGGCATGGGCAAGGCGGGTGGCGACGATCCACAGGGCGAAGGACCGGAGCTCCTAGCGTAGGTCACCTCGCTTCCTCCTAACTCTCGATGTAACCTGCCTTCCTTACGTATAAAGGAGGCGGGGCTAAGCGATCGAGGGGCAACGAGCAAGAACAAGAAAGGGAGAGAGCGCTATCAAACCCATCTCGCTAAGCCATTGGCATTCTCGCTTGTAAAACTTTGTGCGATCATCTCGTACCAAGAGTAATACAACACCACCACACACGAATCGGAGTAGGGACCTTCACCAACGAACGGTATACATCTTGGACTCACGAGTCTAACCATTCAGTGAGTGGAACGCGCGACCCCCTAGACTTACAAATTTACTTGCCGGCGCTCCCGAAAACGCCGACACCAACAAATCATGGACCGACCACAGGTATGCGGCTCGTAAGGTAAATTCTCTACCACCAACGCTGTCGTATGCCTTTTCCCCTCGCCACAACTTCTTCAGCTCATCAATTAGGGGCCGCATGAACACATTGAGATCCTTCCCTGGATGCTTAGGACCTGGAATGACAAGAGCAAGGAATATGAACCCCTCTTTCAAGCAAATCTCAGGTGGAAGATTGTATGGCATGATGAAGACCGGCCAACAAGAGTAGGGGCTAGCGCTTGTGCTGAAAGGTGTGAAACCGTCCGTGGACAAACCAAGACGGACACTCCTAGGGTCGCTTGCAAATGCAGGATCGAATCGGTCCAATGCCTGCCATGCCTCGCCATCAGACGGATGCACCATCATATCCGGGTCTTGGTCCTCACGTTTACCTTCTTTGTGCCACCGCATATGTTTCGCTGTTTCTTTTGACATGTACAAGCCGTTTAAGCCTATCCGTGATCGGCATGTACCGGCTCGTTTAGTCGCGACCTTTGTAGTCACCGATACCCTTCCTCATCTACCACCTCAACGACCAGACTACCGCAATGCATACAATGGGTATCCTTGTCATGATCCTTCGAACAAACATTCAATTATTCTCGCACACATCAATCTTACGGTAATTCATCCCGAGGCCGGCCATCAACTTTTTCGATTGGTACAAATCCTTTGGCATCTTGTGGTTAGGCGGAAGAACATCATTCATTAGTTCAAGCAAAGCGTTGAAGCATTTGTTCGAAAAGTTGAACTTCGACTTCATCGACATAAGCCGTAACCGCTGCAGGGCGTTCACATTGGTCAAGTCATGCGACTTCTCGTCCGAGGCGTCAAGTAGCCTATAGAATTCCTTAACCTCCTCCGGTGTGACCCTCCCGGAGTTAAATTAAATTCCCCCCGCCAAGATCATCCAAAGACATCTCTTCCATCCGGCCGTGATCCTCCACATGGTCCAAAGATCTCTTCCATCTCAATGGCCTGCCCTGCGGCCTCTCCATGACGGTGCCACACTAAATAGTTAGGCATGAACCCGTTTTTGCAAATGTGATACTGCACTATATCCTTGCTGTAGTAGCTGTTATTCTCACAGAGGGTACATGGGCAATACACATATTCAGCTCCTCCAGCGAATGCTTGCTTCAAGAAAGCATCCGTGATCTGCCCCCATTCCCTTGAGTGCCACCCATCACTCCTCCATCCGTCATACATCGCCCTTCGATCGTCACCCATTATCAAAGCTAAACAAATGAAACAATGTCAACGTACGACCGTGGCTTAAGTGACAAAGACAACCCTATTAGGAAAGATGTGTTCTAAACCCACCCAAGAATGGAGGCTATTGCATGCGACACGTGACGCGCTCGAATCGAACGAATTTGGCGGCGAAGATAATTTGTTCTCCAAGCGCACGCTCGATGCTTTGGTGCGCCGGAGAACAACAGGTTATGTGGCCGAAATCACGCTCGATCGCCGCACGTCACGTGCCCTATGCAATAACAAACATTCTCGGCCGTCCAAAATCTGTTGGACATACGGAACCGCGCACCTCACAAGCAAATGTGAGATGCGCCGTTCCCAAACGGTGACGCCTATGCTCTCTCTCGTTCGACACAAACCTAAACTCTAACGTTATATACAACGGTGAAAATAAAAATATATATATCATATGCGCGTGAATATAAATGATATGAAATAACTTTAAACGAATATAAAAGAGACGAATATACCTTCTCCAACGCCGGTGAAGCGTCGCGAGGGTCGGGAGGCGCGGGTGGCGCCCGGCGGGCGGCAAGACCGCGGGCGGCGCCGGCGATGGCGCGGCGGTGGCGCGGCGGCGAGCGGCGGGGCGGGCGGGCGCAGCCACGGGCGAAGGGGCGGCGTCTCGAGCGCGACCGGCGGGCGGTAAGACGGCAGAGGGCGGCCGGGCGGCGGCGCGCAGCGGGCAGCGGGCGACAGCGCTGGTGGCCGGCGGCGGCGGCACAGCGTAGCGGCGGCGATCGGCCGGCGAGGGGCAGCGGGCGGGCGAACATGTGTGGCGGCAGCCGGGCCGCGCGCGTGGCGGCAAGCGCAGCGTCGCGGCGCTGGCGAGGGCGGAGTTGGCAGGCCAAGGACCGAAGCGGCGGCCGGCGCGGCCGGAGCGGGAAGCGGCTGGGCGGCCGCGGGCGGCAGCGAGGTGAGGGGCGGGCGGTGCACTGGCCGACCGAGGGGCGCGGCGTGGCGGCGACTGGCGGCCGGGGCGGGGAGTCTCGAGCGGAAGGGCGGGCAGCCGCGGAGGGCGGCCGGCGGTGGCTCGCGCCGAAGTGGGGAGCGCGCAGGCGGCGGCGCGCGGGCGCTGAGGCCAGGGGGGCAGCGAGCGCAAGGCGAAGGCGAAGCGGGCGGGCGGGCGCGCGCGCGGCGCGCGTGTGGGCGTGGGAGGCGTCGGCTCGTAGCGTGCGGCCCGAGGTTTTGGCGAGTTAAATTCGTGGGGAAGGTTGGCCCACGAATTTAAAAATTTAAATTCGTGGGTAATTTTTGGCCCACGAATTTAAATGTTTAAATTCGTGGGTAACTTCTGGCGCACGAATTTAAATGATTAAATTCATGGGTGTTATTTGAGCCCACAAATTTAAATAAATAAATTCATGGGTTTCATTTTGGCCCACGAATTTAATTAAAAACGTGGGTTTTATACAAACCGACGAATTTAAATAAATAAATTCGTGGGTTTTTTTGGGCCCACGAATTTTTCTCTGTTTCTTGTAGTGATTCTTCAGAATGAATCATCTAGTATTTTTTTCTTCTATAAAACTGCATATTTAGCAATGCATTTGCTGATAACTCTCTAGATCAACAGTGTATAAATAAGCCGTGAGCAACACCCTATTATCCTCAAGTATATCATGGTAGAGGTTATGCCTTAAATATTCTTTCATAGCCACCTTCCGCTAGAACTTTAGCCACTTGGTTCCATTACCTGTAACAATCATCGATAGCTTTTGTAGTTGTGTTCCAAATGTTTGTGGTTTACTTTGTAAATTGCATTGCCAATGTATATCACAAAGTTGAAGTGTTTCAAATGACATTCGAACTTTGCTAACGAACTGAAGAAACCCGTTTCTGTTCATTGTGTACGTGCCTTTGGTGATCTTCTGGCAATACTAAAGTAAGACATGGATATATGTTCCTGAATGCTTCAATTATCATGTTCACTTTACATCTACTTGCTTGTGATTCTTTTGCAAACATTTTTGAGTTCAAATTTCACAATGCATGCTTTCATCATCTACTGCAAATACAATAATTAATTTTTACCTACATGTTATTATTGTTACTGTAATATGATCTACGTTAGAGTTCACAATGTGTAACCTACGTCTCCCGTTCGAGAGTACTTGTTTATGAATATGCCATTTCGGCACATTCATAAGCAAGCGGTCTCGAATTGTCCACGTTTTTTGGACAGTTCGAGGATATGTGGTTCGGGCAAGTTCCTGAGTTGTGTTGTACAACGTCAGAGTAGATTTCGGTCGCGTCTCCCTGGTGTTCTCCAAATGCACACCCCTCTTGACCTGTTGTCGAGACGTGCATATGGAGAACAGCGGGGAGATGCTGCCGAAATTTTCTCTGGAGTTATACAACGGCTTAGGAACTTGCTCGAACCACATATCCTCGAATGGGATTAGGACCAAACCTATTTAGAGATTAGGGGTTATCGTTGGTACGTATTTAGTTAGTCATCAGATAGACTTTTCTTGAAGATCATTCGTTCATCTGTTACTGTACTGAAATATGCTAGAACAATTACATCTTATTACTAATCTATTCAGCTACTGCTTTACATGATTTATTGTCAAGTTCACAAAATAGGTACGAATTGCTTTCGCTCATGTCAAATATATGACCTTATCAGATACGAAACTCAAAATGTCACAATTAGAGAGCATCGGCTCCTCGCCAGACAGAGTAGAAGGTGCTCCTGATGGGTCGAGCCAAGTTCCAAATGTTGAGGGGCCGAGTAAGGTGAGGAAGGCCCGAGGACCGAACAAAGGGGCCATAGAGAGAACACCGCAAATTCTCCACTTCAATGCCACGGGGGTCTGCACGGGTCCTCCCAAGTACAAGGGCGATACCGGTCATTCCTCGGTCAATTGGTGAGGGAGAGAGTGCCCATAACGATTAAGGATTGGAGGAAGGAAGTCAACGCCGAGCAGAAGAATCGGCTGTGGGACGAGGTTAAGGGCAAATGGATTATAGAGGAGGAAGATGAGCATAGCGAGGCGATGTGACGCCTTGAAGAGGATAGGTGTGGCCTTGAGGCACTTCAGGGTCCTCATGCACAGTGAGTACGTACTGAAAGGTCGTACACCATTCGAGAGGTATCCATTCGTGACTCCAGATGTTTGGGATGAGTTCACGGCGACAAAGGGTACGCCCGAGGCAGAGCAGCTGAAAGAGAGGAACACCGCTATCCAGAGGCACAACACGCACCCGCACCACCTCGGTACAGGCGGCTATGAGGGGAAGAAGGCAGAGTGGGCGCGACTAGCCGAGGAGTGCGCGAACTCCGGGACGACGATGCCTTACTCCCACATATGTGAGGAACGGGCACGCAACTAGGTATTAGCGAGGATAAAGAAAACCGTCGACGGGTAGCTTGTAGTCGCAAACCCCGCTACTGCGCACGTCGTCTCTGCCATCGTAAGACATCTGACTTAGTACATTGCAGTTGGCCCAGCTTGTTGTATTTCAGATCTAATTCGTACTCGCTTATTGCGGGAGGAGGTAAGCCGGCGAAAGAAGCAGGGACCTTTGAGCCAAAGGTCGAAGGATATCACGTAAATGCGATCGGGAAGCCCGACCATAAGGGCCGGGTGCTTGCCGTAGGGTCGACACATACGAAGAAGTCCTACTTCCATGATGACGCTTCGAGTGCTAGATCAATATCATGGGAGGCACGTGCGGGCGCCTCAAGGAGGCAGCTTTAGGGAGCGGTGAGGAGAAGATCAAGGATGAGGTGAGGGGAGATGATGGCACGTGAAGATGAGATAAGGGGAGATGATGGCACGTGAGGAGCGCTGAGGGCCGAGATGATGGCGATGATCTCTCAGTCGAGCGGATGCCTCGCCTCTTGTAGAAGCACGTGCCCAGACCTAGCAGGTGTGGTTCCAAAATGATAAGACCGAGCCCAGTGAAGGTAATAATTAATTTTTCCTAACTTAAAGCTACAAGTGTAATTGCCACAATGTTTCTCCTCAAGTTGCGTACATCTTGCAGGCCCCTGCTAAGTGCCAGCTGACCACCCCGACGGAGGACGAATTTCCTATCGAGGCTGCATGCGGGGTTGCATTTCCATGCAAGGAGACCGACACTGTGCATGGTCAGCCTTTGGGGAAGGGCTACATGAGGGTGCAGGTGGACTACGTCCACGAACCCTTCTTATCACATGTGCTCGAGTTCCCCCCCAATGAAGATATCAGCACTCTCGGGCAAGCACGCATATCGTTCATCAAGTGGCCCACGACGGGTGTCGTACTGGTCAAGGTAAAAATCCCCCGCGTCTTCTCTACCATCCAGTAGTACTGCAATAAGTTAAATATGTGCGTGCTTTGTAGGGTCCTACCGTACCTATGCTTACTCCTGCTCCTGCTTCTGTTCCCACCACCGTGATGAGGCCTACACAGAGTGGAGAGCTCACGTGTAAAAGGACAAGCACGACACCAACAGAACCACAAGAGGCCTCTGAGACTCCTTCCGCCAAGAAGGCAAAGCTGATAAAGGCCACAACGCCCCTTGAGGTACTTGAAAAGCCCACTACCCTCACCTCGAAGACTCCTTCGGCCCAGAAAAGAAAGTCAGCACAGGCCAAAGACATCCATTATGATTTTAAGGACTACGTACATGGAAAGCCCCTGATTACATCTAACAAACTAAATGAGCTAGGCAGGTGGACTCGCATGCTCCATGGATGGTATATTGATAAGGTGAATGAGGAAGAGCATCGAGTCGACTTCAATGTGATGTATAAAAGGGTACATTTCCACTGTGACGAGAATGGGATATTCCCTGTCAGTTTTGAGGATCTGTTTCGTGTGTACCAATTAACCGCCGTCGATATTTCTACTTTACGATCCTGGACTCTGTGAGTATCGCACCATACAGCATGAACTGACGACTTTTATAGGATTTTTCATTATGTTTTCTAATATCAACACGAGTTGCAGGGCAATGAGACAGCGAGCTGTGACGAATCAAAACCAAGTTGGGTTTGTCGACCCCGAGCTTGTGTCTGCGACCACGGCTAGGCTGCATCCGGTTTTTGTTGCTGGCTACATCAAGGGGGTATTGCATACTGAGTCGACGAAGGACTTCGTTGTAATACCATACCACGAGGAGTAAGTAGTACAAACCCTTCAATTACTTGTACGCATTTAAACCGTATGCGAACTTATTTTCTTGCACTACATTCCATTTAATAAGCAACCATTGGGTCCTACTCGTCCTCGTTCCGAGTGAAAACACAGTCTACATTTTTAACTCAATCAAGAAGAGACCGATGGCCTACGCGATCAAGTGTCCTTTGCAGAAGTAAGTACATTACCGTAACCTAACACTTTCTGAATGTAACTATATTTTTTTTACTCAATGGCATCCCTCCAATATATGTAGGGGTTTCTCGGACTATGTCGATGAAGGAGGGTCACACGATAACAAAAAGGGCAAGACGCTGGAGTATAAGAAATTCACGGTACAAGTGCCTAGCATATATACGATTAATTTTTTCTGACATCTAATCTTTGTGTGTTAATTTCTTTTTCTCTCTTCACAGTGTCATCAACAGGGCAGCGATGACCTGTGCGGCTTCTATGTCATGCAACACATGTTGGTTGTGGTTGGCGGCTCACATCTTTTTTCTAAGGTATATGTACATGCATACTTAGCCTTTCACATACAAATTTTGAAACTTAAATTCATGCACTCATTTATGTTTTGCAGATGATCAATATCCCCCGGAAGAGCTTAGACAAGAAAGCACTCAACAATTTGAGACCACTTATGCCAATGGTCTTGGTTAGAAGTTATATCGGAGGACGGTAGGTTTAGAGATCCCAAGCGTCCTACTAGTCCATATGGAAATAATATTAATTGTATATGTCAATGTGATATATATGTACGTGTACTGATTGTTAAGCATGTTTGTGTTTGTATGTTGTGAACGAATGGGCTATATGTATTGTAATTTAAGTGTTCGTGTTCTGTATTGTGAATGTGATATATATATGCCCATTGTTAATATGTGCTATTTTGGGTAATCTGCAAAATTGCAACACCCCCATAAGGGTCATCAGAATCGGTTCCACTGTGGAACCGATTCTGATAGCCACATATTTGGAATCGGTTCTTGTATATATGATTCTGATGACGTCTCATCAGAATCGGTTTTTTGAATAAAGCGATTGTGATGACACCATCATTAGAATCGGTTCTTAAGAGGAACTGATTCTGATGACCTCTTATCAGAATCGGTTCTTTTAAGCAAGCGATTGTGATGACCATATCAGTAGAATCGGTTCTTTAACGGAAGCGATTGTGATAACCATACCATTACAATCGGTTCTTGGAAGAAAGCGATTGTGATGATCCATCATTAGAATCGGTTCTTTCAAGGAAGCGATTGTGATGACCACATCATTAGAATCGGTTCTTGTATAGAACCAATTCTGATGAGGGCGTCATCACAATCGCTTCTTTGAAAGAACCGATTCTGATGATGGGGTCATCACAATCGCTTCTTTGAAAGAACCGATTCTGATGACCTTTATCAGAATCGGTTATTCGAAAAAACCGATTGTGATAAAGTGTTCATCAGAATCGGTTTCACCTAATAACCGATTCTAATAATGCTTTATAACAATCGGGTCAAAACCGACTGTGATAACTCCACCTCATCACTATCTAAAGACTTCGTATCGCCACTTGAACCGACTGTAATGGCAAAAAAGAATCGATTCTAATGTACAATTCTGTAGTAGTGAAACCTCTTTATTCGTTGTATATATGATCAGCAGCTAGCTCAATAACCTAAGTTCTATAAATTGATAAGTTTTGATTAATGTAATTAATGGCAAGTGTGTATACATATGGCTATGTGAGGTTATTGCTATTCTTGACTATATAACAGCGATTTGTTCTCGGTCAATTTCTTTCATTTTGAGAGGATCTACGTAGCCATGCATTGTTGACGACTAGTCACATTTGGTATTATAGCTTATATATGTATACGAAGTTCCAACTAAGATCATACGAGGGCAAAAATAATACATATCATTTCAGATGGCACTTACCTGAAAAACTATGGGATTCTCTCCAATTAATGTCGAGGTTGGTGAAGTTTATTATATATTAAAAGCCGATAACAGATCTTTTACCGCTATTAAAAAAAAGAAATATGTAAAAATTCTCACAAAAAGAAAACTTCCTACATTTAAATTGGTGGACCGTAAATTTTAGTAGTTGGTTTAGAGATATATTAATTTGAACACACCTCTCAATCCTCTCTTTCACACATAAGGAGAGAGATCTCAAAATAGAATTAGCTAATTAAATATGAAATGGAATATCCCAAGTTCAAATTTAGATTGTAAAATATAATTTTTAAAATTCAAAATTATGTAAAGTTATACTACACCAAACCAAACCGTGCAAATTGTGCATGCCAATCTACTAATTTATTCAATAATTGCAATGTGATGGTCCGAACTCCGAAGTGGCACCTGCAGGAGCACATTCATCCGAGTAAAATGTTGTCCAATGTTGAAAAAAAACACACCAAGCTTACTTAGAGTATAATTTCTAAACATCGTAATAATCTACTTAATTTCGTCGCAAAAAATCATCTACTTAATTGAGATATTTATTAGGAGTTGCTAGTATGAGATTAGAGGCCATATTACGAAGGGTTTTAATTACCAACCGTAGGAAAGCCGGAACCGGAGCAAATCCCGGACCTGGGCTGGTTTCGAAAATCAGCTACTTTTTGCATCATTTTTTCTTGAGAAATTCAAAATCAAACGATTATAACTTTTGCAGCTAATACTGAGAGTCAAATTAAAGAGTGGCGTGTCGTTGTTGGAAAACTGGCCAAGGTAGTTCTGGTTTATTGGCCGGTTCACAGTGGAGCCCTAGTTTTACTTTCTAAGGCTAGTGAGAAGTGATGTATATGATGAGTGCAAACAGAGTAACCCAGCAAATTCATTTTACCCTATATATCTATTTGTCAATGGTATTGCTAATCTTGTTAATTGGATCCACATAGATGATTTATGTGGCTTAGATCAACAACTAAAACGTACTAACTGACCACATAGATTTTTTCATATATGCAGTCTTGTCTTCTGATTAACATTCCATTGACTACAAGGGCGTGCGAACCATGATTATGTGTTGATTCATGCCATCAAGATTGAAGTTATATAACGTATTATTGTACTACATGCTTCCAAGATTGATTCCTAGTCCTTCCCTTTACTTCAGATCATAACTCATTCTAGCTGGGATCCATTTTTGTTTCACATGTTAAACCGCCAGCGTTCTTCGCCTAGCAGCGAATGCCAGGGCTCCAAAAATTGAACCTGTACCTTAACATTTGAGATAAATTTAGCACAACATTATGCCTGAAATTAATGTAATCCTAGTGCCAAGAAACTTTACACTACAGTACACTCATCTTAATTCTGGTGCCTAAAGGCAAAATGCCTTGTAATGTTAAATTGAGAGAGTACATACGTATCGTATATGTAAAAATTGTTACTCAAACCTTTCCTCTCCAAACACTAATATCGGAACAACTGAAGAAAGGAATTCCACGGTCTTTTGGTTTTGAAGAAAATTGGGAAAGATAGACGAATACAAAATGAAAGTTGTATTACAAAATGGACTAGTATCCATAATCGTGTC
This sequence comes from Otatea glauca, assembly GCA_036346275.1. Classification (NCBI taxonomy): domain Eukaryota; kingdom Viridiplantae; phylum Streptophyta; class Magnoliopsida; order Poales; family Poaceae; genus Otatea; species Otatea glauca. The sequence goes on along the minus strand of CM070730.1, from coordinate 22,365,167 downwards.
TTGCATATTTGCAGCTCTTTCAGCTACATATTCTACGGGATTAAAGAATCCTATCACACAAAGAAGTTTCAACTTCAGCTTTGGCCTTCTACAATAAAAAAATCATATTAACTTCTTGAAGTAAGCACAAAAGATCTAATACATTGACACCGAAAGTTTCTTCCTAGTTCTATCAAAACCCTACACAATTGTTGATCAGAAACAAGTCCTAAATCTCCTCTAGGGCTTGGAGTATGTCATCCCACAGATCCTCAAACTTCTCAATCCCAAAACTGAACCTAACCAAGTTGTCCTTGATCCCGTTCTTGGCCTTCTCTTCATCACTCTGACCCCTGATTAAAACACAAATCCATGCGTACAAGTGAACATTTCCATGACCAAAAACCATGTGCTTGTTCTGACAAGAGCTCTAGCACCATTTAAAGGCAACAGGAACGCCTGTAGTATACTAGACAAAGAATAAGGTTTTCGTGAGAAAGAATTAGTTTGTTATAATGCGCATTAAACGCCATAGCCTTTTGTTTTTTCACCTCCAATTTTATTGCGATATGTTATTAAAAACTAATAAAACTAGTAGTATATGTGAAAGAAATTTTTGACATAGTTTACTCACATAATTCTTGTACGAACAATTTAAATATTCATAAAGATGATGTTAGTCAAAGTTCAAATAGTTTGACGAGACTTTTCGCAATGACACTTCTTGGTGACGAGAGCCAATGAGATGGATAGTACATTAGATGTGGAGCAAGACCAATAACCCGAAGTGGCAAAGGATTATGGGCCTGTTTGGGGGGGGGGGGGGCTGTGACTGGACTGAAAAGCTGTTTTTGACTTATTGGACTGTAAAGCAACTGTAGCTAGCGGCTGGGGCTTTTCTAGAGTGACTGTTTGGCAAACTAGCTATGGCTTTGTGGCTTTTCTTGAATCCTCTCCCAAATCCAATCGATCCCTCCCCAAATCCGAATCGGGCGGAGTGAGTAGCCGGCGCAGAGGCAGTGGCCAGAGGCGAGCAGCCGGGACAGAGGTAGCGGGGCGGAGACAAGTAGCCAGGGCCGAGGCCGAGCAGCCGGGGCCCGGGGCCGGGGTCGAGTAGCTAGGGAGGAGGTCGAGCGGCGTGGAGGCGAGCCGGGGCGAAGGCGGTCGGGGAGGCAGTCGGCGAGGCGACGAGTCGGGTCCAAACTCGGTCCGGGTGGAGGTCAGCAAGGTGGCTACCGAGCTCGGTCGGCACGGCGGCCAAGCAGAGGCCAAGTGAGCGAGCAGGCGAAAGCCTCAGCCATAGCCCAAGCACCACCCCCCCCCCCCCCAAAAAAACAGGCTCTATGTTCTGGGATGGGAAAACTGGGACAGCAGTACATAATTGTACTATGTCTCTTTCACGGTTTCACCCCTTTCGATTACATATTTATTCTTGCAACCACTTCATCTGTGAGCAACTTCAGCATCTACAAACAACAGAATCCCTACATTTTCTGTGTGTTTGCCTTCTACAAACAAAAGAATCCCTATACTTTCTCAGTATTTGCCTCCCACATAACCTGGGAAGTCACAGAGCAAAATGTTCTAAGTTTTCTCTAGGGCTTGGAGTATGCCATCCCTCAGATCCTCAAAACTTCACAATCCCAAAACTGAACCTAACCAAGTTGTCCTTGATCCCGTTCTTGGCCTTCTCCTCGTCACCCTGACACCTGATTAAAACACAAATCCATGCGTATAAGTGAACATTTCCTTGACCAAAAGCTCCTAGGTAGCTGCAATTTGTTGGCTAGTGTTATCAAACATCACTTACCAGAAGGACATTACCGCCGGCTGCTGCACTAGGCTCTCACATCCGCCGAGGGACGTCGCGATGAACGGTATCTCCAGCGCGTCGATGAACTTCATGACATCGTGTAGATCCGACGCTGTTGAAACAGAACGCCAAAATACTTTAGGATAATTTTCTCTTTATTACTTCTCGTTCTGTTCTCTTACAAAACTCAGGTCTACCCCTGTATTTATACCCAAAACTACAACCTCACAAACGGAATAAGATTCTACTTCCTTGTCCTAATTCAACTCATCATCCTAAACTTTCTTAATACAAACTTTCCAAACTAAAACTTTCTTATTACAAGATTATTTCTAACATTTCCCCCCTAATCTTGTAATATATTTGATCACGCCGATCTTCTCTCTCATCTTCAAGAACTTGTTCAGCTCGTTCCGTGTGTGCGCGAACTCCTTTGCGTTGTCTCGCTTGCGTACATGAAACAACATCGTCCTCTCCCGAATCGCCTACACCCGCACCCACCTGGTGTCTCTGCGTCCTCCTGACGCCTGTGCTGTACCCACTTGGTGCCTCTGCGTCCTCCTGACGTCTGTGCTACGGTACTGCATAAAAGACACAATGAGAAACAAAATACGCAGAGCGTTGAACTATTATTGTTTTCGAGAGCTTTTGCTTTACTTCTTGCATCACCCTCATGATGATTTGCTGGTTTGGCTTGCTAGAGCTTGCCTTCCCTTCAGCTGACATCTCAACTTTCGGCCGAGCCGTCATCTCCGCTGGCGCGACTTTCCTCCGGAGCCACCTTAGAGGTCGGTCGCCGCCTCGTCTTTGCGCGTCCTCCGTGCCGACGCCACAGCCACCCGCTGGCCTTCCCATTAGCCCGCACCGTTGCATCCTCGAATTTATTGCCTGCACGACCCACCATCATGCGCCGCACTGGCCCTCCGTGCACGCTGTCGATGCCGCCGTTGCCGGCCTACCCGACCAAGCTGCGAAGCCTTCCGAGTGCCCGGTGGCAGCCCTCGCCCGTGTGCGCCCGACAGCTTCCACGCCCTTGCTTTGTTTTCCTTGCGCCACTGTAGGAGGAAGCAAGCCACCATTTTCTTTTTGTTGATGTGTCTTAGTCATGACTAGAAGTTTCCTGTGAACCAATTTGCCTGCTGGCAATTTCCTTGTTGAGCAAGCACCACTTGTACTGTTGACTGCTGTTTCTTTGCGTTGGTTTCAAAGCTTCCTTCGCTGAACGTCCTTTAGATGAGATTGGCTTGGCTTCCAATCACGAAAAGCTTCGGATTCGACTGCTCTTCGGAATCGACCTGTGAGGAAACTCGCCGAGACAAGCCGATCGCAATCTACCGCACAGGGCTTGATGTGTTGACTAACTCCGCCTTGGATTTTGGTGCAACGAAGACCTCCGATCAATTTCGACGAGAACGCTGAATCGTCGAGATATTTTGACGAGAACATTGAATCGTCGAGATGAGACGCCGAACTCTTTGCTCTTCCCTATTCGCTGTTGAAGATAATCTTGACATGTATTAGTGTCGGGATCCGATTCTGAGAATTCGGACCCTCTATGTATTCCATGCCAGTTTAGAATCACGCTAGTACACACAGTCTTTACAGGGTTGAACATCACAGACATTCACAGCGATATAATAATAAATAGTGCAAACATTTATATAAACTGAATTGTACGACCTTATGGTCTCCTTACATAAGATCGACCACGCAGGGCTTACATTATCAAAGTAATAAAAGATAACAGCGGAAAGCAAATAAACTTCGTGGAAGCCCTCATCTTGCCACAGGCAACCGACTGGGCTTGCTCCCTAATTGTCTGGCTCTTCAATGTACTCTTCCTCCCACGCTGGCATAGACTCCTCCACTGATGTTGGGTTGATAGGCAAGGGGGTGAGTACTCGAGGCACTCAACAAGTAATGCACAGAATGCGATGCTATTACTACATGCAAGGCTTTTTTCAAAGAATTTGCTTACTTGATTCTTTTGCATCAATCAGCATTTTTAAATTTAACATTTTAATTAGATTAAAAGCAGTGAAACAATTATAAGTAGTACTAAGTTCTGCAAATGGTTTTTCTCTATAAAAGTTCGGCACACAGCCTTAACCATTTCATTTTTCCCACACTGGCACACAGCCACTCTTTCCACATTTTTATTTTTGAAGATCTAACCCTTGACTGTAATCCCCGAGCAATGTTCAATACTGCGGACACGGTTATTCGAATAGATTTGACACTTTGCAGAGGTTGTACACTTTACCCACAAGATACAGCCGCTCACTACACAGGTGATTGTCCGTAACAAAGCCTTTCAGGAATCTCTACCTTAACCAATGAACCTCTCTGGTATTGCCTTCACTGTCACTCCCCTCACACAGAGCTGAAGTATAGGACAGGCCAACACCGTTGGATGGGCACCAAGCCGTAGCACAGGTACGCTCCCCTACACAGATACACTGTCGGGACCCGAATTTGCAAATCCGAAACTCTCTGTGTATACTGCACTAGTCCAAGATCATGCTAGTGCACACAGTGGAAACATAGATGAAATACCATTTCATACAACGAATTAACTAGGAAGAAGCAAATTATTATTAAATAAAGCAAACGACCTTATGGTCAATGTTTACACCATTACGCCTTAAGGGCTTAAGAAACAAATACTATTGCAGCGGAAAAGATAACTTGAGCCATTCGACATGTCACAGGCAATCGTCTGGGGAAACGACTTCCTAATCCACGTAGTCTTCATAGAATCCCTCCTCATGATACTCATTATCTCCTTCAGCCACTGATCAACAAGGGCATAAAGCCGTGAGTACAAAAAGTACTCAGCAAGCCGTAGGAAATTGATGCAATATATTCATGCACGGCTTGACAAGGATGGCTATATGTTTCATTTGCAGAAAGCAATAACTTGAATTGAAATACAATAAATAGATTGAAAGCATATTTATAAAAAAAGCAAATAAATGATTGATAGATCAATGATAGACAACAAAACAACAGTGAACTCCCCGTTCACATCCCAACAATTCCACATTCCACATTTTATGAAACACTCTATACCCCGTGTGAAATTCCCGGGCTTGTCCATGACCGCGGACGCGACTATTCGAATAGTTTTACACTCTGCAGAGGTTGTACAACTTTACCCACAAGATATGACCATCTCTTTGTGCAATCGATCTTAACACACTTCCTTTGGTGTGTCGCAGAGATGTCATGACAAAGCCTTTACAATGCACTGTCTAAACTCTAGACGCCCGCTAAGGTTTCGCCCCTTAGGGCCCCTCTTGCGCCTTGCGAATCTACCCGTCCATCCCGGAACCCACACTATCAATTGGCAGTACTCAAGGCTAGACATTGCAAATTAATCAGCTAAGTTTGTCCCATACCAGACTCGTGGTAGTACGGTTAGGCCCAGTTCAATGGCGCACAAGATTAAGTTCTTAAGTTGTCTCAGGCAAGACATCCACATCCCAATGTGCTAGAAAACACCCCCTTTACTGCACGATCACTTGTCCGAGGGAAAACAATGCGTTCAACCAAGACCAATGGCAAACCCCGCCATGGTACAACAAATTTTACAACAGTGGCTAACGGCCATAATTCAATATCTCATTAAGTCAAGATTAACATTATTCAATGTGTGACATGAATCCCAATGTATATCTAAGCATGTCTAAGCATAGCTACAAAACCCAATGTTGGTATAATGATTATGTCCAACTAGTAATATCCCAACCTAGGTTTAACAATGGATACATGGTATCCCAATTAATCAAGGTGGCATAATATCAACTAGGTATACATCTACTCCCATTAAATAAGCATTGATACACAAAATAGCATGCAATTGTAATAAAGTAAATTACTTTTGCAAACATAGGATCAATATGATCAAAGGATTATGACTTGCCTTGCTGATCTAGTGCCGAGTCTTGGTCTTCAAAGTCTTCGTTCGCTCCCTCGGAATTAGCATCTACCAGAAAAGAAGCAGCAAAACCAAATAAATACAAAACAGAGACTCAAACAAGCTCAAAAATGAAAATAAATGGCTCTAGAAGATAGATCTTGATTTTAGAAAAATTTAGAAACTTGAATCGCCTCAATCGGAGTTCGTATGAGGGAGAACGAGCTTCTGGAAAATTAAATCAGAGAAAAAAAACTGAAAATTAGAAATTCGGAATTTCTGGATTTATTTTTGTACTGGAAAATCGGTTTATTGCGCAACCGCTGACGTCATCGGGTTCACGGTGGATTGGGTTCACGGCATCGCCCGGTTCACCGTGCACCCGGTTCACCGTGCACCCGGTGCACGGCTGACGTCGGCGCTTGCGCAACAAATGGCCGAGGTGAGGTGGCGACGGCAGCAGCGACGCAGACGACGACGAGGCGAGCCACGCGTCGCGCATCGGCGGCTGCGATTGGATCGGACGGCGGAAAATGAGGGCGCGGGCAGCGGTGACGCGGCACGATCAGGGACAACCAAAGCAAATCGGATGACGAAGCACGGTTGCTGGAGGTCGACGGTGAGGCGGGCGGCGCCACTCACCGGAGGCGAGGAAGAAGATGCGCGAACAGCGCAGCGGCGACGGATCGGACGGCGCGAAAGCGGATCTCAAGAGGACGCGGGAACTCAACGAGACACGGTACGTGGCGGAGGCACCGGCGGCGAAGAAATAAGCGGCGGAAGGTCTCGCACGGCGGAGATCGACGGTGAGCAAGAACTTCGGCAAACGGCGGCTCGGGCGACAAAGAGTGGGCAAAGAAGCGGCGCGCGAGGAACCTCGGAGGCGTGCGGCGCGGCTTTATAGCCTAGGAGGCGTCGCGACCGGACGTCGAGTGGCGGCGACACGCACGGAATCGAGGCGGTTAGGGTTAGGGTTCGGGGACGGCGACGGCGGGGTGGCGCGAGCGATCCGGACCGACACGTGGCGCGAATCGGACGGCCGACGCATTGGTGAAATTTGGCGAAGTAGGCCGAGAAGCGGCTGCGAGAGGTGGGGAGCAGAGCGGGCGGGCGAGCAGGCCGGAAGGAGAAAATGGGCCGCACGGGGAAAAACGGCCCGAGGGCGATTTGAAAATTTAAAAACATTTTCCAATTTAAGAAAAATTCCAGAAATTCAAATAAATGCAAATAAATTCAAATAAATATCAGAAAAATACCCAAAAATATAAAAAAATTCCTTGGAGCACAATGAACCCAACTAAAACTGAAAATCTTTAGTTTGATGAATAGTTTAGTCAAATTAAATTCTTTCATTAATGGAAAATTCAAATTAAGCTGGGATTAATTCAAGGAAAATGCAAATGGTTTATTTTTGAATTCAAACATTCCAAAACTCAAATTTTGGCATGTTACATACACCCCCGTGTACTATCACCCTGAGGTATCAGAGGAAAGATATCAGAACCCTAATCAACTAGGTCCGTCCCATACCGGACATGTGGTTGTACGGGTGATTTAGATCAAAGGCTTGCAAGGTGAAGTCCTTAGCTGACCAAGGCAAGACTTTCATCACTCAACAGTGGCACACAGCCCAATGTGGCACACAGACTCACATCACTCATCAACCCATTGCCACACAGGCTCACCTGACACAAAGCCTCTTGCCACTTGCCCCAGTCTAAATCATTTCCACCCCGTTGATTATTGTGCAACACATGCCAGCAATAACTCAACATCGGTACAGAACCACACAGGTCTCTGTACCTCAATCTCATCATGTGGCATCATCACACCACTTTCAAAATAAATTCAATATTTCATTAGTCAATATTGTAGTATTTCCCGAAAGATCATTCATGATTCGTTGCAAGGCTAAGCATCTATTCACGATCTAGCCTCTCGTGTTGGCATCATATTATTATCCAACAAATACAATCAATCCTAGGGTGACAAAGATTTTAGGGCATACATATAATAATTTCATGGTGACAATAACAATATGGGTTGATTAGCTACATTATAAAATTTCATTAACTTCATTTTAAATAAATTAGCATGCATAATTTCAAAGAATAAATTACATTTTAAAATCTGAGATCAAAATGATCAAAGCATCACTTGCCTTCAAAGAGTTGCTGGTCGTGGTCCGAAGCTTGGTCTTGAGCGACGAATTCTTCTTCGAAACTTTTCGGCAAATTTGCGTCTACGCGTAAAAATAACATATGCACTAAATTCTTAAAACAGTAGACTAAATGATCTCAAAAATTCAAATACAATTCACCATTAAAAAGATCTCAAATTTACAAATTTTTAGAGACTGGAATCACCCCAATCGGAGTTCAAATGCAAAAGTTATAGCCTTTCAATGTTTGCAAATATATTAAAAAGAATAAACCGAATTAACATAATTATTTTTCAACTGAAAACCCGATTTATTGCGTCAGCAGACACGTGGCATTCTCTGGTGCTGCCACGTCATCTCGGTTTATGGACCCGGTCCACGGTTCGGCTCTGGTCCACCGTGGACTCGGTCCTGTAAGCGATCGACAACGACGAAGAGGTCCCATTGATGGCGTCGGTAGCGTCACCAATGACGTCAACCGATTGCCTCGAGATTCGTGCACGGGCACGTGTCACCATCTCAGCCATTCTTTATCTAACGGTCAGATCTCTGCTACGTGGCTAAATCGTGGCCGTCCAAAGATCAACGGTCAGATCTTCTAACGCACGCTGCAGTGCACCGAGATGCGTGCGACACTCGTCGCGCATCCAGCGGGGCTCTCAGATCCAACGGTGCAATCCCGCGCGGACTCGACGATGCTTCGATTCACGAGAAGACACGCGGCGTAATAGCGACGGCCCGTTTGAAATCAACGGCCGAGATTGGGTCACGCCTCGGTCAACGGGGACACGCGGCCGCACGCGATTCGGCATGGGCGTGGCGCAATCACCGCCGCTTGTTCAAATTTGAACGGCGCGGATCCTTATTGCAAACCCGGATCTAATTTCCACCAGTTAAATCTAATCCAACGGCTCCCTCTTACAGAGTTGTTTACTGTGCGCAAGGCGACGTGGATCAATCTCGAGCGTTCAAAAACAATCCAACGGTCCAAACCGCATCTAATGTAAAACCCTAGATCTAATCTAAGCCGTACATATATAGATTTAACAGTACAGATCTAATCCCAAAAGTAAACAGAGAAGGGGCGACGTGGACTCACCAGAACCGCACGATGTAGATCGGCAGATCGGACGGTCGACGGCGGCGATGAAGAAGAGGCTGCTGGAGCTGGGGAAGACGACGCGGTCGACGGCGCTACGGTAGTTCTCCGGCGTGAAGAAGTGGCTCATTCGACGCGGCAAACTCAGAGGAATTCGGAACCGGCTCGGGCGACGGCGGAAGACGACCGACGGCGGTGAGAGGAAGCAAAAACAGCGGCAGAGCGAAAGGGCAACTACGGCGAGTTCGCACGGGCACTAGGAGGGGTCTCGGCGTACGTGCAAAGAGTCAAAAGAAGCGTCTTGAAGTTCTCTGCAGAACGTGCTAACCGACACGTCTTAAAAGGCCTCGACGTGCATGAAAACTGCCTGCGAAACTCACGGGCATCAATGGCCACGCCTCTCCGGTGATCTCGCGAAGAAGAGATGACGTGGCTCCATCCCAACCGTCCGCGTGGACTCGATCGGATGGTCCTCATCACATGGCGACGCGACGCTCTCACAACCGTTCGATTGGAATCGGACGGCGCGCGGCTAGGGTTTCGGCGCGGCTGCGCGGGCCAACGGCGTGATGGGCTGGGCCGCTCAGATTCGGCCCAACACTGTTCTAGGATTTTCAAAGCATTTTCGAATTAAAATAATTCCGATAAATAAACAAAGCCAGAATAAATAGTAAAAATACTCAAAAAAATCCAGAAAAATTTCAGAAAATACTTTGAGCTATTTGGAACTCAAATAAAATATTTCCAGAAAAACTTTGCATAAATTTTTGCAATATTTTAATGGATTTCAAGAAAGACCATATTTGAATAAATAAAAATAAATTCAAGTAAATTCCCAAAAATTCTCAAAAATCAGAAATACTCCAAAGTTTAAATAAGATCAAATTTTTAGGGTGTTACAATTAGTTAAAGAGATAAGATTGTATTTTAGTTTTAGAAGGTTCAAACTCTGCAAGTTTGTTTGAGTTTGTTAAGATTAGGAGTTCGGATTATTATCCAAGTTAGCATGTAATCTCTAGTATAAATATAGAGGCAGGCTTGAGTTTTGTAAGCGAACAGTGTGAAAAGTAATAAAAGAGAAAATTATCACAAAGCTTTTGATGTTCTGTTCCAACAATTGGTATCAGAGCAAGGTTCTAATCTTGGTATCGTGCTTGTCCCGGGGGAGACCACTACTGCTGCACCTCGGGGTAAGCTATCGTCACAAAGCGATGTAGGCATCGAGGGTGCGAGAAGCGGCATGACGGCGTGCTAGCCGGCGGCAGTTGGCGGCGTCGTTCGATCGGCACATGCGGAAGCAGACGGAATTGCGTGCTTAGACTTCTCTCGAGAGGGTGGCTCATGAAATCAAAGTTGCGCAGCAGATTCGCTACCTCCATGCGGCATGGAGTCCACCGGGGTGTTCGTCACCACGGGGCGCTCTACCAGGCTGTACACGGGGCCCGACGTCGTGGTGTCGCCGTTGGCCAGCGTGAGCGCATGGAGTCGCGGGCGGCGCGGCGGCTAGGCGCATCTGGCGTAGGCAGGCGAACCCGACGCGGTAGCTGCTCGGCGAACGGCCGACGGGCTGGGTGCGATGAGCGCACAGCACGGCGAGGACCCGACGCTGAGGTCCAAGCAGGCGGCAGAGAGGACGCTCTTGACGCTTGTGTGTGCAAGCGAAGGGAGTCGCAGAAGAGAAGTTCAAGCAGCGAAGCTACATGTGTTGATACTCTCGTTGGTTTAGTGCATGCATGTAATCTTGAGGAGATTACTCCTGGCGCATGCATGCAAGCCTAGGGTGCAGCTGGCCACCGGAGAGCTGGACGCCGAGTTCCAGTACGTGATGTGCAACCACAGAGACGTCCCAGGGGAGCACTAGCGAGGTGTCGTGCATGCGCAGGCAACGGAGAGATCAAAGAAGCCTATGTTTTTCGTGTGTCGAAAAGGATGTAAGGGAAGGAAGAAGTATGTCTTTATCCAGCGAGTGATCCTACCATCTTTATGTGGATCAAACGAATTGAGGAGATGACGACGTATGAGAAATTTATTGACAATGGGCAGGCATCTGATGACCGTCGGCACTGAGGAGTTCTACGACGCGGCGAGTCCACCCAACAAGCTGAGTCTAGTTCATCGTGAGTCGAGTTCGAGACTTTAGGAGATGTGTTCTCTACCATAAGTTGAGCTCGTGAGAGATGTGTCCGAGACGTTGAGGAGATGCGTTCACCGTTCATAGCCAAATCCGTCAGAGTCGAGTCTGTCGAAGATGAGTCTAGGATGTTAGAGATGTGTTCTCCATCCTGTGTTGAGTAAAAGTTGGGCAAATCGTAGTTGAGACCAATTGCCTCAATGTGTAAGAGTCGGTGTGTCAAGATTAGAGAGAAAAATGTTGGAGATAATCTTGACATGCATTAGTTAAAGAGATGAGATTTTGTTTTATTTTTAAAAGGTTCAAACTCTGCAAGTTTGTTTGAGTTTGTTAAGATTAGAAGTTCGGATTGTTATCCAAGTTAGCATGTAATCTCTAGTATAAATATAGAGGTAGACTTGAGTATTGTAAGCGAACGGAACGAAAAGTAATAAAAGAGAAAATTATCCAAAAACTTTTGATGTTCTGTTCTAACATTCGCGTACTGCCGTAGGCTTCTGTTGCGCCACCCGCTGCCGCCCTCGTGTTGTTTGTGTCCCGGCTTCTGCTAGTCCTTGCTCGCGAGTCGTGATATGCCGCACGGAGCTCGTGTTGCTTTTCACGCCGCGCGACTAGCACCTTCTTCTTGATCGGATCGGAACTCGCTCTGATTTCTTCCTTCTTTTCTTGTGGCGCCACCGCCGTGCCCTTTTTTTCCTTCGTGCGGTCGTTCTAGCCGCACGTCTCCACCCGGTTGGCCACCCTGGGAGTCTCCTCCTCTCGGGGGAGGCGGTTTGATCAAAAACCCTAAACTCTGATATCGATTGTTAGAACATAACGCCAAAATACTTTGGGACAATTTTCTCTTTATTACTTCTCGCTCTGTTCTCTTACAAAACTCATGTCTACTTTTGTATTTTTACCTAAAACTACAACCCTCACAAACGAAATAGAATTCTATTTTCTTATCCTAATTCAACTCCTCATCCTAAACTTTTTTAATACAAACATTCTAAACTAAAACTTTCTTATTACAAGAGTACTTCTAACAGACGCCACGTCGAAGCGTTCGACGTGGTGCCACGGGCAGCTCTTGAGCCCAGGGTAGTACACTCGTTCAATCTTTTGGTGGTTCTCGATCGAGTAGGCGCGCCATGAGCAACGCCGTGCGGTTCTGCGTCTCGACTCGCAGGGCCATCGTCTTGAGGCCGCGTATGATCATGTATGCTCCGTTCTGCAAAGTTGCAAAATAAGTCAGTCTTAGGCCAAATTAAAAGAAGCAAGTTCATATGAAGATTAACATCAGTAAAGGTTAACGTCGAGATATATAAACACATACCGGGCTGATTGCGCCGCCGAGGTCGTGATGCCACGCGCATATTCTCGAGATGAGCGCTTCAGAGCCACTGACACAGCCAGGGTTCCAAATCTCGCCGAAATTTCGGATTTCGGATCACCCCGAAATCTAAAGTACTGATCGAAAGAAAATAAAAAAAATTTGAAATTACTACATTAACCCGAAATTTTGGTTTTTCTCGCCGAAATTTCGCATTTTTTTTGGCCGGTTTTGGCACTTTTAGGGCCTAATTTGACCAGATTTGGTCCAATAACCCTTAGGAAAGTCATCTCCTATGAAAATTTGTTGAAAAACCGAATTTTTTAGATATTTTAAAATTTTGGCAAAAACATTATCAGATTTTTATAAAATTGTACATGCTTGATAATGATCTGAAAATTTTATGGTACTATATTTAGTAGTTTAGGATCACACATAAAAAATTTAAAAATAATTTAACTTCATTTTCTATCTTTAAAAAATAAAAAACAAAATGGACATAATTGGGACAGTTACATTGTCAGAATTTTATAAATTTTCTTGAGTGTGATTATGATCTAAAATTTTTGTGAGAGATTAATAATTTGATCCGTAACATTATATCAATTTTTTGAAAAAAATAATTTTTTTTTTGTTTGGTCAATCAAATCTATGTAAGCATTGAACTTCGTTTGTTATATTATATTTCAAAAATCAAAAAGAAAAGAACATAAATGGTACTGTGCCTTGTAAGAATTTTATAAATTCACTGGAGTGTGATAATGATTCAAAAATTTTATCAGATATTAAGCACTTCCTTATAACCATCCTGTAAAATTTTTAAAATTTTTAAACTTTTTCTATTGCTAAAGCAAATCTATGTATTGATCATCAGACTTTTATGATGTAGCACTGTCTGAATTTTTAAACATTATTTGAGAATGATCATCATCTAAAACTTTTAAATAAACATTTATGTTACATCAGGAACATTCACAAAAAATTTCAAAATTTTTAACGTGGTTTAGATAATTCTTCATTTTGTTCAAGTTTGTCGGTAAGCCTTTTAACAGGGCAGTAGTACTGTTAGAATATTTTAAAATTCATACAGTTTGATCATCATCTGAAAATTTTATGAGAGAATTATATATACATCATAACCATTAAAAAAAATTCAAATGTTTATAACGTGGTTTTAACCATTTTGCATTCGGTTCAAAATTGCCAGTCAGCGTTTTATCAGGACAGTAGCAATGTTTGAATTTTTAAAAATTCCACAGACTTCAGAATAATCTGAAATTTTTATGTAAATATCATAAATTTGTCAGGACTCTCCAAACAAAATTAAAAAAAATTTGACATCGTTTGACCCAATTTTTTTCTGTTGCAAAAAACCAGAAATTTCCAGTATTTCGCCCGAAATTTCGGGTTTTTCGTCGAATTTCGGGATTTTTCGTTACTATATGGATCAGATTTGAATTTTCAAACTAAATTTTCGTGATCCGGCCAGGGGCAAAATTTATTCCGAAACCAAATTTTCAAACCTTGGACACAGCCCGCGATGACCTGAATGGCAGGAGCAGATGTTTTTATGAACATCGGTCTTCTTTGAAAGGAAAAGATGTGCAAAATGTTGGAGATATGCTCTACAGATAATCATAAAAATAATTATATATTTTTTATGTTCATGATTTATTTGAATAATGTTATTATTATTTATTAGCAAGTATGTGATTTGTCTGTGAAACTCTATATATGACTTTGTGATAATTATTCTAAAGTGATCCCTAGTCGATAAATATATAATGACACATATGAATATACTAGCATATGTATTGGTTGATGACCATATTTCACGGGTTATGGATATGGAGATATTATACTAATAATATGGACATATATATGTTAGAGAATATGGAGTCGGATCGACCCACTTTAAGACACTGCGAGAACGTTGTAATCATACTTGCCATCAATTGGTCTCATATACAATGTGTATGCTATATCCTTAGACTTAAGGTTGACACATGTACTTGAGATATGTAATGACTTATTTAAGGGTTGCCAAATGCTATTCCGTAACTGGGTAGTTATAAAGGTGACTTTCGGGTTTGTTGTGAAACATGCTACAAGACATGGTTGATCATAATGGGATTTGCCTCTCCACACAACGGGAGAGATATCTCTAGGCTTCTCGTGCGGTCGGAATCTGGAAATGTATGACCATGCAATTCACGGTTGAAGAGCTAACCATAGTCGAGGATTCCGAGTCATGTAATCGAGAAAAAATGGTGGAACTAACTAAACAAGGATAACACATACTCGCCTTGAGTTTGACTGATATCATGAGGCAAAGGGAAATACATGTAACTAAGTATTGTTAAGGTTCGTTTGATGTGATCTTTATATATACTCAGGAGTCTGCACGTCCTGCTAGGGACCGCTACCAATTAATGGTCAAGTAAGAGTACTCGGGCTATGTCCAAGTATATGTGAACCTATAGGGTCGCACGCTTAAATGGTTGGGACTTAATTCGGATGGTGATCTGAATTCTGATGAGCTTCGAGTTTCTAATGAGCCTCTAATGTAGGGACTCATTATGAGGCTTCTATATAAAGGAATGGGGTGGTGGCTTTATGATGATGAGGCACTCTAGAAATTCGGAATTTTCGAAAACCTAGCCACCACACCTCATTCGTCCAAAATCGCGTAGCGGCACTAACACTCAAGCGTGTAATGTTCTTACTGTTAGAAATGAGGCCCAAGTGGCCCATTTATCTCTAATGCCAAAGCTACAAATAATAGTACCATATTGCTAGTTGAGAGGGGAGAATACCAATTTAAAAGGGAGAGCTCCCACCATATCTTGTAATGAGGCATATGGAGGGTGAGGAGCTGGCTAAAGTCACACGCAGGCGCGCGCGCGTATTTCGCGAATTACCGCGTATTTCCGCGTGTTTTTCCCGCGTGACTTGTGACTTGTGGATTAAATTCCTGGTACGTTTAAACCCTTTTTAATTTTCGGTTTCTCTCTGTTATTAGTGAATTAATGGGGTCGTTTACTGAGAATTGAAACAGCCATGATAATGACGTCAGTTTCTAATAGAAACTGTCATTTGAATGACCTGCAGTTACTAGCATGGTGACCGTTACTGGTGCGAGGCTATAAAATCTGGAGACGTCCAGACAGATGGTAGCCTTTTGATTTTTGGACTCTGATACTTGTGTTCATCGACGGTGATCTGTGTTGTGTTTTTGTGCTGTACTCGTTCTTCACCGACCTTCCTCTCGGCGTGCACCGCGAGGCAAGGAGAGCGGGATCTCGAACCGCTGCGCGAGAGAACCTGCACGGGGGCGGCAATAAGGTTTCTGGGCAGCGCAACTGCGCGACCGCTCGAGCTCTTCATCCTGCGATCCACGACGTCGACTACTTCCTCTACGGCCAGGTCGCTACTGCGCTGCTTCCTTTTCGTCATCAAGCTCATCGTAAGAATTCTCCTATTTTTTCCTCTGTGGATCGATCTCTTTACAGAAATATGTGGTGTCTTCTATCTTGCCTGTTGTATCTAATCATTTTGGGAATTAGCTTATTTTTCAAATCTAAAACAAAAATAATACCTAGATTTTCAACATTCCAGAAACCTTATTGGTATTATTTGTGTGATTGTGATTCAGCAATGGCTGGTGCAAGTGATGCCATGAAACACGAGAGGTTCAATGGTCGAACTTCCAGAGGTGGCGACTAGAGCCAAGTTTTGGCTCATGTCTCTGGGTATATGGTGGGTGATTTTCCCTCAATACCCGCTTACGGATGAGGAAAATACGCAGTTTGAGAATGCGAATAACACCGCATTGGGCTGCATTCTGACCATCTTGGCAGATCAGTTATATGATGTGTATATGAGTTACACATCCGCCACTGAGTTGTGGTTGGCTCTTGAACAAAAATATGCAGAAGCTGAGGCTGGTCGCTGGTTGTATACGTGCGAGCAATTATTCGATTTTACCATGGATGAGTCTAAATCGATTGTTGCTCAAGCGCATGAGTTTCAGCTACTAGTGGGCGAGATTGCACATTTGGGATGTGCTTTACCTGCAAAATTTGTGGCCGCGGGCATTGTGGCTAAACTTCCCCCATCTTGGAGGAATTTTGCCACTGGTCTAAAACACAAGAGGGAAGAGATTTCTATTGAAGATCTCATTGCTGCCCTCGACGTGGAAGAAAAAGCGAGCCAAAGATGCGCCAAAAGTTCTTCTCGGGAACCAAACAACGCAAATGTGATTGAGAAGAAGGGTGGCAACAACAACAAAGGCTTGAAACCAAACAAAAATACTAGCTTCAAGAAGAAGAAGTTTGAGCAGAAAGATATGAAGAACATTACCTGTTATGTGTGCGGAAAAAATGGTCACATGGCTAAAGACTGTCGTTTCCGCAAGAACAGGCCAAATGAGCAAGGCAAGAAAATTGCCAACGTGACCATAAGTGAGGAACTACTTCAGGAGGGTATGGTAATTCTCTGTTGTTTTTTCAAACATGTCAATCCACCGATTGGTGGGTTGATACGGTGCAAATGTTCACGTATGTTCGACATATCTCTATTTTCTTCTTACCAGCGGGAGGGCTTCCTGCGTCCTAATGGGAACGGGTCGCATGCTTTTGTTCTTGGTGTTGCACGGTGGATCCGAGGCTTACTTTAGGAAGATTGTCCACTTAAAGAACGTGCGGCATCGTCAACAATAAATAAGAACCTTGTCGGTGGTTCCCTATTATGTCGAGATGGCTATAAGCTAGTATTCGAGTCTAATAAAGTTGTAATGTCCAAGTTTGGAAACTTTATTGGAAAAGGTTATGAAAGCGGAGGCTGTTCCGCTTAAGTGTACTAGAGCCTTGTTTAAATTTAAATGTTGCTACTCAAGTTAATAATTGCGAATCCAATGTTTGGCATTCTCGTTTATGTCATATTGGTTATGATACCATTGCTCGAATGTCCAGATTCTGATTAATTCCAAAATGTGATATTGTCAAAGGATCAAAGTGCCATTCTTGTGTGCAAGCAAAGCAACCTAGAAAACCCTTTAAGGGATTAGAGGAAGAAAAGAACTTGGCACCACTAGATCTTGTCCATTCGACTGTGTGAGATGAATGGATTGTTGACAAAAGGAGGAAAAGATATTTTCTAACTTTTATAGATGATGCAACACGTTATTGTTATGTGTATTTCTTTGAAAACAAAGGATGAAGCTTTAAACTACTTCAAAATTTATAAGGTCGAGGTTGAGAACCAACTAGAAAAGAAAATTAAATGACTAAGGTCTGATCGTGGAGGAGAGTATATCTCTCATGAATTCTCCCAATTCTGTTCTGAGCATGGTATAATCCATGAAGTTACACCACCATATTCTTCCCAATCAAATGGGATAGCTGAGAGGAAAAACCGAACACTAACAGACTTGGTGAATGCCATGTTGGAGAGTGCCGGTATGCCTAAAATGTGGTGGGGGGAAGCTATATTAACAGCAAATTTTGTCCTAAACAGAGTAATCACTAAAAGGTGTGAGATTACTCCGTATGAGGGATGGAAGGGGAGAAAACCCAATGTCACTTTTCTGCGAACTTGGGGTGTTTGGCAAAAGTCAATATACCATTGCGTAAAAGAGAAAGCTTGGACCTAAAACAGTCGATTGTATTTTTCTAGGATATGCACATAACAAAGACGACCTATAGATTTTTAGTAGTAAAATCGAAACTCCTGAGATTATTTCTAATACAATAATGGAGTCCAGAGATGCTTCATTTTTTGAGGATATTTATCCTATGAGAGCAGGTAGTACTTCAAAAACTGAGAATAATCAATCTGATAATAATAATAATAATATTGAACCTACCACTATTTCTAAACCAATAAGTGAGACACTACCAGTAGAAGATAATTCTGAGGAGGATAACAATTTAGTCACAGAGGCTCCTCGTAGGAGCAAGAGACAAAGGGTTGAGAAAACCTTTGGCGGCGACTTTATTGTATACCTCGTGGATGATGTGCCAAAATCTCTTCCGAGGCTTATGCTCTACCCGATCTTGAGTATTGGAAAGAGGCGGTCCGAAGCGAGATGGATTCCATCATGGCTAACGGGACTTGGGAGATCACCGATCTTCCTCTTGGGTGCAAACTGTTGGATGCAAGTGGATTTTCAAAAGAAAATGAGGCCCGAGGGTCTTGTTGATAAGTACAAGGCAAGACTTGTGGCCAAGGGTTATACCGAGAAAAAGGAGAGGATTATTTTGATACTTATTCTTCAGAGCGGATTAACCACCATTAGAGTGCTCATAGCATTAGTCGCTTCCCATGGTCTACACGTCCATCAAATGGATGTAAAGACAGCTTCCCTTAATAGAGAGTTGGAGGAAGAAATCTATATGGAGCAACGGATGGTTATGTGATTCTTGGACAGAAAATAAAGTGTGCAAATTATTAAAATCCTTGTATGGCCTAAAGCAGCTCCTAAGCAATGGCACGAAAAGTTTGATAAAACTTTGACATCTGCTGATTTTCTTTGTTAATGAGGCGATAAGTGTGTATACTATCGTTATGGTGGGGGTCAATGTGTTATTTTGTGTTTGTATGTTGATGACATACTTATATTTGGGACAAACACTGCTGTAATTGACGAGGTCAAAACTTTCTTATCTCGATGCTTTGATATGAAAGACTTGGGAGAGGCAGATGTTATTCTGAATATTAAATTGATCAAAAATGAGGATGGGATCATTTTGCACCAATCCCATTATGCTGAGAAAATTTTGAGTCAATTCGGGTTTGAGAATTGCAAAATCTCCCCAACACCTTATGATCCAAGTGTTAAGCTTCGGAAAAATCAAGGGTTAGGAAAAGATCAATTGAGATATTCACAAATTATTAGGTCCCTTATGTATCTAGCTGGTGCCACAAGACCTGATATCTCATTTCTTTGTGAGCAAATTAAGCGGTTTACATCTAACCCAGGAGATGATCATTGGGAGGCACTTGAAAGGGTGTTGCGCTACTTGAGAGGAACAACATCTTATGGAATACACTATACTGGGTATCCATCTGTTTTAGAAGGATATAGTGATTCCAATTGGATCTCTGATGCGGATGAGATCAAAGCTACAAGTGGTTATGTTTTTTCTTTAGCTGGTGCTGCAGTTTCATGGAGGTCTTGCAAACAGACCATATTGACGAGGTCAACCATGGAAGCTGAACTCGTAGCACTAAACACAGCCACTGTTGAGGCTGAATGGCTTAGAGAGCTACAGTTGGACTTGCCATTGGTTGAGAAACCAATACCGGCGATCTTAATGTACTGCGATAACCAAACAGTGTTGACTAAGGTTATGAGTACTAAGGATAACATGAAGTCCTCCGGACATGTGAAGCGTAGGCTTAAAAGCTGTCGAGAAAATTGAGAAACTCCGGAGTTATTGCTGTGAATTATATTCGATCGAGAAAAATCGCGAGATCCTTTTACAAAAGGACTTGCAAGGAAAGCGATTTCCATTGCGTCTATGGACATGGGAATGAGGCCCGTTTGAGTTACACCACAACGGTAACCCATATCTTCCTGATCGGAGATCCCGTGAATTAGGTAATGGGAAAATCAAGTTGATGTTGTAACAAGAGAGTACATATTATTAAATTTGTACCTATGTCCTAATAGACAAAGTACTCTCGACTGTATGGAAGGTTGGCTTAAAGCTTTAATGTATTCTAGTGTCAAAGGAAAAAGGTATTGGCCTAAAGGATACCTAAAATGAATACACCTACTTGAGCCTAACTGTGAGGTCGCAGTTCATGAGAAAGGGGCATTCTCTACAAAGCTCATGAGAAGATTAGGGAGCATGACCATTTAACGCTCCGTTGAGGTGAAGTTCTTTGGCAGCCTAGTATCAGTTAAGATTTCGGGTGAAATCAAACCACACAAAGCTGTGAATTCAAGGCTTAGTCCATTCATTAGCTGTGGGAGGATGGATCACGTTACTCTAGGTGAAAGTTCAACCCGTATGGGACTTACACCGAAACACTGATATATTAAACGAAGATTCAGCACAATGATCAAATTCTGAGTTTTGTCAACTTCGGCATTGGTGGGGGATTGTTAGAAATGAGGCCCAAGTGGCCCATTTATCTCTAATGCCAAAGCTACAAATAATAGTACCATATTGCTAGTTGAGAGGGGAGAATACCAATTTAAAAGGGAGAGCTCCCACCATATCTTGTAATGAGGCATATGGAGGGTGAGGAGCTGGCTAAAGTCACACGCAGGCGCGCGCGCGTATTTCGCGAATTACCGCGTGTTTTTCCCGCGTGACTTGTGACTTGTGGATTAAATTCCTGGTACGTTTAAACGCTTTTTAATTTTCGGTTTCTCTCTGTTATTAGTGAATTAATGGGGTCATTTACTGAGAATTGAAACAGCCATGATAATGGCGTCAGTTTCTAATAGAAACTGTCATTTGAATGACCTGCAGTTACTAGCATTTAATGGTGACCGTTCATCGTGCGAGGCTATAAAATGCAGACGCCCGCATGATGGTAGCCTTTTGATTTTTGGACTCTGATACTCGTGTTCATCCACGGTGATCTGTGTTGTATTTTCGTGCTGTGCTCGTTCTTCACCGACCTTCCTCTCGACGTGCACCGCGAGGCAAGGAGAGCGGGATCTCCGAACCGTTGTTGCGAGAGAACCCGCACGGGCGGCAATAAGGTTTCTGGGCAGCGCAACTACGCGACCGCTCGAGCTCTTCATCCTGCGATCCACGACGTCGACTACTTCCTCTACGGCCAGGTCGCTACTGCGCTGCTTCCTTTTCGTCATCAAGCCCATCGTAAGAATTCTCCTATTTTTTCCTCTGTGGATCGATCTCTTTACAGAAATATGTGGTGTCTTCTATCTTGCCTGTTGTATCTAATCATTTTAGGAATTAGCTTATTTTTAAAATCTAAAACAAAAATAATACCTAGATTTTCAACACTTACCCCGTACGTGTGGATACCTTAGAGACGTTGCTGCGAGACTTTAACGTTGGAATGATCCGTAACCTATAACAGTCACGAGGAGCTATTTGGGGGGGAGGGTAATATGACTATAAACGCAACAATGCGCTACATCGATTCTACTTTCACTACGAGTTTGTGCATCTAGTGGTAATTCCGTGATCTATAACTCACAATAACTCCTTGGTTACGAGGTAAAATTTTTTGAATCTTTGCTAGAGTAGTTTATCGGTTCTCCTTCACAAAATTCTTGCCATTACAATGTGACCAGCAGTATAAGCTACTCACGTCGTGGTGGCCGGCCATGTACTGGTGGCGGAGTGCAGGACGATGTCGGCGCCGAGGGTGAGCGGCTTCTGGTTGATCGGCGAGGCAAGCGTGCTGTCAATGCATGTTAGCCATAATCTTGACTCGTTCATGTTTAGGTGTGACTTAGTCTTGCATATAGGATAGTTGTTTAATCACGTCATTTGTTGAACGTATTTTGCATATATGTGTTAGACAGCGTGGTACGTTCACGTTGTTGTTGTAGGCACGTATCGCATACATTGATCAATTAGCTAGTTAGTTAGTAAGCACGTGCATGTGTTAGTGAAGTGAGTCTTCATCAGGTTGTTATCTAGTTTCTAGGATCTGCATGTATGCATGTGTTGCACGCACGTCTGGAGAGGGAATCAGTCAAGCGGCACACATGCAAGATTCGTGCAAGTGCAAGCGATGGACTGTGATTATTCAGATCGAGTTGTTAGCGTCGTGCGGCCAGAGAAGCAGTGAAGTCCAAGTCAAGTAGATCATGCGTACGTGCGCGTGAGAATCGGGCACGAGGGTGCTGTTCGGCAGTGCTCAGCGCTGGCTTTAAAAGATCTGTACTTATCATTGTGTTTTACTACTTGAACCAGAGGGTGTTTGTCGCCGTTGAGCTCTTGTGTGTGTATCTAGTTCCAAAAATCTGCTCTCTCGTGCGTGTGCTCGCGTGAGTTCCTACCAAGCATTGTTAGCGTTCGTCGCTGAGCGAGCCGATCCTGGTTGGTTCTAACAATGCACACCAGAGCCCCTTTCCGGTGGCACAGCTCGGCGACGAGTTTAATGTCGATGCACTTGAGCAGGGGGTTCGTCGGAGAGTCGGCGCAGAAGAGCGTCACCTGCGTGCATCAGTCATCATGTCAGAAATCACAAACATCAAAAGCTTGGAATAGTTTCATGATCATGTTAGGGAACCGACGTCGCCCTGGTGAAGAACGGCTTTCAGCGCCTGGATGTCATTCAGAATGAGATCAACGAACGTAGACTGCAGTAACGCACAGATTATGACATTCGTTGTAAACATAGAATCGCAATGTCTGTAGACACGAAGCAATTAGCTTGTATGTTTAACCTGACGCCCATCTTGGAGAGCCGGTCGAGGATGAAGGCGCGCGCCTTGCTGTAGCACTCTGTCGTCGTGACGACGTGGCTGCCGGGCGGCACCAGTGTTGGAACAGTTAGAAATGTTTTTTCTGCTGCTCTATCAAACCACAGTATTTTTATTTCTATTTATCATGACACGGAAGAGCTACATGTAAGGAAAGAATTACATGCAAGAAAATAACTAATCAGGAGAAGGAAAGCCTAATCACATCCCAAAATACAAAACTTTCCTAAAACAAACTTTCCCAAAAATAAGACTTTCCTAATTACAAGATTAATTCCATCAATCACCCCCTTAATCTTGTAATACAACTCTAACTTATTAAGGCAATCGGTCTCAACTACGATTTGCCAAACACATACTCGAAATAGGATGGAGAACACATCTCCTCAACATCCCGAACTCATCTACGAAAAACTTGACTTTGAACGGCAAACACACCTCTTCAACGCCCCGGAGTCGATTTTGACGGACTCGACATAGGACGGCGAACATACATCTTCAACGTCCTGGACTCAACTTCCTTACTTGAGACTACGCCAAAGTAGTGCTGGTTCGTCGTCGCTTTGAACTTCAGCAAGGAGCGCTTTTTTCGCCTCCTTCTGCTTGTGGCACTCTGAAGCGAAATACCCATAATCATTACAATTAAAGCACCTCACTTTTGCCTTGTCAAATCTCCGATTCTTGCGGCCTTGTCGACCATCGCCTTTTGAGCCACCAAAGGATACCTCGTCGTCGCGCCTCGACGATCAGGCCTCCCACTCGGCGCGCATCAAAAGTAGGTGTTCTTCTCCACCGCCGTCGGATCCTTTAATCCGTTCCTCGTGTGCCTTCAGGCGACTGATTACCTCCTCAGTCATCATCACCTTGAGGTCGCCGAACTGCTCAATGGTGAAGACGATTTGTAGGAACCTGTCAGGGACTGCACGAAAGAATTTTCTTACCACATAGTTCTCCTCCATCTTGTCGTCAAGCCCTCTGATTTTGTTGACGATCGTCGTCAACCGGATGGCGAAATCGTTGACGGACTCCGTCTCCATCATGCGCAGCCCCTCGAACTCAGCTTTGAGGGTTTGTACTTTGCCTCCTTCACACGATCGGCGCCAAGATGCATTATCTTCAACGCCTCCCACGCATCTTTGGCCGTCTCCTTTTCGGCCAGTAGGAAGAGCGTTTCCTCCGGGATGCCTCCGTAGATGGCCGCCAAAGCCATTTGATCTTTGCGCTCATCAACGTTGCCGTCCACGATCGCGTTCCATAGTCCTTGAGCCCTCAGGTAAACCTTCATCTTGATTGCCCATGCTGCATAATTGCTCGTCGTGAGCATCGGATAATGCAGCGAGATAGCGGAACTCTCCTTCACCATTGCCTGGGGCAACGGATCAAGAATCTGGCTCAGATCAAGAACTCAGGCTCTGATACCAATTGTTGGAAACAGCCAGGAATATTTTTTCTGCTGCTCTATCAAACCACAACATTTTCATTTCTATTTATCATGACACGGAAGAGCTACATGTAAGGAAATAATTACATGCAAGGAAATAACTAATCAGGAGAAGGAAAGCCTAATCACATCCCAAAATACAAAACTTTCTTAAAACAAAGTTTCTCAAAAATAAGACTTTCCTAATTACAATATTAATTGCATCAACCAGCGCGAGCAGCGTCGCGACGATGGCGTTCATTCCGGAGGACGTCACCAGGGTCGACTCGGCTCTCTCCAGTGCACTGCAAATTGGACCAAATCGACCAAAACGTAAGCAATTAAGCGTCGATCAGGCTATATTCTAAGGTTCACTTTCAGATGTAATGCAATTTGATCTGATCTGTCTTCGAGGACCTTGACGGTGGGGTTGCCGTACCGGCCGTACTCGAAGCTGTGGCGCCTGCCTTCCTTGAAGGCGATGTCAGGTATAATCTTAACATTAGTATTTGAGTTTGGTAGTTTGTTCCTTGATTAGTTAGCAAGCATGTTCCATAAAGATAAAGATCACGTGGTTGGTTTATTAGTTGAGTTAGTTTAGATAAAGCTGGTTAACTCAACATATAATTCAGATTTCTATATAAATTAAAGAAAATAGAAAACGCGCAATAAAATTTTTGGTAGTTCCAATAGGCGATGAGGTCGGCCGTGTTCCTGAACCAGTGCGTCGTGCCGCTCACGATCGGCGTCGCGATCGAGTCCGTGTCCGCCGTGCCGCTCCGGAGCTTCTCCCCGGCGTGGACCGCGAGGGTCTCGTCGGAGGCACGTCTCGGCGCCGGCGCAGCGAGGCCGTCAGCCTGCGAGACGGGCACCAGGTGCTCCGGAGGCTCATCACCGGCCGCACCGAAGTTAACGAACGAGCCGTTGTGCTCGGCACCGAAGAAATCGACGACGTTTGCCTCGACGACCGCAAGGGGTGCATCATCTAGGAGCGCCCCCGGACGCAAGGCGGCGGCGGCGGTAGTGGCGCACTCCGACTTGGGAGAACGCCGAGGGCGGAGCAATTTGCGCTGCCGTGAGAGCGAAACCTTGGACCGCGCCATTAGTGGCAGCAAGTAATGGAGTGATTAACAGAATTGGAACAGGGATTAACGCAAGTGAATACTCTGATTCGACGAGCTAATTGGCAGTTTATAGCTAATTAAGCTCTCAAGGAGATATGGGTGTTTCTTGTTTGTGTGCTTCCCATCTGTGCAAGATTGTGCGTGTATATATATATACAGTGCGCGCATTTTGCGTTGATATGTGGGTGTAGAGGTGGGCGTTGTGCTGGACCGGTTCGGTACAGATCTATCGTGCTTCGTGTCTGAACTGTGCCAGACCGCGACGGCCCATTGTGCTCGTCGTGCCGTGCTGGCCCGGCTCGCTATCGACGAGCTCAGTCATGGCCCATTTGCATTTCATGCTTGTTTCGTATCGTGTCGGTCTAGACCCGGCCCATTTGCACTATTGCGACGAGAGGAAAGGAGCCAAAGACGCAAAGAGTTAAAACAGTAGACACAAGTATTACGGGAAAAAGAACTAAAATTTATTCATTCTTGAACACTTACAGAGAGTGAGGGGGATGTGCTAAACATGGGCGAGAAAGAGAGTGAGGGAGACATGCGAGAGAGATTGAGAGAGACGGGCGAGAGATGGAGAGATTGAGAGAGACGGGTGAGAGAGAGAGCTGAGAGAGAAGGACGGTGGGGGTGATGTCCATGCTGTTGGGTGCATTCATGGCGCTCATGCTCTGCGGGTCGATGATTTTAATGCTGGGCTTCTTCCTCATGTTCTGGGTCATCGGACCCGGTACGACCCACTTCGTGCCGGGCCGTGCAACCCATTGTGCCCAGTTCTCGGGTCCGACACGACCCACTTCGTGCCGGCCAAGTTTTGAAGTGAGTCGCATCTGTCGTGCCTCGGGTCGGCCCAAAAAAGCCCGGCCCGTGTGCCCACCTCTACGTGGGTGTGTAAAAAAAGAGAGGTTTGACTCTACTTTCTTCTATGCTTCCTAGATCCTCGTATATTCTAATGGGCCTTAGGGCCTGTTTGGTAGAGCTTCAGATCCCAGCTTCACCTGAGATCTGAAACTTGTAGGCTAAAAAAAAGTGAATTAAGTTTAAATTTTTGGTCAAAAATTTGAAAAGATGATCCATCTAAACACTCTTAATATACTCACAGATCTAACTCCACGGATCTGGTGGAGCTAGGAATACCCAACTCCACCAGATCCGTGGATCTGGAGCCCTACCAAACACACCCTTAATCTAGGCCTAGTCTAGATCCAGATCTAATGAATAGATGTTATTCTCCTCGGTAACAAAGAATTATTATTTTGAATATTAATACGGTTTGCAAAAAACAACTTTAATCACTAATTTCTATTATAGTATATTTATAAAATCTAATTAAATTATAATATTATGAAATGAAACGCCCTAAGAATTTTAAATTCTTTAATTAAGCATTTATTTTAGATTTTCTAAATTTTCAACATTTAATTAATGAATTTTGCTATATTCAAATTTAAAGAAATAATTTGTTCGAGAAAAATAAAACAAAAATTATATTGGAAATAATTTTCCTAAGATAAGAATGTTCCAAAGAATTTTTGAGAATTTCTCCCTGTTTTTTTATCTCCATTTGATATTTTCTATAAAGCCATTTGTACTTCTGATAATATTTTAATTTAAAAACAAATTTAAATTCTCCTTTTTTCTTTTTGGCCGAAACTCAATTTCCTTTGGCCCAATCTTTTTTCGGTGCAGCCGGCCACCTCCCTTTTGCCATCCTTCCCTTGGGCCACCAGCCTAGTCGTCCTTCCCCTTCTCTCGTAGGTTGGCCCACCCGGCCGAGGTGCCTCCCTCTCCACTTGGGCCGAACCAACCTAGCTACCCCTTCTGGACCAGTTGGCTCGAGCCGCCCTCCCTCCTCCTTCAACCTCCATCAAGCTTCAGTCTATCTCTTGCTCCATTGATTCTGTTTGGAGCTTTCAAATTCCACGATTTTCGCGCCCAATTCTTCCCCCGAATGTGAGCAACCAATCTTCATCGTGTCCCAACCTCTCTTATTCCCTCAACCGGATTATTTCATGATTCCTGTACCGTTTTCATGAATTCAATCTCATCCGCCCGCTGCCTCTCTCCTACCGAACTCATCCTCATCTGAGCCATCCTCGGAGCTATAAAAGCCACCCCCGTGACGGCAACTCCTCAAGTAACCCATTTGGCCAACTCCTGTGGCCTCTCTCCTCTTCGTTTGCTCAGAACTTGCGAAGCTCAGGTCGTCTTCTCCAAGTTCGGCTACCGCCTCTCCCTCCTCACCGCCACTACGTCAGAGCTCCAATTGTTGAACCATCCTCATCACGAGGTGCGCCTCGTCTCCCTCTTCCTTTTCTCCTCTCCTTTCCCTGGTTCCTCCTTTCCTCATGCCGTTTTTCATCACTGACCGCGTCTCTTTCTCCTGTCGCCATCGCTGTTGGTCGCTGCCACCACCGCTAGCTGCGCCTGAATGGCGGGCACCTCGAGCGTGTTGCCGCCGGCCCCTCCCCGTGCTCAACGCCTGTTCTAGAACGCGCTGCAGAGCACTCAGGCGAGCCACACATGTGAACAGTGGAGAGAAGAAAAAAAGAAAAAAGAAAAAGGAAAAAAATCAAAATCAAGGCTAACGTCAACAGGCGCGATAAATCCAATTTTCCTTTAGAAAAATAATTATAAAATTCCAGAAAAATCTCTTTCTCTTTCTCTTTTTCGAGGATTTAAATCTTCCGGAAGCCCGTTCTCCTCCATTCTAACTCCATTTGACTCTATTTTTCTTCCTAGATTTATCTAAAATCCTATATTTCTAATTTATGTTAGTTTATATTTTTTTGAATTTATTTAGATTTTATTTGAATTTGGATGGTTTTCATCGCATAGACTTCGAAGAGGCGGAAGAGTTTGCGACCGTCGATCCAAATCACCAGGACTTCGATCAAGGCAAGGTACACCCTTAATCATGTTGGTCCTAAATTTTGAAATTATATTTTGATTTAAATTATTGCATATATAATTTTATCAGTTTAATTTTAATCCCGGATTTAAATGTATAGTTACTCCTATTTGTTATGATCTTAGTTGACTTTGATAATCCATGTACCATGAAACCTTAAGCAAAATATCGCTAGTTGATACATTAATGTAGTATTGACTGGTGCTATATAGTAAATGACTTAGAAATGCTTAGACCTGAATTTAGGATATTTTTGGGAATTGAGCCAAACATCTATTGAGATGAAATTATTCCTTGGTATTGGTGTACCATAGAATACTTTTAAAAAAGTGGTATTTTTCAAAATAAAAGAGAAAATGTGATTTAGAACGATTGAGAATTGGTTGCCAGGTGGCTTTGTTTTGGTTCTAGGTTTGTGGAAAGCTCGCCTAGTCAAATAAGACTGGTCTATGAGCTGTTGAATGTAAAGCGTTACCGTACTTCCACAAATCTGGTATGGAACAGACTTGGCTATTTGTATTAAAACATAACATGAACAGACATACCATTAGGATGAAAGTGATATGAGCGTGAGGTTGCCACTCGGCGCAAATGGGAACATTTGACTAGGGTGAGCCTTTCAGTAGTGAAACCTTAGCGGGCATGACTACGTGGATGGAGCTTTATATGGATTTTGTCATGATTTTCTCTGCCGCGTACCAAAGGACGTGTGTATTTTGATAAAAGCAGATGATCATGTCTTGTGGATAAAGTTGTACAATCTCTGCAGAGTGTAAAACTAATCGATTAGCCGCACCCGCGGTCATGGGCATACTGAGCAAACCTTTCACGGATTAGACTTTGGATTTCAAAATGATTTCAGAAAAGTGGTTTATATGTGGAGAGAATCCACATGGGAAAATTTGAAATGAAACTCTGTGATGGATCCCTTGTGAAAAATTGATTTAAAACTCAGATTTTGTACAACAATTATGCCAATTGTACTTCAAATGTTGCTTTATGCTCAAACTAACCCTATTATACCCCCTTTGTGATCCTACATTAGTACTACATTTTATGTGTGACTTGCGAGTACTTTATGTACTCACCTTGCTATATCTGTTGTTTTTAGAGGAGCACATCATCACCAGTGAGGATCTCGATGAATAGGCCGCTGCCCTAGTCAATTGCCTGTAGCAAATTTACTGGGTCCTACCACTTCTTTCTGCTTTCCGCTGCTATATTTTTAGTTAGCATGCGAGCCATTAATATTGCAAAACTGTGATAATTGAATAAATACATTTCGTATGATATGTTGTGGTATTAGCTTTTGTTTATTGTGTGTACTAGCTTTTTTTGAACTAGTACATGATATAGAGAGGATTTCAAAGTTTTATCCCGAGATCCAATGTGAAAGTAATTTTCGAAAAAAATCTACATATATAATTTTCATATAATTTAAATATTTAAAAAGATATTGATAATCAAAGTTTCAAAAATTTATTAGTAAGCTTTAAAATTTAACTGTACATACGTCCGAAACCACGAATATACGTGACCATAGTACAACCTGAGAACCAGCGCATACTGAAGTCACAGTAAATTATTGTATAAGTGCGACCAGCAAAGCCTAGGCTAGCCTGTCCTCTATAGGTTTGACTCTACCTTCTTCCTTGCTTCGTAGATTCCTCCTGCCGACTATACGTCACACTTGCTTACCTCACATATTCTAATTAATCATTCACAGTATCTTAATCACAAGACTTACTACACGCTTGTGAAATGACGCATGCACGTAGAAATGTCAAATGCGTGTACAGAGTTATAGAGGTGGGCACTCTGGTCGGGCTTTTTTTGCCGGTCCGAGGCGGTCCGATTTAAAGCTCGGCTTGGTATGAAGTGAGTCATGTCATACCGGTACGACACTATAGCACGGTGAAAGCATCTAGACATTCAGTTTGTTTTGGTTTTGGTATTTAATTACAATTTGATTATTGAAAATAGATTGGTCCTAGATATGACATGCGATGAAGCATAAAAATAAAGTTAAAAGGAGATCAATGCGTCAAGCTAAGTTGTCAAGGTATAAAATCAAGGATCTTTTCATAGTTTTTGCCGATCTCGGAGTTTTAGAGGAAGATCGGGTTGCTAGAATAGGTGCTGTACTATTAAGAGGGGTCTTGCCTAGTAGTTTGATGTTGATTAAAGTTTAAAGGCTTAAATCATGCTCACTTGCATTTATAAAAACTTTGTCGCGAGTCAAAATTGAAAATTCATAGAATCTAAAGAGTGACCGGTGTTTCCGGCCATGCTGGCGCAGTGTTATCGGTCGAGCGGTAGCACCGACCACAGGTCCAGTGTGAAAATAACCGAGAAGGGTTTTTGCTGAAATTCAGGGTCCAGTGCTACCGACCAAACGGTAGCACCGGCCCCAAAGTCCGGTCTATTTTTTTTTCAGAAGGTGTCTTTTTGGCCGAGCAAAAATGAAAAAGCCCGGATGCTACCGGTCCCAGTTGGGCGGTAGCACCGGCCCTCAGTGGCAACGGGCAATGACACCCTAATTAATGCCCTGAGCCGACCGTTGGGGTTGGGCCCGGTGTTACCGGCCCTACATAGGCAATAGCACCAGGAATGCTGATTTTTATGAGTTTTTTCCACAACAGTTGGAATAGTGGGTGGGGGCTATAAGTACCCCACACCTGCATTCTAGAGTTCTTCTTGAACCTCGTTGATCATATTTAAGCTCTAGCAAGTCTCCAACTCACTTGTGTGCATTAAATTCTCATTTTGAGAGAGTTAGAAGCAATTCAAGTGTTGCATTTAGTATTGAGAATTTAGACACTTGATTCGACCTCAAGCAAGCGTCAAGACTTGTTACTCTTGGAGGTTGCCGCCTTCTAGACGGCTTGGAGGCGTTATGCGTGGTGAGCTTCTCAACGGAAGTTGTGAGGAGCCCTGACAAGTTTGTGAAGACCAGAGTTCGCCTACCCGGAGCGGGAAAGAACTACCAAACTGATCGAGGGAGGCTCAATTTGTGCAAAGGAGCCGGCTTGAGTTGGTCAAGCTACCTCAATGTGGATTAGAATAGACCGGCAAGTCTTCGAGACCACAGGATAAATTTCATGTCCATTCTCTCTTATGGTTTGATTTCTTGTATTCAATTGGGTAATTTACATTCCTAGCTTGTTTAGTGTATTGATCTTGTGCTTAGGAGTGTAATCTTGCTAAGACTTAGGTTGTCGGTGCACTTAGTGAAACCTAGAGAACATAATTCTTGCTTACATTATTTATTTATCGCAATTAGAACCGAAGAATTTTAAAACCTCTTATTCACTCCCCTCTAGTCGGTTATCCTTAATCCTACAAGTGGTATTAAAGTTTGGACTCTCTTTTAGGGCTTTACCGCCTAGAGAGTAAATGATGGCTAGTGACGGGGTATCCATAGGAAAGGCACCTTTCTTTGATGGCATGAATTATGCGTATTGGAAAATACGCATGCTCGTCTATCTCAAGGCCATGAGCCCAACTATATGGAGAATTGTAGATGAGGGTTTCTCTACCGGATTAAACCCTACTCTCACGATTGATCAAGAAGAGCGAAATTCTCATCTCAATGCTCAAGCTATGAATGCTCTATTTGAAGTCTTGAACGTGTATGAGTTCAATCGAGTGAGCAATCTTGACCCCGCTCACGAGATTTGGACTACAATGAGATGTACTCAAGGCTAAATAACATAGTGAACGAGTTCAAAGGCCTTGAGGCGTCACTAACCGATCTTGATGTTGTTTGTAAGATACTTAGGGCTCTTCCGGACAAATATGAAACTTTGGTAACGTTGTTTCTCAACTCACCCGAGTTGCCAAGAATGACGTGAACGGGACTTTTTGAAAATCTCATCGCAAATGAGCTTTACAAGAAGGACAAGGAAGAGCTTTTGGAGCAAAACACTTCGAAGAAGAAGAACATCGCCTTCAAGGCAAAGGCAGAGTCAAGCGACGAGCCGCTTGAA
The DNA here is from genome assembly GCA_036346275.1 of Otatea glauca. Lineage (NCBI taxonomy): Eukaryota > Viridiplantae > Streptophyta > Magnoliopsida > Poales > Poaceae > Otatea > Otatea glauca. The sequence continues at coordinate 22,332,886 of CM070730.1, read as the reverse complement.
GACTTCGAAGATGATGCCGAGGAAGAGATGGCTCTCCTCGTAAGAAGAATGAGAAGATTTATGAAGAGGCACACAAGATCAAGCGCCCCTTGTAAATTCAAAAAGGGACAACACTCTAGCACTAACCGATACACCAACATTCGGTGCTACGAGTGTGATGAGAAGGGGCACATCACCTCTCAATATCCCAAGAAGAAGGACAAAAAAACCAAGTCGCCTAACAAAAATAAGGCGTTTCAAGGGAATAAGAAGCTCTTTAAGAAGCTTCACAAGGACGGCAAAGGCGAGGCCCACATTGGAGAGTGGGATTCCGAAGAGGAGTATTCGGATTCCAACTCATCCGATGATGACACTCCTTCCAAGAAGAAAGGCCTTGCCAGTGTCGCCATCAAGGAGGCTTCTTCACCATTCGTCACTTCTTTTTGTCTTATAGCAAAATGAGATCATAAGGTGAAAACTAATAACGATAATGAGCCTTCTTATGATGAACTAATGGATATGCTTGAAGATTTGAATGAATATCTTGGCAAGGAGAATTACAAGCATAAGGCTTTGAGAAAGGAATATGTCTCTCAAAGACTCTTATGAGGAGCTAAAGGAAGCTCATAAGACTCTTCTTCTCAAGGATCATTCAAAGTCTCAAAATGATGTAGGCATTACTTGCAATATTATTGATGATATGCCTAGATTAGAAAATGATTCGTGTTGTATATCAAAATCTAGCATATCTACTTCATGTGATGATTTAGACATGCCATCTAGTTCATGCTCTAGCTCAATTTCTATTAATGATAATTTAATTGTTGAGAATAATGAGCTTAAGGAGAAAGTGAGCAAGCTAAGTAAGAGCTTGGATCGATGTTTCGAGGGTAAGGAGACTCTTGATAAAATCTTGAACAATCAACGTTGCTCCTACAACAAAGAAAGACTTGGGTTTATTCCCAAGAAGGGTAAGAACATGAGCAACAAAGCTCCTCGGTTTATAAAATCAAATGGGAAGCTTTGCTATAAGTGCCACGATGTGGGGTATATAGCAAATGATTGTCCATTAGGTAAGGCTCCTAAGAATAATATTTATGATTCATGCTATGTTCTTAGGAAAAATAGCAATAGTAAGATTATTGAAAATTTTGTTGGCACTTCTATACTTGATCGTAGAAAGAATTTCATTTGGGTGCTCAAAGCCTTAGTTACTAACCTCCAAGGACCTAAACAAATTTGGATACCTAAAAAGGTTTGATCTTGTTTTGTAGGTGAACTACAAAATCGGTGGACGGCATTAGGTATTGGATAGTGGATGCACTCAACACATGACCGGCGACCGGAAGATATTCACAACATTCGAAGTAGGGAGTGGTCAACATGACAAGATTACCTTTGGCGACAATAGCAAAGAAAAGGTATTAAAATTGGGTAAAATTGCTATCTCAAATGAACTTTTAATATCAAATGTCTCATTAGTTGAAACATTAAATTTTAACTTGCTATCTGTTGCTCAAATTTGTGATATTGGAATTAATTGTACATTTTCTAGAGATAGTGTTGTGATTTCTAAAGAAAATAATAATTCTTTGGTATTCAAAGGCTTTAGATTTGGAAATCTTTATTTAGTTGACTTCACCTCAAAAGAGTCATGTCTTCAAACTTGTTTAATTATAAAAACCTTCTTAGGTTGGTTATGGCATAGAAGACTAGCTCATGTTGGAATGATTAAACCCAAAAAGCTTTTTAAGAATGATCTATTTGTGGGCTTGAAAGATGTAAAGTTTGAGAAAAAATAAATTATGTAGTGCGTGCCAAGCCGGTAAGCAAGTGGCTAATTCTCATCCTTCCAAGAGTATCATGTCCACATCTTGGCCATTAGATCTCTTACATATAGATTTGTTTGGCCCAACAAACTATAAGAGCATCGGGGCAATTCTTATTGTTTAGTCATTGTAGATGATTACTCAAGATATATTTGGGTCTTCTTCTTAGATGACAAATCCGAAACCTTCGGTGGTTTCAAAAGTTTTGCTAAAAGGCTCAAAATGAATTTGATTTTAAAATAAAGAAAATTCGTAGTGATAATGGTTCCGAGTTCAAAAATACAAGAATCGAAGATTATTGTGATAAACTTGGAATAAAGCACGAGCTTTCTTCTACCTACATTCCAGAGCAAAAATGCAGTTGTGAAAGATCGAGATGGCGAACAGAGAGGGGGTGAATGATCGCAAACAGAGAGGGGGTGAATGATCGCAACTTAAGATTTTCCAACAAAAATAATCCAAACAAGCCTGCGAGGGAAACACACAAGAGGAGTCGACCAAAGGGAGCCTTTTGTGCTGTCTGGCCGGTGCTACCGCACAGGGTCCGGTAGCACCGCAGGAAGGGCGGTAGCACCAGGCTCAAGGACAGCTCAAGGACAGTCTTAAAAATCAGCACGACCTAAAAGCAAATTTTGAGGAATCTTTTGATCGACTGGACAAAAACTCCCGAATCATGGTAGATATGATCCTGGGTATGTCAGGAACTCATTCCAACCATCAATCGTGAGGATTAACGTCAAAGTTCTGACCTTTTTGCTCGGAAAGGAGGAACACACCATGTTTACGCAAGAACCCAAGAAATCGACTCAAGGCTTACTCGTGGGATTTTAATGATCAAGATGATCTTGGATAGCTTCCCACAAGTCACAACAAGAAAAAGCACAAGTCTCAACTTCCACAAATGCGATTTACAAGATCATTCATTTAAGAACGCAAAAACCAGTTTCTTACAAGAAGAACGCATGGATTGCCTAGATGATTGGAATATGATTTAAAGAGAGATTCATCCATCAATCAACATCCTCGGCATAAGAATCGTAAGCATTTTATAAGGAGAGGAGGCAAATCCAAAAGCATGTAGAAGGAGGGGAGACAAATCCAAATTACATGAATGTAAATGCAGAATTTAAATGTTGAATTTAAATGCATAAAGTAAATTCAGTCATAAGAGAAAATGATTTGCATTTCTGGAAGAGAGGTTTACAAAGCCTCACAACAAAGTGGGCAAAGCTCAAAGGAGAACAAAACCTCTAAAACCTTCAAGAGGAGGAAGGCCTCCCCTCCCCCTCTATTTATACTACTCTTGGGCCACCTACCACCCTTGGATGAGTCCCTCAACCCTAGGGCACTCCATCAAGGGCTAGGATCGACCCACTCACACAACCATGCAAGGGCTAACCCAAAACCCTCCACACAAACCAGGTTTTTTTGCACGGTTTTCAAAGCACACTAACTTGACCCGCTATCCTATCAACTAGACCGCGATCTGACGGCCCTCATTGATCCAAGCAGCTTCTAGCTAGCATCTCATCTGTTCCTTGTCTTCTTGGTTTGCATCGACTCTGTCTCCGATCATCTTCCGGTGATTCTCGATCGTCTAGACCTCCGACGCTCCTCGCCAAGTCTCGGTCATCCTCCGCCTCACAGTGACCTAGCACCGTCATCCTGCAACCATCAAAAACAAGAAAACACATCACATAGCAATGTCCCAAAAGATATGCGATGAAATCCATCAAAATCCGAAGATAAAAATTCATCTTCGCTCATACTGGCCGGTGCTACTGCCCTCAGGCCGGTAGCACCGCCCATAGTGGACAGGTGCTACCGCCCCCAGGCCGGTGGCACCGCTCAGCGCTAGTACTAGAAAACACCTTCTTTGGAATTTTTACACCGCTCCAAAGGGCCGGTGCTACCGCTCGCCCGGTAGCACCACCCAGCCAGAACCCCTAAAAACACCCTTTCTGAAATTTTCACACCGCCCATTTGGACTGATGCTACCGCTCACCTGGTAGCACCGCGCTACCATGGCCGGTAGCACCGGAAAAACAGAGAAAGGCTCAAATTGCTTCAAGTTTCAAATAAAATTCAAATCAAACTCAAACCAGAGCATACCAAGCTCAAGCTTAGTAAAAAACTCATCACAAACCTGGGTAGACCTCCACATGGTCTTTCAAGTTATAGAACGAAAAAATCAAACATTAATTGAAATGGCAAGAACGATGCTTGATGAATATGGTACTTCTGATAGTTTTTGGGCAGAAGCGATCAATACCGCTTGCCATGCAACAAATCGTCTTTATTTGCATCGTATTTTGGAAAAGACTTCCTATGAGCTTCTCATTGGAAGAAGACCGGACATCTCTTATTTTCACGTTTTTGGTTGCAAGTGTTATATTTTAAAAAAGGATGTTCGGCTTTCAAAATTTCAAATTCATTGTGATATGAGTTTTTTGCTTGGTTATTCTTAAAATAGTAAGGCTTACCGTGTCTTCAACCAAACCAAAAGTTTTGTTGAAGAGACGTGTGATGTTGAGTTTGATGAGACTAACGGCTCTCAAGAAGAGCAAGATAATTTGGATGATGTAGGTCATGAAGGCTTGAGACAAGCAGTGAAGAACATGACGTTTGGAGATATCAAGCCAAAGAGGATAAAGAAGATCAAACTTCATCTAGTCAAGTTGAACCGTCTACTTCTGCAACGCCAAACCAAGCTCAACCCATTGATGTGGATGAAAAGGAGGACGATCAATAACTTCAACCTCTACCTCAAAGAATTCATCATGCAATTTCAAAGGATCATCCAATAGATCAAATATTGGGTGACGTTAGTAAGGGTGTTCAAATTCGATGTCGTGTTGCTTCTTTTTGTGAACATTACTCTTGTGTGTCTTCTTTTGAATCCTCCCATGTAGATAAAGACTTAGATGATCCGGATTGGGTGAATTCCATGCATAAAGAACTCAACAACTTCACTCGGAATGATGACACTAGTCGAAAGACCCAAGGATCACAACGTCATCATCACAAAATAGGTATTTCGAAACAAGCAAGATGAGAACAGTATTGTGGTAAGAAATAAGGCAAGGTTGGTAGTACAAGGTTTCACACAAATCGAAGGACTATATTTTGGTGAAACCTTTGCACCCGTGGCTAGATTAGAAGCCATTCATATCTTGCTTGTATTTGCATCTTGCTTTGACATTAGATTTTTTTAAATGGATGTGAAGAGTGCATTTTTAAATGGACAAATATCCGAGTTGGTATTTGTTGAACAACCTCCCGGTTTTGAAAATCCTAAACACCCAAATTATGTCTATAAATTCTCTAAGGTGCTATATGGTCTCAAACAAGCTCCTAGAGCATGGTATGAGCGACTTAGAAACTTTTTACTTTCAAAAGGATTCAAAATTGGGAAGGTTGATACAACACTCTTCACTAAAGTAATAGATGGAGAATTCTTTGTATGCCAAATTTATATTGATGATATTATTTTTGGCTCTACGAATGAAGAATTTTGCAAAGAATTTGGTGACATGATGTCTAGGGAGATTGAGATGTCCATGATCGGGGAGTTGAGCTTCTTCCTTGGACTTCAAATCAAACAACTCAAGAATGGGACATTCGTGAGCCAAATCAAGTACGTGAAGGATCTACTCAAGAGGTTTGGTATGGAGGACGCAAAGCCCATCAAGACTCCCATGGCATCCAATGGGCATCTTGACCTCAATGAGGGAGGTAAACCGGTATATTTAAAGCTTTATCGTTCTATGATTGGTAGTTTACTTTATCTTACCGCATCTAAGCCCGATATCATGTTTAGTGTTTGCATGTGTGCACGTTTTCAAGCTTCACCTAAAGAATGTCATTTAGTGACCATTAAAAGAATTCTAAGACATTTAAAGCTTTCCTCAAATATAGGCTTATGTTATCCTAAGGGTGCTAAGTTTGATTTAATTGGATATTCGGATTCTAACTATGCGGGTTGCAAAGTGGATAGAAAAAGTACCTCGGGAAGTTGTCAATTCCTAGGTAGATCTCTTGTTTCATGGTTGTTCAAGAAACAAAATTTCGTAGCCCTATCCACCACTGAAGCCGAATATATATCCGCCGGTAGTTGTTGTGCTCAATTATTGTGGATGAGGCAAACCTTAATAGATTATGGAATAAATTTTAAATGTGTGCCTCTTTTATGTGATCATGAAAGCACGGTTAAGATAGCCAACAACCCGGTCTAACATTCAAGAACTAAACATATAGATATCCGCCATCATTTCCTAAGAGATCATGTGAGTAAAGGTGATATTGTGATTAGTCACATTAAAACCGAAGATCAACTAGCGGATATCCTTACCAAGCCCTTAGATGAAGCCCGCTTTTGCAAATTGAGGAATAAATTAAATGTCATAGATATTTCAAATGTGGCTTGAATATTTGCACCATGATTCATTCTTATTTGGTGTTATTAGCTCTTATTCTATTTTTTATTCATTTTGATGAGCCACACATTAAAGGGGAGTATTATACAATTTATATGTATACTACATTCCTAAAAATGTGAAAATATCAAATAAGTGCAAATATTTTTCAAAAAGAGGACTCTAGACCATACTAGATCAAAACTATTTAACATTATCCTATTTTGAAGTTAAATGAACTTTTTCTTCCAAAACTTTCATTTTCAACATATAAATACATAAATCTTATCTCTTGAGTGTACTTACCTAAATAAACTTCTCTTATGTTAAATATTAATCAAAAAACTTTGGACAAAGTCTTGTTCTTTTCAAATTTCCTCAAAATCCAAAATTTGGTCTATATTGACCTAACTAATGCACTTTGTGAGTCAAAGCCTTTGGAACTAGGATATTGTCATATCTAGTCTCCTGAAAGGTATTTCTTAACTCATACATGCCAACAAGTTGAATTCTTTCATGTCAAGTGCTTTATTTTTAAAAATATCTCATATTTTCTCAAAAAGGGTCTATTTTGATAAAAATTATTTGAAAAATTGTTCTCTTGATTGAATTATCAAGTTGGAATGCTCATATATGTTTTTCATCAATAAATGAGGACATTAGAGCTATTCCAAACTCATTTGCATCTTTGTCCAACCTGTCAGTCCGACAGGGCCGGTACTACTGGGGTTCTGGCCAGTAGCATTGGAGGGTCGGTACTACCGGCCTGAGGGCGGTAGCACCAAGAAAGTCGGGTTTTGACAGTTATAGACAGTGTGTGATGTAACCGCCCCCTTCATGTTTTTTAAGCCCGAGCCTTTCTTTTCCCCTTCTCTTCTTTTCTCTCTTCCACTCAAATCCCTCAAGAGCAATCTCCTTGATTCGAGTTCTCCCTTGCAAATCCTTAGTTACCAAGTTCATCTACTCCTTCAAGGTATCAGTTCCCTCCCTTCCTCTTGAATTTCATCTCTTTTTCATGCCCTAGGGTTCTTTTTCTTCATTTCTAGGGTTTGATGTGAAATGTAGCAAATTCGTGCAAAATGTATTGAAATTTTTGGGAGGTGAGTAGATTAATGACATATAATATCTCTAGAAACTATTCCATGGTTTAATCTACACAAAACTCGAAATTTCACCATTTTTACTGTTTGACACCCATGCGGCCAGTGCTACTAGCCTCTGGGGCGATAGCACCGCCAATGCCCGGTGGAACCGGCCAAGCATGGGCAATAGCACCAGGATCACAGCCAAACTTTGCACAAATTGGCTCATTTTCATTGAAATCCATCTTTAGGGCATTTAATCCTTGTTCTCACTCCATATACTCCTTTCTTACTTAGAAATCATGCCGAAGGCCAAGTCTTTGCCTAAACCTCGCGGTGGTGGTGCTATTCGCAAGTCGACGAGGGGAAGGGGTGTTCCTACCCCTCATGAGAGCGAAAGTGAGGATTGTCATACCCTACCGTGAGAGATGTGGAAATAGGGAGGAAAATACAGGCAGAACTTGGTGGCAGTTCCACGGCAAGTAAGGGAAAGCAAATTGCTTTGGAGCCTAGTAGCGAAGATGAAGAAAATGCCAGTGATGACATGGATGTGGACTCTAGGAGTGGAAATGGCAGGACCAAGAGTCCGAAGAAGAGAATTTTGATGACTTCGACCCTTCTGTGGACTTAAGAAAAATTAAAGGGGAGAAGTACTATTCTCTGAGACAAGCAAATCAATATCTTTTGCCTCGTAGTGTGACAGTTAAGAAGTTCAAGACCATGTTTCAATAGAAGGTCTATCATGAGATCTATCTCAATAAGGAGTTTGCGGATCACAAGGGTCAGTTGGAAGCACATCCGGAAGATCCTATTGTTTGTTGGTGTGCCCGAGCTCTTCCAGGGAGTAGGATTGGTAGATTTTGTCAGTATGAGGTGTGACTACATGGATGATATGATCAGACAGTTCTATGACACCCTCTATGTATCGGATTCTTATGATGAGATCACTTGGATGACTGACTCTGCTGTGTACACTGCTTTAAAGGAAGAAATTGAGAAAGCATGGGGCATCTTCCAGTGGGTACCCTAGAGTTCACAACGACAGAGTTTTACCACTCCAGAGACAGTTTGATTTCATGATCCCACTGCTAGCATCCGTAGGCCAGGTAAAATGGCAAACCTCCTCCCCACATCGAGCCTCATTAATAGTATTGTTAGGGTTATCGTTCATCCCAAGAGCGGTAATTTTGATGAGATTAGAGGCTACGCATGGAATTTAATGAGTAAGATTATGCATAAGCAGAAATTTGATGTGGTGGACTTCATAATGAGAGAAATAGCATCCTCTGCTTGCGACCGTGGCAAGAGAATCTACTTCGCACCCTACATCATGATGATCATCAAGAGGGTGACAGGGTACCTAGGTGGGTGTGGCAGCTCCCACAAGCCATACAAGCCTCGTGAGGCAGCACCTCAAGCAATTGGGCAGAGAGCTCAATCATCCCAGCGGTCGTAGTAGCAAGAGCCAGGGGAGGAAGGCCAGCAGGCTCAACCAGCTCAAAAACTTCACCATGATCCTTTTCTTGTGAGCTTTGACAGTCTGAGAAATGACATGATGAGCAGCTTCGCTAGTTTGAGGACTGACATGATGAGCAATTTTGCACGTGTTGACAAGTATCAATCCCAGACACACCAGATTGTCGAGGAGGTTAGAGGGTGTATGGATTCTATAGACTCCACCATTCATGAGCTTCGCACCTCTTTCCAGGAGTATCACACCGAGTAGGCCCCAGTTGCCTTTCATCGCTTCTGGCGTTGTCGTACTCCTCCTCCTCCATCTTCGTGAGTGTCTCTTGGAGTTGCCCCGTTTTTGGTACTTGATGTCAAAGGGGGAGAAGTGATGCAAGATGGAGCAAGCAAGCTTGAAGAATTGAAGCTCCAGAGGATTAGCTTATGATTATTATTTATGTATGGTTATGTAGGCTAATGAACCTTGCTATGTTGCTTTTGGATGTTGGATATCATTTATGTGTTCTGGATGTTTATGGTTATGATTGAATGATGCTTATGTTTATTTATTTTGTCATATTGGATTTTCATGCTTTACTTGATTGACATACTCATTGATCATATCATTATCATATTGACATCCTCGGATTCAACATTTAAGGGAAAACTCTGTAAAAAATTCAAGATTCTCAAAGTGTGCAAATTTCAACTCTTCATCCATATGCACATCTTTAGGGGGAGTTTTCAATAAAATATTGTGGCTTTAATAGTATTTTGCTCCAAAATTCATTATCATTCACTTCTAGAAGCAAAATACCATTAAAGCAAAATCCTTGAGTATACAACATATTTTACTTGTTGCATACTCAAATTCAATTTCAATTCATTATTTATGTTGAGGTTGTCATCAATTACCAAAAAGGCGGATATTGAAAGCATATAGGCCCCAATTCGTTTTGGTTTCAGTAATTAATGACAATCATGATTAAAGCACTAATATTTTTCTTTGAGAGTATTGAAAATAGATTGGTCCTAGATATGGCACGTGATGAAGCATGAAAATAAAGCTAAAAGGAGATCAACGCGTCAAGCTAAGTTGCCAAGGTATAAAATTAAGGACATTTTCATAGCTTTTGTCGATCTCGGAGTTTTGGAGAAAGATCGGATTTCTAGGATAGGTGTTCTACTATTAAGAGGGGTCTTGGCAAGTAGTTTGATGTTGATCAATGTTTAAAGGCTCAAACCATGCTCACTTGCATTTATAAAAACTTTGTCGTGAATCAAAATTGAAAATTCATAAAATCCTCGGAGTGGCCGGTGCTACCGACCATGCTGTTGCGGTGCTACTGGTCGAGCGGTAGCACCGGCCACAGGCCCATGTGAAAATAACCGAGAAGGGTTTTTGCTAAAATTCAGGGTCCAGTGCTACTGGCTATGGTGGTCCGGTGCTATTGGCCGAGCGGTAGCACCAGCCCCAAAGTCTGGTCTGCTTTTTACAGAAAGTGTCTTTTCGGTCGAGCAAAAATGAAAAAGGCCCAGTGCTACCGGTCCTAGTGATGAGCACGTGCACATCACTATCGGTTCTTTTGTGAGAAGTGATAGTGATGATCATTCACATCACTATCGCTTCTCACATAAGAACCGATTGTGATGTGCCCAGTGCTACATCACAATCGCTTCTAACCTGAGAACCAATAGTGATTATTATTAAAACGCCTCCTAAGTCATCTATCACAATCGTTTTTTCCTAAAAACTTAATAATCGACCCAGATGAAGCGATAGTGATGTACCATTATGTAGTAGTGTTAGCAATTAGGAATTAAAGATTGTAATCTTTAAGTTTTAGTCGCAATAAAGTCTTTTGAGTTAGTGTGCATGATTTGGTTTGCATTTACTTTATGCAATGTCTTTAATTCATGCAAATTCCATCTCCTACTTATAGATAAGTGCAACCGATGCAAGGGGAGCAGGAAATAAATATTGTCGATAACTGTACCATAAACACTATCCTTAGAGATATTAAGTACTTCTAGACTTTGAGCAGGAAAACTAGCAACGTGGTAACCATAGATGGCAACTACTGTAATATTGCTGGGTTTGGAAGAGTTGCAGTTGTGTTACCGATGGTAAAGCAAATAATCATCAAAGATGCATTATTGTTCCTAGAATCAACACATAATCTCTTAAGTTTCAAGGATATCCACAATAATGACTTCTATCTAGAAACAGAGGAAGAGAATAGATCTGAATACCTTGTTCTCACTAAGAGAGTGGGATATCAAAAGGAAACTATAGAGAAGATTCCCCATGTTTCATCTGGATTTGTATTACATGTTCATTAAACAACATGTACAATATTGTCAGGACCCGAATATGCAAATCTAGACCCTCTGTGTATATCGCACTAGTTCAGGGTCACGCTAGTGCATACAGTGGCAACATAGATGAATATCACAATCATACACAGCGGAAGCATAATAAAAGACTTCATTTATTAAATATGAGACAGTTATTTGACCTTATGGTCGACTTTATATGACTATACCACGTAGGGCTCAACTATAATAGACAAAACTATAGCAGAACGAAAAGTAGAAAATAACCCATCAATATGCCACAGACAACTAACAAGGTTCGCACCCTAGAAATTCGCCTCATCCTGATACTCCTCCAATGCAGGTGTTGACTCCTTTTCAACTGATGATTTTGTTGTGGCAAGGGTGAGTACATAAAGCACTCAGCTAGTTGTACACAGAATGCAAGTCTAATACAACTATATGTAAGGCTTATTCCAAATGAATAACTAACGTGGTTATTTTGCAATAAAGCAACATTTATAAGTGAATACAATAAATAGATTGAAATGACAGTAAAATAAATAACAATAATAGATAACTTTAAGATAATTCTCAAGAATAAACTTGGCACACAACCCTAAACATATTCCAATATTTCCAATGGCGCACAGCCTCCCTTCCCAAGTTTTATTTTATAAAATCTAACCCTTAACAGAGGTTATGCACTTTACCCACAAGATATGATCAATCTTATAATATCGGCCATTACACATACCCGTCGACGTGCGACTAAGAAGATCATAACAAAACCTTTTGGAAACTCTATCCAAACATAGACCCTGTCGACAATCCTAGCTCACTATTCCTGACCTCACATAGAGCAGAGAAATAGGAGGGACTCATCGTTGGATTAGGAATAATTTTTGTTCAAGATGTGAGGCTGCTGCACACACACCCTCCTCTGACCGCATACACAGTTTGGTCTTCCACCTGAGGCATTCCATATCGAGGCTCGATAACTTACCGAGTTAGGTCTGTCCCATTCCGGACATGTGGTTGCATGATTAGCTCAGTTCAATGGCTTACAAGGTTAAGTCCTTAATTGACCAAGGTAAGACTTCCAATCGCTCATAACACCACCTCACTTTCACTCATATATCAACCCAATACCACACAGGCCCACCACGGCTCACAGTCCCTTGCCACTTGCCCCAATCTAAATCATTTACCACCCCCAATTGATTATCGTGCAACACATGCCATCAACAACTCAATATCATTGTGTGACCATACATGACACACCTTTTCATAAAAACATGTTCCATATACCATTAGTTATATTGAATTTGAAATTTCAAAATGATATCAATAACCTGTTGGACGGCTAAGCATACTAACCATGTTCTAACCAACCTATGTTGGCATCTATTAGCAACCAACTAATAATTATCCATTATAAGGTGACAAATAATCATGACATAAAAATGACAAGGTAGACATAATCCAATTGGGTTGATTAGCTAAATCCCAAATTAATTGACAATCATCAAATAACATGCAGTAATTTAAAACAATATAGCATTTGAAAAACTAGGTTCGACTTGATCAAAGCACAACTTGCCTTAGAAAAGGTCTTAGTCTTGATATGGGGCTTGGTCTTGTATCAACGCTTCACCCTCGATCGACTCGGACACTTTGACGTCTACACGAATCGAGAGAAAAAACACCAAATCAATACAACTAGAGAACAAATAAATTCCAAAAATCAAATAAAATTCACCATTAAATAGATCTTGGATTTACAAATTTTTAGAAACTTGAATCGCCTCAATCGGAGCTTGTGTGAAGAAGAACAAGCTCTCAAAATATTCAAATAAAAGAAAATACCAAAAAAAGAGAAAACCCAAATTTCTCGATTTATTTTTTTATTGAAAAACCGATTTATGATGTCAGTGATCAATTTCTCGAATAAAATTAAATTGAAAAAATCATTTAGAGGCTGACATGTGGGCCCGTGTCCATGGACTGATCCACGAGATCACCGGATCCACAGTAGACCGGGAGCACGACACTACAGAGATCGACACGTGGTCCCACTCCACCGATGATGTGTCTCGCTGACGTGGCCGACACCCTAGCCCCTTGGACCGAGCTAGCCACCACACAAGCGCACACACGGAAACCACCTCAATGCCACGTCAGCCCGACGCTTGACCGCATTCACCGGCAAGGGACGACAGTGTAACCATTGGAGCCGAAGAAGATGACAATGGAAAAGGCGCTATGGCGACCCACCGGCAACAAGGATCCATGGATCCGGAAGATATTGACTCAACATTCTCATATCTAGGCTTGGCTTCAACAGAGACCAACTGGTGACAGAGATATCGGTGAAAAACCACAGCGGCACACCCGAACACTTCGGCAAGCTATTGCGCAAGGGTGACGGTGATTAGAGCTCCGAGACTTAGGGCAACCTACGCAGCCAGAGACAGGGAACCTCGAAAAGGGTGCTGCCGGCTTTTAAAGCCACGAAAATCTGGCAGATATGGAACCCTAGATGGCCACGGCGAAGAGGTTGCCTCGGATACAGAGGTCAGCACCGACCCAGACTCGGACCAAGCCTAGCTGCGCGAGGCAGGCTGAGCGTCGGCTAGCGGACCGGACTAGCGAACGAAGAATGGGCCGCACAGAACCGGGCCAAAACATAGGGAATGGGTCGAAACAAATGGGTATGACCGAAAATTCGGCCCAATAGACAAAAACCCAAAATAAAATCTTTTCCAAATAAATTAAATCACAGAAATTCATATAAATCCCAATAAATAGCAAAAATTTCAAAAAAAAGTCCGAAAAATACTTTGAGACATTTAGAACCTAAACAAAATATTTTTGATAAAAGTTTGTACAAACTTTGCACATATTTTAATATTATTTACAAAATTCCTAATTCAAAAATTAATATTTAAATTTCAAATAAATTCCAGAAATTTCCAAAAATTCTCAAAAATCACAAATATTAATATAAAATCAATATTAACCAAGAATTGGGATGTTACAAATATGTTGTGATGAATACAAGTCTCTAGGATCTAGAGTTGTTCAAGAGGTGGCACGGACATCTAGGTTATCCTAAAGAAAATATGATGTATTGTATCATCAAACATTCTTTTGGTCATCACTTTAAAGTTAGGTGACATCCTTAAAACCCACTAGTTTGTTTGTGAAGCTTGTACTCAAGGCAAGTGGATTAAGAGACCATCATATCACAAGATTAAGGATGAACTGCCTGATTTCCTTGAAAGTATTCAGGGGAGCATTTGTGGACCTATGGAGCCTATATCGGGGCCTTTTAGATATTCATGGTACTATTAGATGCATCCAAGCAGTGGGCGCATGTGTGCCTATTATTATATAATAGTAATCACACATTCACCAAGTTTCTTTCACAAATTATAGTGTTAAGAGCCAAATTTTCGAATCGTGGATCCAATCCATACACATGGATAATGCTGACGAGTTTGCCTCCAAAGCATTTACTATTTCTTCTATGGCCTTAAGCATAAAAGTGGAACACTCTGTCCCACATATTCATACACAGAATGGACTTGTAGAATAATTGATTAAGAGGATCAAGCTAATTGGTAGACCTTACTGATGAAGTGTGAACTCCACGCTACATGTTGGAACATGATGCATTACATGACATGACATTAATACAGCTTTGACCATCTACATACCATGAGTATTCACCTCTCCAGTTAATACATGGGAAAGAACTAAGCATTTTCCATCTACGTAAGTTTGGTCATGATGTCTACATACCGATCTCACTACCATAGTGTACATCAACGGGACCCTAGCTAAATTGGGAATTTGTGTGAGATTTGAATCCCTGTCTATAATCAAATATCTAGAGCTCATGATAAGGGATCTCTTGAAACCAAGATACACTAATTGTGTATTTAATGAAGAACTATTTCCATCAATAGGGCGATAAAAGGATCCTAAATTGGAATGCTGGGAACTAACATGACATGATAGTAGACTTCATAATATATATCCACACACTAAAAAATCTAAACATAAAGTTCATAGAATATTTGGCTTGCAAAATCTTGCAAACAAGCTGCTAAATTCATTCACAGATCATAAAAGTAGTGACAAACGGCGCATATACTAGCAATGAATGCGCCTATCAGTGTTGAACCACCATTGGTGTTGGGTTCCACTCAAGAACCTCCTTCCTTGCACAAGAACAGGAGACCTCTTGGTTCAAAAGATCTCAAACCGTGGAGACGTTCGCAAAAAAAATCAAACAAATTCACCCATAATGTACCTTAATCGGCATCAAACAAGCCATCATTTGACTAAAGAGTATTTTAAACATTTTCTAACTCAGAATAGCCAGCCAGCTTAACTAAAACTAGACTGACAAACACCAAGTTTCTCCGGATCAGCCACCTAGCCAGAAAGCAGTTGTTCAAGAAGCCTAGACAAAATCTGCTTTTCACAAGTGTACTATGAAATCGGCGAATTAACAACACAACAGACAAATGAATGAAGAACCAAACAAGTTGCAAAGACACCCTACATGCATTTCAATCCCCCATAATTTAGTTTACATTAAAATTTTAAGAACAAATTTGGTTGCCAGGCACAGCACATAATTTAGCCAAGGATGATTTGCCACTGGTCAGCCATTGTTGACATCACTGCCTCCTTCCATGCTCGCTCCTACACAACATTTAAGGTCAATTAGCAAATAATCATTAGAAGTTGTGATCATGCTCCAAGAACAAGCCATCACCTGTGGAGATGTTATCATGGCCAGAGCTTGTCAAGGCTATAGATGGACCTGGTGGGATACTACCTTCATTGCCACCAGCAGAAAGCTTAGACTGCTCCTTTTTGTTGATGAATTGTCTGCCTACTCCTCGAGGCCTCATATTTGCGAGCCTTTCGCGAGACTCGTTAAGAATCCGCTGAAAGGATGAAAGCATGTAATATTACAGCTAAGGAACTTATCAAGCGTAGCGACAATAACTTCGTAAAATTGTACAGGTTAGCCATGTCAATGAGAGAATATTATTACCTTCCGCATTTTAGCAAGTTTTTCTTCAGGCCCGAACATTTTTCGAAGCCGTTGTCTCCTTCGCAGAATTGCATGGTATTGCTTTGCATTCACATATATTGGCTCATCAATGTCTTGTTCAGTAGGTACTGGCACTGAGGGAGGTTGTTCCGTTACCATGATTTGGGGCTGCATCGTCTGTTCACATTGTTGTCTCAAGAACAGTTTTTAAAAACAAAGCAGCTAGGAAGAGTTCATAAGATTTAATCCAAAGAATTAATGGTAATTCATTAAGCATACATCAAAAATGAAAACGCTAATAGTAGAATAAATAAATAAATAATAGAAAAATTCAGATTTCAATGCAAGAATAACTAGGAAATAATGTAAATAGCTCACTTACCAAAGGATGCGAGCCATAAACAATCTCTGCACCACCATAGACTGGAAAAGGCATAGAGTACGGAAATGCCTGAAATAAAGCCAAAAACAAATGTCTGTACTCACTTGTTTTTGAGAAACAAAGTTAAAGTATATGAAAATTTCAAAATTAGTTACTCACTGCTCGTAGCAACACAATTGAAACTTACAAGAGGTTGAATATGTTCAAGTTGAGGATGTGTACTATTTGTAGCTTTTGGATTGTCCAGCGATAGATCCGACAACCCCTGACCTTTGCCTCTGTTTGTGCAACCATCAGGGTTACCTAGTAACAGCAACAAAGAGAGGATGAGGATAAGTCGTATATCCAAACGAAGCTTGAATTTTATCATATAAGCAAGAGTCATCTGTTATAACCCAACAAGCTGAAAACTAATATTCAAATTAACAAGGTAAACAATTGCATAGAAAAAAAATAAAAACATTTAGACTATGAATGAACAATGTCTCGTATATTACACGACATTGTGAGGGGTCTTCTAACCCGTGCTCTTCGATTTAAACTGCCCAAAAGTAAACGTAAATCTGGTTAGTCATCATAACAAATGAAAGAGATGAGAATTTGTTTTAAAAAAACATAGAAATGAAAGAGGCATGGATGACGAGCAAATAGCCTTGGTTAATATGGGAACACCAACTAAGGGTCACTAGGATTGACAACAAAACTTAGTGATTCATCCAGACAAATTCTGGTATGCTCGTCTGCTCAATGAAAAATTCACCAAATCTGAGAGTAGCGATTCAACACATCTTTTTTTCAGACGCATTCCACACAATTACTATGGCTGGAAACCAAATTCAGGTATGAAAGAAACTATCTACGTGTAAACAATCACAAATTAATGTGCTAAAAATTGCCATCGAATTTACCCTACAGTCCAGAAGTTCCATTGAATCCACACCAAAGCTACAACTTCAATAATCCTCTCTCCACCAAACTAACATATGCGGCAGAAACCACTTGACTGAAAAGGCTCAATATGACTGTAAGTTTCACACGTTAAAACTTATAATCGTTCTAGAACACATCCAGGAATCTATGAGTCATACCAACCCAAAACAAACTACATGAACTATGGTTGCAGCGCATCAGAGCCACCTAGAAACACACATTCTAGCTCTACCTGTCGAATTAAGAGCCAGACCTCTTGAGACGGCCACACACTAGCTAGCTAGTAGAGGAGCAAAGTTCAGACCAAAGAGAAGCATCAGAGAGAAAGAGAGACCTGTAGTTGGAAGGACGGCTACAATCTTTCTTTACAACCCTTGTCTCTCCCTGCCTCCTCCTTGCCTTGTCTGTCTCTAAGGTCCCTATCTCCTCTCTGTTTGCTGTTTCTTATAGTGCTAGGTTTATCTTTCGGATTAATTCCTCATATACCACTGAAATTTAGAGAAAATTTATGAATGTGAGCCCACGTATCAGTGACACAATGAGTGGCATATAAAGGATGATGTTAACTTTCAGTGACATATAAAAAATTGCATCTTACCTTTCTCACATCACAGGCTGTTGCATATAAATGAGATGGCACAGGGAATGTTTTTGACAACAAAGGAGGAAAGAGGTTGAAAAGGGATAAGTTACTTCACATCAATATTTTTAAGCGGTGACACAAAATTATGTCTTGGGCTGCACCGCTAAGAGATGATTTTTGTTGTTGTTATAACTAGGATTTAAAAAAAACTAACAATGTTGGTCTTCTACACAAACCATTTGAAAATGTGCCATGTACTCTGATTTCTGTTTAGGATTTTGGCAAATTGACCAAAAAAATTAATAAATAAGGAAATTAAAATAGTACCCTTATGGAATTTAGATGACACATCTTTTCTAACCAATCTATACCCCTTTATAATGCACCTAAGCATTCTTTTCTACGTCCACTCCAAATAGTGCACCCCATTAGAGATGGTCCAACCTTCGTGCACCCAGCGAAACGTCTCCAGAAACTTGCCTCCATCAAAATTAACCTCTTAGACCTTTCCTCAGCTTTACTCACCTACATCCGATGGCTATTGTTTAGTGTCTAATCATCCTTATGACCCACAATAGATCTCCCCCCACCTCCAGCATCATCTCAAGTAAAAGGAAACAAATATCCTGGAATTAAGAAAAAGGAGACAAACGTTCTAGAAAAGGAAAAGACCATATATTACATGCTGGGAAAAGGAAATCGGAAGACAGGGCACTGTACTAGTTACAAACAACAGCAGGAAAACAAATAGTGATAACCATCTTTGTCGTTTGGGCGTGAAATCCAAAAGGCTACGGAAGTGCATCCATCCTATTCACAGAGGGAAGGCAGAAAAGTTTTTAAGCTAGGGTAGAGAGGGAAGCAAGAGCGGTGCATTGTCGTAAGTTCTACATCAAAACTCCTGAGCAAAATACATGGATGGTCTCATGATTACGGCAAGTCGAAGGTCCTTTCCTTGAGAAGAGAAAATTACGTTAGAAACAGCAGAAAGTTATACCAGCAAACAGATGAATTCCAGAACCTGGTAGCTGCACCGGAACGTACGGTATACCCTTGCGGTGCTGTGCTAGCTGAAATGCCGGCCTGATCGATCGTGTCAGTGAGGTGCGACGTGTAAAGTTCGAGTGGTGAGTCACCGAGTGATTCGAGTCATTTGCTTTCCTTCCTTGCTTGGCTTGTTGTACGTACGTCTCGACCGCGTTCTCTGCCAAAATCTCAAGGTGGATGCGTCTACTGCTGTACTACTTCACTCGACGTTCGCGGACAGCCGCACACTCGCAGAAAGGTTGTAACCTTCCTTTCAGAGACAACACATCGAAGTATAAAGGTTCAAATAAAAAAAAACAAATTGAAGTGTGATCTTAGACATAATAAAGTAGACTTTGACGTGTTTTTTTGGTCTACGAAACACATGATATATATGGCGATTAACGGAACTCGTGAACTTTGATTTATCGGCTTACGCGACAACGTAGCACTTTTCGACAACCCATACAGCTTCGAGCGCTGACATTGTGTCGAAGGTTAGAAATCGACAATAAATTTATACTTTCAAATATTTTTAGGTTAGCAAAGTCAAGCACAAAATCGAAAGTACACAATATACACAAGTTCAGATCTCCGGCGGAGTAACACCCTATTTCCTGTGTAGATGATATGTATACGTTGGATGAAATACAGAGTAATGTATCTAGCCCTAGTTACAAGGAAGATTGAACTCAAGCTAAGGCTAAGCTAAGGATGGAGGTTGACGAAGCGTCGAGTCGTCGACTCCTGGTTGCTCTGCGTAAAAGCTCTCAAAGTCTTCTCCTTACCCGGTCTGGAAGACCCCTTCCCTTGAGGACCCCTACCCCCGGCCTTATATAGTCGGGGTAGCCCGACCTCAAGTCGAGTTGTAGTCGATTTAGAGTGCCAAATCGTAGCATATCCAAACTTTCCTGAATATCAGGCGTACTCGAGTTGGTTTCCTCGTAACGGGATTATGATCGAATCCTTCCTAATATGGAATTATTCTTTCCATGTATATCTTACCCCACATAATAGGGCCTGAGATATCCGGAGTCTCTGTACGTCATTAGGAAATATCTTTCGCGTATCCTATACGTGCTCATACCCCATATTTATTCGACAGTAGTCCCCGAACTCTGTTTAGCAGAGAGTCCGCTTAAGCGCTTGATCGATTACCACCAAGGCCTTGCTTGGTTGAGTAATGCCTCGCCTGCTCGTGGTCGAAAGATTCGAGTAGATTGAGAATCACTGAGTATCGAGCAGGGATGTGCTGGGTCGAGCACCCTGCCATCAGCCCGTATCGAGACTTCAGGGTAACCGCAAATTACTCGATGTCGACTCATCGACTCGATTCTGAGCAGAGTTGAAAAAAATTCAAAAAATCTAAACGTTGGGTAGTTGAGCATTTATTGCTCTCGTCTGCAGCGCCAAGATGGGTGTAGCATCATCATTCCGCATTTCTCGCTGATCGAGATGCCGTGCTATGGAGTTTTACATCACCTCTCCAGACACTGTGAACTTCTCCATAGCTTATCGACCACTCTTCATTCATCCGATTGACCTCTGGACAAAAGTCCCTCCTTCGACCGCCCGCAGCGCTTACTTTGTCCGGAAGATCGAGGAATTGAGGAAAATCGGGTTGACTGGATGGCACATCGTGACCACTTGGCCTGGGACTACTCCGAAGTCAATGATACCATCAGGGACAATCCTAAAAGTAAATACTTATAATATCTTGATTTCTTTGCTTTAGTCAATGAATAGTGAGCTGACTTGCTTTTGCCAGATCTGTCGGACTCGGACATCTCCTCTAGGCTGAGTAAGATGTTCCAGGGCTTGAAACCTGGCGCTTGCGGCATCGAGGCGTATTCGCTTGCCAACCCTCGGCTAGAGGTGAGTGCTTTGTCACAACTCTCAATGCATCGTTCATGCGTTTGTTACCTGCTTTGACCTAGCATCTTCTCAGGAGGCCAAGTTCGATGATGACAGTGGGTCGATCGAGGGAGTCATCGGCCTAGATGACGACGAGCCGATTCGAGACGATGATCAAGCATCGGACTCTATCTCCGCCAATGCTAGCTCTCCTCTGAATGATCCGGCACCCACTACCACTCTGAATGAGGGTGAAGCGGCCTTGGAACAAGTAGCGGTCGAGTCTCCCCGGGCGAGGAGGTCGGTGTCTCCAGCGCACCATTGACCAGCCAAATGTCCTCGGACCTCATCTTCAAGGCCATCCGATCAGGTGATCTTTAATCGCTCCCTTGGACGTTATGAAATCTCTTCTGACATAATCCAACAAATGCTGGATGATCAGCGGGCCTCCTTGGGGACCGATACGCAAAAGTTGGCAGCCCTTCACAAACGTCTCCTCGAACGGGATCTCCATCGACCCAAGTGGTCGAGCAGGTAATGCCTTCATCGAGCAGCACTTGTTGTAGTTATTCTTTGACAAACATCAGCTCGTAGTGACTCCTTATTCATAGGTTCCACTGTTGGCCGCTGATTCGTCGGTGCCATCTCCTCCATCGACGACACCGGTCAAGAAGGCAGCTGCCAGAACCAGACCGGTCCTGGCAAAAATAGCTGCGCAAAATAAGAACGTGCAAGCGAAACTTCGGCTAGCGAAGTAAGTTACCTTCCCTTCTTCACGATTCTTTCTTCTTCTTTCGGAGATGTCAAACAGAGAATCCCCTGCAGGAAAGCTGTGCCTAGCGGCAGTGTTGATGACGTCGTCGTCGCTGCCTTATCGACCCTCAGTCCGATCGTCGTCGCCGCCACTCCTTCACCGATGGTTCTAGCCCCGCCTCCTCCGACTTCTCAAGTTGCTTAAATATTTTGGTCTATCCTGAAGCCCGAATTTCAGGTACATGTCCTCGAATAAATCTGCCCTGTGCTTCGCTCTATTCCTTACTTCGCTTTTTTGACGCCATTCGGTTTCTTTTCATAGCATGCAACGGAAACCTTGCACGAAGCTAAAGCCTTTTGTGAGCAAACTCATAAGAAAAATGAGCGGCTCATTGCTTCCAATTAGTAAGTGATTGCGATAAAAAACGTCGAGCTGAAGGCATTCAGGTCCGACCTAAAAACTGTCAAGACTGAGGCTGAGAAGCAGAAGGGAGAGGCAGAGAAGCTAAAGATTGAGAAAGCTGCTACTGACACCGCGTGGCTCAAGGCCAAGGCTAGTC
Source organism: Otatea glauca (assembly GCA_036346275.1). NCBI lineage: Eukaryota > Viridiplantae > Streptophyta > Magnoliopsida > Poales > Poaceae > Otatea > Otatea glauca. Next base: position 22,310,651 of record CM070730.1, on the reverse strand, counting down.
GAGACGAAGAGGAGGCGAGTAGGAAGGCGATCGAGGTCGAGAAGGCCGTAGTAGATGCGGCACTTGCCACTCTGCAATTGGAGACCCTCGAGTACATGACCTCATCTACACGTCTTGCGACTTCCTACATGCTTGGCCTGGTGAAGAGCCACCATCCTAACCTGGACCTCTCGATATTGGACGAAAGGTTTGCGTGTGAGGCGAGCGAAGCTACCGATCACATCGAGTCCTTCGGAGACCTTGCGAGAGGTTTGTGGCCTAGCTAGAGCGATCCCTTGATGGTGATGATGACGATGCCAACCAGGACCCTTAGGCCAAGTCATGCTGATGTAAAAACCTAATGCTTGTTGTTACTGTAGTCTTTTATGAGAATAGCAATTAATTTGCTTATCTATTGTGCTTTGCCTACTATTTCCTTATCGATGAAACAGAGTAGCACGAGTAGATGCAAATCTAACTTAGTATTTATAGACCCTCAGTAAAGCGCATACCTAATTGTACCTACACATAGGGCTAGAAAAAACATTCATTAAATGCCTTAGCCCCCTAGCAAGTACTCGGAGAGGCCGAATATAACATAAACACTATATTAGTTAAAGTAAAACTACATGGTTTTTGCAAGTCTTCATCGACCATATAACTTAGACTCTGTAGCAAACTTGAACTTGCTGAGCAGCGCATGTAGAATCGATTAGAGGTCTCGTCTCCCGCCGTCCGCTGAGCGTTAGATGTCTGACAACCTAGTGCTCGTATGCGCGTAGGATAGAATTGCTCATCATCGGGTTCAGACATGGACACGCATTGGTTTTGTTTGCTGATATGCTAAGTACGCGATCGAGTAAATGCATGCAAAACATCGCATGTAAAAGAAAGTAAAGAAATTGTGCCTACAGCGCTCCTCTCGATAACAGTATCGACTACGAAAAAGAACAAAGGTACAGAGTTACATATGGCCCTCGACTCCTTACTTGATGATATGTCATCGGGTACGGAGTAGAGTTACGTAAGCACAACGCCTAGATGTAGCCCCCGACTCTTTATCCGATAGTTGGATTGAGCAAAAAGAGTGAAGCGTTAGCATCACGGATACCTGCTGTGATTCTGAACCCCTTATTCGATAGATGTATCGACCCAAGAGTGGAACCAGGTAGAGAAAAGATCGAGCGATGTAGCCCCCGACCCTCTACTCGATGGGTGCATCGATTAGATGGTAGAGCATATGCGTCAAAAAATGCATTATGTAGCCCCCGACTTTCCACTCGATTGCTGCATCGAGAAGAGAGTAGAGCATAAGCATCAGTAATAATAGCCCTTGACCATACACTCGGGCGCATGAACCCCCGAGCATTTTGGTGAGGCCCCAAAAAATCCAAACGGTCGGAGTAGATAAACAATATAACTCCATTGCAGTGATTGAATTTTATTACAGTTTTCGCGCCCCTTTAACTTCCACGTGGCACGTCATAGAGTAGTGTCTCTTCGGTTTTCGCACTCATGTGGAAGTGCAAAAGACACCTCGTGGATTGGGACCGACGCGAATTTAAATGGATTCATTGCTGCAGTATGACTTGTTCCCAGAGCTATAAATAGACAGGACTCGTAGTCGTATGCCACAACTCATCTTCTTTCTTGCTCTCCTGCTTGCATTCTCTCACTCTTCGATGGCCTTCACTCCACTATCGTCCCCGTCCGTGATCATCCTTGGAGATTCCCCTCCCCCTACACCGTTAGCCGTAGTTTCTCCGGGGAGGATCATTATCTCCTCCGATGAGGAGGAAGAGATCGACTGGGAGGGTATCGAGAGGGAAGTTTGGCCGGAGGAGGAAGAAGAAGTGACCAGCAAGCTGAAGGTCGCCGTCGAAGAAAATGACGCCACCCCTACTCCTTTCACGAGAGCAGATGCCACCACCGGCACAGGAGGAGAAGAAGGTGAGGCCACCGACGCCGGAGAAGGTGGTGAAGCTCAAAACAGCTTCATTAGCCCGGCGCTTGCTCGCCCTCCAAGCCATCGTGGTGCTCGGAGGCTGGAGAGGTCGCCTTTTCCATCAACTGTCGGCCGGGTCTTCGCATCCTCCTCTGGTCCGTACAGAGGGCGCAAGCCCATCCCAGGGACCATTCTTTTTCAGTCCCCGTGGATGCAAGGGAGGCAGCATGATGCCTCCGAGAATAAGTAGTAGTAGAGTACCTACTTTAAGATGTAATAAGATAAACTTTTATTAGTAAAATTTAATGAAATCGTACTTACCTGAATTTTGGTTGCAATGCACTTTCTGTCTTTTTTTATGTATGAAATCTCCTCAATTGATCGATGTTCTTGAGTTGTTAAGTATCGCTCCTTCTGATGTCGATAGCCGTATCGATCCAGGTCGAGTCACTTCGACCACCACATAGGGACCTTCCCACCTAGGCGATAGCTTATTACAGTTATCTTGCCTCTCACCTTTCGTAGTACTAAGTCCCCGGCGGTGAGCGCTCTTTCTTGGATTCTCTGGCCATGATATCTGCGCAAGGCTTGCTGATACTTGGCCACTCGAATGGATGCCCGATCCCTGTACTCTTCGAGTAGATTTACATCGTCAGTTCGTGCCAACTCCTGTTCCTCTTCTAAGTAGTTGTCCACACGAGGTGACCTGAATGTTTACTCAGTCGAAAGCATTGCTTCTACTCTGTAGACCAAGAAAAATGGCGTTTCATTAGTGGCTTGACTAATCGATGTACGAGAAGTCCATAGCACTGAGGGGAGTTCTTTCACCCACCGGGTCGAGTAAGCCTTAAGCCTATTGAACATGTGGGTCTTGGTCCCCTGTAGGATTATGCTATTGGCACGTTCGACCTGACCGTTACTCTGAGGATGAGCAACAGAAGCGAAGCAAAGTTTGATACCCAATTCTTCACAAAAAGCTATGAAAGCGTTATTTTTGAACTGGCTACCATTGTCTATGATTACTCTATTAGGGATGCCAAATCGAGTAACGATGCTCCTTATGAACTTCTTAGCCACTTTTGAGGTGATGCTCCTGACGGGTTCGGCTTCGATCCACTTAGTAAATGTGTCGATGGCCACGAACAAGAACATGTAACCTTCTTGGGCTCTTGGGAACGGTCTCAAGATATCCAAGCCCCAGACGGAGAAAGGCTAAGATAGAGGAATATTTTGCAGGGCCTGGGCTGGTCGGGTGGTTTGTTTACCGTAAAATTGGCAGCTCTCGCACTTTTTCACCACCTCGCACGCATCCTGGAGGGCAATCGGCCAATAGAACCCCTGCCAGAAAACTTTTTTGACTAAGGTGCGATAGGACACATGGTTGCCGCAGATGCCTCCTTGGACATCGAGCAATATCTTATTGTTCTCTTCCTGAGTGATGCACTTCATCAAGATTCTGTTACTCCTCTTTCGGTAGAGTTTGCCATCTACTAATGCGTATAGCTTGGACTTACGTGCAATTTTCTTGACTATTGCATCATCGTCAGGGATCGCTCGACCTTCGAGGTAAGCTTAGAATGGAGTCATCCAAGTCGGCTCACGTTCAAGTAGTGCACTTACGTGTATGCGAGTTACGCTCATCGACTTGACCAGATCACTGGTCGAGTTAGGCAAGATCTAGCTCCGTCTGGGGAGATGGACAGTTTGAGGAGTTTCTCGATGAAGACTCCTAGGGGCGTGGGCGAATGGGACGAAGCGAGCCTGGCAAGTTCGTCGGCGGCGGAATTGTCACATTGCCTGATATGCCTTACCTCGAGCCCTTCAAACTTGTGCTCTAGCTTGCGAACTTCGCTCAAATATGCCGCCATGTTGTCGTCTGAGCACTGGTACTCATTTTGCACTTGGTTCACGACTAGCTGTGAGTCCCTTTCACGAGTAATCATCTGATGCCAAGTGACGCAGCCATGCGGAGACTGTTAACCAGTCCCTTATATTTCTGCAACATTATTCGAAGCTTACAAATCGAGTTGGATAACATATTTAAGCTCCACACCTATCGCGAATTTGAGCACGATGCCAGCCCCCGAGCCCTGAAGCGTGAGCGACCATCGAAGAACATTGTCCAGTGGTCATCGATCGCCTTTTGCTCTTTTTCCTCGACGTGCGTCCATTCCGTGATGAAGTCCACCAAGACTCCCGACTTGATGCTGGTTCGCTGCGCAAAATCAATCTTGAACTCGTTGAATTCAACCGCCCACTACACGATTCGCCTCGTCGCCTCGGTTCCTTGAGCGGATACGTCATCATAACCGTAATCTTGTACACCTGAAAGTAGTGTCGTAGCTTTCAAGAAGTCGTCAGGATGGCGTACAACATCTTTTGTACTTGAGGGTATCGCAGCTTAGCGTCATGCAGAACCTCGCTCACGTAGTACACCGGCTTCTGGATCTTTGCCTTTTTCTCAGGGCAATCCCACTCGACCACCAGGACTGTGCTTACTAATTGACGGATAGCTGCAATGTACAAAAAGAGCTCCTCTTTTTCGTTAGGTGAGGTTAAAACTGACGGAGACGATAAGTACCTTTTCAGATCTCGAAAAGCTTCTTCTGCCTGCTTGGTCCACTCGAAAGTGTCCTGCTTCTTGAGCAATTTGAAAGCAATCCTCGTTCACCCATCCGAGAGATGAATCGACTGAGGGCAGTGATGCAGCCCGTGAGCTTTTGCACTTTCCTTAGCGTCCGCGGAGAACGCATCTGGTCAATGGCCTCGATTTTGCGCGGGTTGGCCTCGATGCCACAACTGGACACCAGGAAACCGAGAAGTTTACCGGACGAAACGCTGAACGTGCACTTCTCGGGGTTAAGCATCATCCGATACTTCCTGATGTTGCCGAATGTTTCCTCGAGGTCGCTGATTAAGGTGTTCCCGGTTTTTGACTTGACTACGATATTATCGACGTACGCTTCCACATTGCACCCGATTTGGGACTTCAAGCAGTTTTGAATACAGCGTTGATACGTAGCACCAGCACACTTTAAACCGAAAGGCATCTTAACATAACAGAATACACTAAAGGGTGTAGTTAAAGCGGGTTTTTTCTCATCCTCTGTAGACATGCTAATTTGATGATACCCTGAGTAGACATCTAGAAAACTTAGCAGCTGACAGCCCGCAGTATAATCCACTATATGGTCGATGCGGGGGAGAGGGAAAGGATCTTTAGGACAAGACTTGTTGAGGTCGGTGTAGTCGACGCACATCCTCCACTTGTCGTTGGGTTTTTTGACGAGAACAGGGTTCGTCAGCCAAGTCTGGTGACGGACCTCTCAGATGAAGCCAGCCTTCAGGAGTTTGCCGACCTCCTCTTGTATGGCCTGCTTCCTGTCTTCTGCAAATCTACGCTGCTTCTGCACCACAGGCCTGGTACTAGGTTCCACAACTAGTCGATGCTCGATCACCACCTTGGGGACCTCAGGCATGTTGGACGGTTGCCATGCAAACACATCGCGGTTTGCCTGAATAAAGGCGACGAGCTCGAGTTCCTATTTGGGATCAAGGTCAACGCCTACCTTGATTGTCTTAGAAGGCTCTAATGGGTCCAGGAGCACTGTCTTGACATCTCCATCGATCTTCTTACCCTTTTTGCCGTCGTCGATTGAGTCTTTGGCGGCACTGGACGTAGAGGCCTTGTTGGTGCCCTTGGACCTTTGGCGCTTAGCTCCCTCATCCTCGGCACTGGTTGCCAATCCGCAGAGATGCTCGGCCATCTCCAGGCTCTTCCTGTAGCACCGGACTACAACGCGCTGGTCCCCCTTGATTGCGAGGATCCCCTTTGGCCCCAGAATCTTAACGTTCTGATACGCGTAGTGCACCACGACCATAAACTCGGGTAGAATTGGGCAGCCTAGGATCATGTTGTAGGCAGCCTCAAAATCCATCACATCAAAGAGGATCTTCTCGGTGCGAAAATTGTCTGGTGTGCCGAACGTGACTGGCAGCTCGATCCGACCAAGGGGCATCGAAGATGATCAAGGAGTTATGCTATGGAATGGCTCTGCTTCAACCCTTATCTCTGTCCAGGGGACCCCCATGTTCTCCAGCGTCTTTGCGAAGATAAGGTTTAACGAACTCTCTCCATCGATTAAGGTTCGAGCGGCCTTAACGTTGATGATGGTGGGCTCGACCACCACGGGATATCGACCCGGGTGTGGGAACATGGCTGGGTGATCCGACTGGTTGAAGGTGATCAGTACTTCCGACCACTTGAGGAATCTGGGGAGAGCTGGTGTGGCCAGGTTGACCTCTCGCTCGACTGCCTTGTACTGCCTTTTGGACTCGTACATGGTAGATCCCCCGAAGATGTGTGCCAGCTTGTGATCAGCTTCACGGTATTTGGGCTCGTCATCCTGGGGCTTCTCTTTGGCTTGCTCAACCCCGTGGCGAGGGTAGCTTTGAGTTTCTCCTGGACATTCTTGTTGATCACCTAACATTCATCGAATTCGTGTTTGTCCGTGTGATGGACTAGGCGGTATTTGCCCCCCACGCTTCGACCCTTGTTGTCACCAGTGTTACGCGCCTTGTCTCTTTCAACTACGGCTACGGTGGAATCACCTTTGCGCTTCTCCCCGCGGTTCTTATTCCTCTTCGCCCCCTGCTTGGATGACTCAGGCTTGTCATTGCCAGACTTGGGGTCGTCAAGATGGTCTGGAGCCTCGGCACGTATGGCGTATTTATCCGCCAACTCAAAGAGCTCCTTGGTGGTTCGGATCTTTCGAGTGGTCAGCTTTCCTTTTAACTCTCTATCGTTGACATGGTTCTCGAAGGCGACTATGACAGCGTCGTCCGAGATATCAGGGATTGAGTTACGCCTATCGCTGAAGCGTCGGATGAAGCCACGCAACGACTCACCTAGCTTTTGTATTGCCCAATGCAAGTCGCTGCGTGTTCCGGGCCTGGCTTGAATTTATCCGGCCACCTTACTGCGCATAGCTCGGTGGTGAAGGCCTTGCATCCTTCATCGATATCCTCAGGGGTCACCTGCCGCGAACCTTGTCTAGGAGGGAAACTGTGCCGTGCAGGCGAGCAACCCCTCGAGGGCAGAGATTTGCCCCGTCGGGCTCAGCGAGAGGGAGATTGGCCCCTCGAAGGTGGGGACTCATTTTCCCACCGCTCGTAGTCTTTCCGGTCGTGTTCCTCCCTTCGATCATGAAGGATGTCACGCAAATCACGCCGGTCGTGAGGAATACGATCTCGAAGATCCTCGGGACGTCCCCGATGGGGGTTGGTGCAAACCGACCTGGAAGCGCGTTGGTTGGAGCTAGCCACCGCCGATCCTACTGTTCGATGGCGGTGAGATGGTCCCGACCGCTAACTGCAGACGCCCTGTTGGCTGGGGCATCCAAGCCTCGAGTTGGCTGCTCGAGCGGTCTGGGCTTACGTTGCATCGAGCAACGTCTTTATCTGGTCAAACACTGGAGTCATCGGGTTGCTTGGATTCAATGGCAGAAGAGATTTCAACGACATGTGAGCACACTGGATATTTGCCTCAGGGGTGCTGAAGATGTCACTGTTGTGGCTCTAGTGGGATGCTGCTCCTAGAGTGTGGTCGGTCCTGTCGTTGTGGTCGAGCTGTTGAGAAATTTGTTGTCCCTGAAGATCTCGCACCCGCGGGTGGGGCGTCGTCGGATCATCAAGGTCATGTTGCCTCGACAGATTGGCCGCGACCCCGACTGTGGCCACGGCTGCTAGATCACGCCGATGATCTGTGGTGTTGGGAGCAACAACGTTTGCAGGATCTTGAAGCGGATGCTGGGGGATTTGTCATCCTTAACTCTCTGCGGCGTCTGCCTCTAGGTTCCTTTCTGTAGAACTACCGGCAGTAGCACCGTTGTTGGCTCTGACCATGAACATGCATCGATCTGTCGTGCTGCTGTCCTGGCTGCTGTGGCCGTCGCTTTTGCCTTCACTCTCTGTGTCGATGCACATGAGGATGTTGGGCTCCATTGGGTCAAAGTCGATGAAACCTACCTCTCGGCATAGATCCCAAGAGCGGGACTCGATGAAGCCGACATGCACTAGATCTCCACTTGGTCCCTATCGATAGAGCATGGTTTCGAAGGCGATCTTAGATCCGATCGCAAGTGCTTAGTCGATGGCGGTGATCGAGCGAAAATTGTCACACGGGCAGTCGCCGAAAAATTCGACATGCTTGATCTGTAAAAAATAGTTGAAGGCCCTTACCTGGCGCGCCAACTGTCGAATGTTAGAAATCGACAAAAAACTTATACTTTCGGGTACCTTCGGGTTAGCAAAGTCAAGCACAAAATCGAAGGCACACGATGTAGACATGTTCGGGCCCCCAGCGGAGTAACACGCTACTTCTTGTATAGATGATATGTATATGTTGGATGGAATAGAGAGCAATGTGTCTAACCCTAGTTACAACGAAGATTGAACTCAGGCTAAGGCTAAGCTAAGAATGAAGGTTGACGAAGCGTCGGGTCATCAACTTCTGATTGCTCTGTGCAAAAGCTCTCAAAGTCCTCTCCTTGGTCTGGAAGGCCCCTTTCCTTGAGGACCGCTAACCCCGGCCTTATATAGTCGGGGTAACTCGGCCTCAAGTCGAGTTATAGTCTGTATGGAGTACCAGATCGTAGTATATCAAAACTTCCCTGAATATCAGGCGTACTCGAGTTGGTTTCCTCGTAAAGGGATCATGATCGAGTCTTTCCTAATATGGAATTATTATTTCCGCGTATATCTTATCCCACATAATAGGGCCTGAGATATCCAGAGTCTTTGTACATCATTAGAAAATATCCTTCGCGTATCCTGTACGTACTCATACTCCATATTTAGATATTTGACACATTCGCACCTTCGCTGCCCGCATAACGCACCATTACCGTCCCTAAAACCTGTCTTCATGCCAAACCTGGCATAGTGTGACCGTATGGCACTTTATCGTTCTCGTTTATGATCAGAGACAACAATTTGTCTAAATTTTCTATTATTAATTTTTTGGATTCGAACCCATAAAATGTGGGTTATTGTTAAAAGTATAAGTGAATTGTCTATCTTTCTGTATCAGTTTAAACTTTTGGGTGAATTGGTTGTGCATGCAATTCAAAATAGTATCTGAACCAAGAGGTCTTGAGTTTAAGACCTGGTTGGCGCAATTTTAAAAAAATAATCGTAGTCTACTTCTATTCTACATCCTAAACTGGGGTGGAGCTCAATCGTTACGAGCCTTAAAATGAATACACCAGAAAATCCTTGTACGAATTCATTCTCCAATCGAGTACTATCAAAATAGAATGGGGAGCCAACAAAAATAGAGCCTTATTAAATTTCCGGTAATGAATGGAATGAAAGCCAAATATAATCAACCACGTTTTCTTTCCTAGAGTTAGAGCAGAACAGTAGCTAGGGCTGTACATATTGTATAAATGGTAAATACGATTTTTTAAAGAATACCGTAATTAAAATATGATACCAAATATATCAAATAGAACTTCGGTTCGGTATCGTTAAATATTATATTTATCAAACTAACGTGAATTGTTCTTTTTTACTTGTCATTTGGATATCGATACGGTTTCTAATGCCCACATTTAACCATTACTCTACCTAATTATACGTTAGTAAAAAAATATTACACACATTTGGCCATTACTTTGATAAATCTAGTGGTATTATTTCCATGTCAAACTATACTTTATACACAATTGACCATTACTTTATCTAATTATACATATATTTTTTTCTATTTCAGTATTCGATTTACTCGCGGTTTTTAAAAAAAACCGTATCCTAAAAGTCAAAAATTTGACATATCATACCGAATACCGAATACTTCGGTTCGTTTTTTTACACGATTTTTTTGGATTCGGTAAAACTGTACACAGGCCTAGCGGTACGGATGTCCATGTCTCTATATAAGAATTCACTTCGAAAGCCTTCGGTCAGTCCGTTAGTTAAAAATTATCTTTATCGTTTGTACCCCTAGCCCGTCCTGCCTCCTCGGACAGGCCTTCCAATAACCATCCAATTGGGCCATACGTGCAGTTTATCTGTGATTTCAGCATTAAAACGGGTCGAGAAAGGCCTAATCAGATTCTAATGACCCAAACAGCCTTAATGGGCCAAGGCGGCTAGATAGCGCGGGCCCAAATTACTCTCAGATCGATCGGGCTTACTGCTCAGTCGCAGGCTCACGGCAGCCGATAAGACTCCCATCGCAGCGGCGAGCCGGCGACCAACACCTCCCGCCACGTGGCGGCCCCGTGCGACTGCGGACACCTAATCCTCTCACTTATGTTCACTCACCCCCTCGGGATCACAGAAATTTCATTTTTTTTTCGCTTCGCACGGGCAACCGCATCTCCCAAGAATCCACAGCCTTGCCTCGCCGGAGATGCTGCCGTCGCCGACCGGGGACATCGCCGGCGACGTCCACTCGGCGCGCGAGATGTTGCATCCCTTCCTCCTCTGACTCCTTGCTGCTGCAAGATTTAATTCGATATGGGTTGGTGGTTGGGGCGTGAAGGGATGAGCTTTAGCGCCTTGGACGTGGAGGATGGCGGCGGCGCAGTGGCGGATGGGGAGGAGGAGGTGCGGAGGATGCCGGCGGAGGTGAGCTGGGAGATGCTGGACAAGTCGCGGTTTTTCCTCCTCGGCGCGGCGCTCTTCTCCGGCGTCTCCGCCGCGCTCTACCCGGCCGTTGTTCTCAAGACGCACCTGCAGGTCGCGCCGCCGCCACTGGGTGCGGCGTCGGCGGCCGCGGCGGCAATCCTCCGGCGCGACGGGCCACGGGGGTTCTACCGCGGGTTCGGCGCGTCCCTTGCGGGTACGGTGCCCGCGCGCGCTCTCTACATGGCCGCGCTCGAGGCCACCAAGAGCTCCGTTGGCTCCGCCGCCGTCCGCCTCGGCGTCGCGGAGCCGGCGGCATCGGCGGCGGCCTCGGCCGCGGGCGGCGTCTCCGCCGCCGTCGCCGCACAGATCGTCTGGACCCCCGTCGACGTCGTCAGCCAGCGCCTCATGGTCCAGACCGCCGGCCGCTACCGCGGCGGCGCCGACGCGGTCCGGAAGATCCTCCACGTCGACGGCGTACGCGGCCTGTACCGCGGCTTCGGCGTCTCCGTCCTCACCTACGCGCCCTCCAGCGCCGCGTGGTGGGCATCCTACGCCACGGCGCAGCGTCTCATGTGGCGCGCCATTGACCCCGCCCACCACGACAACCACGCGTCCGTGATGGCTGTGCAGGGCGCGAGCGCCGCCGCGGCGGGTGGTGCGGCCGCCCTGGTCACCATGCCGCTGGACACCGTCAAGACGCGGCTCCAGGTCATGGATGCCGGGGACCGGCCGACGTCGCTCGCGGCCGCTGCGCGCGCGCTGGTGCGGGAGGGCGGGTGGGCCGCGTGCTACCGCGGGCTCGGGCCGAGGTGGGCGTCCATGTCGCTGTCCGCGGCCACCATGGTTACCGCCTACGAATTCTTGAAGAGGCTCTCGGCCAAGGAAGGGTCTCTCTGAATTCTGATTAGGCATAGATGGAATAATCTTAGCAACCAAGTGAATGAATTATCCTTGTACATATCTAAGTGTTTGCATCTCTTTGATCTCTTCGTGAGACATTAGGATGCAAGATTTTGTTGGGTTCCACTCTCCTGTAGTCCTGTGGCGAAGACGATGATGATGAAAATTTTGGTGAATTGAATAATCTTTTTACAATTCATGAACTCTTTTGATGGTTTCAGTTGGTGTGCAACTGGATGATGGTTTGATCATCGTATGCTATTATGCACATTTTGGTTAGTTGTTAGCTTGGTGCAGTGTGGTTCTTCTACAGGGTAGGAACTGACAGCTCTTTGAGAGTTTTGTGTGTCCATGTGTCAGTTGTCATGGAGTTGCTTGTGGGAGCAGGAAGCTGAAGCTGCTGATGTGTGTGATATTTTGAGAGTAAAGTTCTTGCTGGAAAGAGGAGTTTGAGACTTTTTTCAGTGCAAAACTGATCTGTTGTTTCTGTAGAAGAGAAACACTTGTGAATTATGATGCTTAATCAGATTCGATAACTAGTGTGAAGACTTTTAAGTTACTGAGAAGACTTCAATATCTAATTTCCCTGATTTCAGACTAGCAGCTTGAGTAGAACAATCACGACCTCTTTAGGAAGTCCTAATTGTGAAGATGAAGAAAAGATGAGTCAGTGGTGATGTGCCAGATTCTGACCCCGGAATGCATAGAAAGTTGTGATAATCAACCTAGGGTTGCGTAATAAACTGAAACAAGCAAGCCATTATACGGCGGAATAATATGATAACTCACATGTCAGATCAATAATTCAAGATTACCACTAGTAGTAGCAGATAAGTGATAAAGTAAAGTAGTAAACCCCCCCTTTCTGCCACGTGGGCCCATGCTGAGGTGTACTGGATTCAATTCGATTACCTGCCCATCATCCCAGTCATTTCCGATTGGGTTTGGTGGTTGCACAGACCGGTACGTAGGACCAGCTAGCAATGGTGATCCAGTGAACGGTTGGCACCTACCTTCGTTCCGCCACCGTCGAGTCTCTGCCTCCCTACGCTATAACAATCGTTATTCTTGCTCTCTCGTAAATATTTTTTTAAATGAAGTTCTCTTTCAAACATTGTTATAAAAATAGCTCTATCGAAAATAACAAAAACATTAATAGACTATATATGTACCATGGTGTAGGAGCGGAGCACGGCAGATCATATGTATTATCTATCGACACTTCAGTAGTCGGGAATGAAACTATTGTTGTAATTGCGATTGGAAGGGAGCCAAAGTTACTAAAAAATTTATCACGAGACTAGAAAAGCAACGATTTCCCTACGTATCGCATCGCGCCATTGCACACTGTATCACTTGTTGTACTTCGTCAGTTATCACCAATAGAAAACGGCGACATGTTCTCACGTTGAATGCTCTCTCTTAGACCTTGAGTTTAAAAATTCCAGTCCATCCACAGAGATCTCGACCGAAAATAGATCTTCCAAACAAGGCTTAAAAGTGACCAGGCATGTTTGCCGTTCAAATGGCATGGAGAACGCGTGCCAGAGAGCCTTTACTTCGCAGATCGGAACAGAACACATGAATTTTGCGGAAGACGCTATAGTTATTTTGAATTCCTAATATAATATCTTCTTTTTTATGGCAGATGGAGACTCAGAAGATATTATATTAGGAATTCCTCTCTTTTTCTCAAAACGAGGTAGTCTAAAAACATCTCGATTACGTTCTCCCCAATTTGATGACAATCCCTTCGCAAAAATCACTCTCTTTTCAGGGCTTAAAGAAATTTCCATTTGAAATATCAGATGTTACAGGGGATCTTCCTTGGAAAAACCAGTTCGTAGTCACTTGACTGATGAGACTAGGGGTGCAATCGAATCGGATATTTTCCGATCGACCGACCGACTGGATGTGTTCGGATCGGATTTGGATAATTTTTTCGGATATTTTTCGGATTCGGATTTGGTTTCGGATACTTTATTTCGGATTCGGTAGATAACTATCCGTCAGATCGAAATATTCCAAATATTTTTTCGGATATATACGGTTTCATTTATTCAAATATCCGACCGAAGGTTACCGCCACGCGCCACTTACCAGTAGTATTCTGTATTCTAGATTTTTATACTTCTAAGTTCTAACCCTAGATATCAATCTCCCCCTCCAGACCTCCACGCCCGTCTCACCCGAGTGGCCCAGGCCTCCCGCCGCCGCCGCCGCCGAGCCGCCCTGCGCCAATCCCTAGACTCCCGGTGCCTTCCGTGGCTCCGCTTGAGGCCTCCTCCTCCCACCTCGGCACCTCACCTGAGCCCTGGCTTCCTTCGCCCGAGCCCCGGCTTCCTCCTCCCACTGCGCCTAAGCCCCGGCTTCTGCCGCCCTCGGCTCGTCCCGATGACCTCCGTCCTTCGCTCTCTCCGGCTTCCTGATTTTTTTTTCAAAGTGATTTGAGGTTGTGAGCTAAAAAATACTTATATAGCTATATTATGATTTCACAATTCACCCTTGCAAAAGGAGAATAGAAATAAGTATTCCTTGCGAAAATGAACGGTGAATTTTCCTCTTGCATATTAGGGTAGAGTTGAAATAAGCAAGTTTTGCATATAAATGCAGTTTCCCCACCTGTTCAGAAATAGCAACCCAATCTTAATTTGTCAATTTATTGTTTTATGGTTTATGACATCACAGTGCCATGAAATCCTTAGTTTGCTTGCGCTAAGTGACAAAGCCATGTAAACTGAATTGTTCTCATGTTTTATCTATCATTTCAATCCTAAATTGGTCATCAGTCCAGGCTGATTATGTTGCATTTGATATGCAGGGCACAGTAGCAACTAAGGGCCTGTTTGGTAGAGCTCTAGATCACAACTTCACTTGAGATCTGAAACTTGTAGGCTAAAATAAAGTGAATTAAGTTTATATTTTTAGTCTAAAATATAAACAAGATGATCCATTTAAACACTCTTAATGTTCTCACAGCTCCAGCTCTATGGATCTGGTAAAGCTAGAAATACCCAGCTCCACCAGATCTGGTAGAGCTCTACCAAACACACCCTAAGTTGAGGATAAAACAGAAAAATGCTTTTGAGGTGGCTGAGTTGCATCTGTGCTCTCCTATCAATTTATAATATAGGTGGTGCAGCATTGGCTGAGCTCTGGAGACCTGGCTTTGTTGCTAGTGTCTTTACTAAACTAAGTGATACAGTTTCCAGTGAAATAGGGAAGGCCTATGAAAGAACAACGTAAGATTCCAGCTACTTAACACTTTATTTGTACAGCGTTCAAATAGTTGAGTCTTCTATTTGTATATCTTTATGATGTAATCCAAACATTATTGACTTATCGTATTATCTCTTTCATGAAAGCATGGAGTTACGGATCTCATGGTCATGTTATCGACTTATCGTAATATTATTTACGTATCGTTCTATGTTTCAAAACTTGTCATATGTGTACCGTTCAAATTTAGTGTATTTTTGCAACTTTGTTGGACTGCCCGATAAAATGAGTTGTTAGACTGTGATAATCTTGTTGCATGTTGAACTTATATGATTAGTTAATCAGTACTATATGTTTGTTTTATACGGTATCTGTTTTTGCGCGTTATCTAACAAAAATTATTCGATACCGTATCGATTCCGCTCTGTATTCGATTTGAATCCACGACCGATATTATCCACGCAGTATTCGTATCTGATACTATCTGAATCCGATAAAAAATATGATTTAGGATATAAAAAAAATGATATCCGTTCGAATCTAAACCGATTGCATCCTTAGATGAGACTAGATTACTTATAATCCCCTCACGAAAAAGATGGGATTCAAGTAGGTTAGTCCTAGTTAGCCGTGAGAATCCAATGTTTCTAGTACGTGCCGTCGTTGGTTCCAATGTGCTGCCGGCTACGAACACAACAGCCGGCACTTTATACATAGATAACACTAGAATTCCCCTACGTTTCAAAAAAAAAAAATCCTACTATAGGTCAACAAACAAGTTGACACATGATCAGATCGAGAGCAAATATCATCTTATCTTACAATAAGATAAGGAAAAAGAAAAAGAAAAAAGAAACTCAATGCGGATCTTGTTGCATGTTGAACTTATATGATTAGTTAATCAGTACTATATGTTTGTTTTATACGGTATCTGTTTTTGCGCGTTATCTAACAAAAATTATTCGATACCGTATCGATTCCGCTCTGTATTCGATTTGAATCCACGACCGATATTATCCACGCAGATTCGATATCGATACTATCCGAATCCGATAAAAATATGATTTAGGATATAAAAAATGATATCCGTTCGAATCTAAACCGATTGCATCCTTAGATGAGACTAGATTACTTATAATCCCCTCACGAAAAAGATGGGATTCAAGTAGGTTAGTCCTAGTTAGCCGTGAGAATCCAATGTTTCTAGTACGTGCCGTCGTTGGTTCCAATGTGCTGCCGGCTACGAACACAACAGCCGGCACTTTATACATAGATAACACTAGAATTCCCCTACGTTTCAAAAAAAAAAAATCCTACTATAGGTCAACAAACAAGTTGACACATGATCAGATCGAGAGCAAATATCATCTTATCTTACAATAAGATAAGGAAAAAGAAAAAGAAAAAAGAAACTCAATGCGGTCTTACTTTTCCATCCTCCTGGAAATGGAAGGCCCAGGTTCTACTGAATTCTTACAAGCTACCGGCCCATCCAAACCGCTAGCTTGATCACGACCCATTTCTCGACGTATGCAAGGGTTGGATAACACCAATGGGTAGAGGCCCTGGCCCATCGGCTTATCCACTCCTTTGCCGCTTGTTCAATTGCTTCACAGAGGAATACAGCAATGTCTTCCTTGCTTCATCGGCAAAACGCAAAAGCGAAAGATCTTTCCTTGACACTACACTACCAGGGGAAAGTTTGTTTTTGGAAAACTTTGTTGAATCCGAGCAGTACACGGAGTAGACTCCGATGTTGAGACAGCTTTTATAAGGCGCAGGGCTTTCTGTAAACAATACAAGCAATAAGAACAGATGTAGATGAAATTAGAGCTGGGCACTTGGACCGGGCTTTTTTGGGCGGCCCGAGGCATGACGGGTACGGTTCGATTCAAAGCTTGGTTCGGCATGAAGTGGGCCGTGCCGTGCCGGTACAACACTGTAGCACGGATAATACCGGGCCTGATGACCCAGGGCATGAGGAGCATGAATTAATGCCATGGACGCCACCTCCACCGCCGACACTTGAGAGAGACGGGCAAGAGGAGAGAGAGAGCTGAGAGAGATTGAGAGACGGTACAAGAAGTTGCTCTATTATCCGTCTCTCTCAATCTCTCACCCATCTCTCTCAATCTCTCCTTCTCTCGCCGTCTCTCTCAATCTAATCTCTCGCCTGTCTCCCTCACTCTCTTTCTTGCCCATTGCCTCATCTCTCGCTCGTATTCAGCACATCCCCTTCACTCTCTGTAACTATTCAAGAATAAATAAATTTTAGTTATTTTTCCTATAATATTTGTGTCCACTACCTTAACTCCATACGTCTCCGGTTCCTTTCATCTCGTCGCAATAGTTCAAATGGATCGGGTTTGGGCCGACATGGCACGAAGCAAGCACGAAGCGCAAATAGGTCATGCCTGGGCTTGCCAAAGGCGAGCCGGACCGGCACGGCACGGCACAGCGGACACGACGGATCATTATGGCCTGACACAGTTCAGACACAAAGTACGATGGATCCATACTGGGCTGGTCCGGCACGGCACGACAGTCACCTCTAGATGTAATACATCACAAAAGAGCCTTTGCTTAGTTGGTTTGTGTCCTCTTCTTAAGAGCCGAAGGTCACCTGCTTGCGACGACGCATTGAAGATTTTTTTTTTATATGTTCCAACGAACTTACGGGGTCCTGTCATAGCTATGCATATAGGGGTGAAAACGGAAACGGAATTTCCGACCGTTCCGAAGAAAAACGGAAACGGAAGCCTTTTTTCGGAAACGGAAACGGAAAATGCTCAGATTTTAAACTAAACTAAACTTTTGTCTAAACTAAACGGAACGGAGAGCCATTTCCGTCGGAAACGGAAACGAATCGGAAATTCCGTATAAGTGAAACCGAAATTTGTCGGAAACTTGGCCCATTTGGCCCAAAAGGAGAATAGAGAATTTAAATTTATTTTCGAATTAAAATAATTTCAAAAATACAAATGCCTTTATAGAAAATATCAAATAGAGTTCAAAATTCAAAAAATCTCAAAAATACTTTGGAACATTTTGAACCTAGGAAAATTATTTCTAGCATATTTTTGGCTTCATTTTTCATGAATAAATTAATTATATAAATCTGAAAAATAGTAAAATGGCATTTATAAATTCAGAAAATCCAGGATAAATCTCAGATAATCATAAATGAACATTGAACAATAATATAAAAATTTTAGGGCATTACATCTTTACAGTTGGAGGAGCAAGAGGATGTCGATGATAATGGTATGGAGGAGGATATGATGGTTTGATCCGGGGACAAATAGCGAGCTTTCAACCGATAAACTTGAGAAAAACTTTCTAGTGATACCGTGAACGTAACATTGTTATTGTACCCACCTTTGTGATGGAATGAGTTACATTGTTTTTGTGATCTTGTATATTGTGATCATGTATTACGTTCTTCCGAATTTTCCACTTTCGCTTCGTATCCGCCCGTTCCGCTCCGCATCCGTTTCGATCATTATTCGTTTTCGTATCCGTTTCCGGGGTTTTCGATTCCGTTTCCGTTACCGGTAAAAGATGTGAAAACGGAAACGGAACGACCATTTACCGACCGTTTCCGTTCCGTTTTCATCCCTATATGCATATATGCGTTTTTATAAGGTAAAATAAGACTGGATCCGATATCTTGTACACCCCTAGACCCCATTTGGATCCTCCCGTGCCTTCACTTCCGTAAGATATCGTGTGAATCCAGACTCTCCCGGTAACCTGGCTTTCAGTGGTTTTTTATTGGAGAAATCTTGTAATGGACATATGAGAAATGCTACAAAAATAGTATGTCGTTCTTACCTCTTTCAACGGCGTGTGAGGTCTTGGGTAAGGCGGCGGCGACGAGGTCGCCGGTGACGGTAGTCGTCGATGCAAATGGATCGAGATGGTGCGGGAGAGAAGGATCGTGGGGAAGAAAGCTGGCGGCAAGCGCATCCATCGTTGGATCGAGATCACACGGTGGAACCGGGGAGCCCGGCCCGTCCGTCAGCTGAATGTCCCTCGCAGCATCTGGCTGAAGAAGTCAGAATCCACATGCCTTCACCGTTTCCGCTTTGCTTTTTGGCGGCACGGCACGTACGCCGCGACGCACGCGGAAGACGAGACTGCTCGATCGAAGGTGGGGCAAGGCTACAAGTACAGACTCCCAAAAATTCCTCGCCTTCTCTGGTTCTTTCTCTTTCGTAGCAACAGCCGGTCCTGGGGATCGTCGCGACCGCCCTTTCTCCATGGATCCGATCGATCGAATGCGGATGCTTTGACGGCGCCCAAGGGAGGAAGAAAAGAGGAGGGAACAAAGAATGAAAGGCCGAGCCTTTTGCTCTTTAGTCACGGTCTCGATCCTTTTGCTTTCTGGTCTTTCGAGATGGAAGCAAGGATGGGCGTGTCCATGTGCAGCTTCATCGTAAGTTCATCTCACTGTTGTGAGAGGTACGATGCTAGTACGATGCGGTTCCTACGCTCGGTGTTCCCGCCGTTGGCCTAGAAGCGCGCAACGCTCGTCGCCTCTGTTGCTATTTTTGCCGTTGCAGTCATCGCCGGCTCCAACAAGCACTCCAATTCCTACCTCGTCGACGAGCGGAAGCAATTCCGCGGTGTAGTGCCGGGGGGCTACGCATGAGGAGGAGCGTTCTGGGGCGGCGGCATGGTCGTCAAAGGCATGCCCGGTGTGTGGTGGGAGCACGCCCAGCGGTGGCTCTTGCTGAGCAGCATCCGTGACAGCCTCGATGATGTCCGAAGGAATACGAGTACGCTGTGCAAGTGTGAATTAAAAATTCTACTGCTTAAACTGTTGAAAATATGTCCAAGAGGCCAAATCATGAAGACGATTACCTTGTGTTTATGTTTATGTTGTTCCTTTAATAATATCATATTACAGATCATTAAATATGCGACTTTATCATGAAACTCTGTAATTTAATTATGATATTATTATAAATTATCCTTTGTTTATTTATTGGTTGGGACACCAATAATATTTATTCAAAATAAGCACATGAACTGTTTGAAAATCATGTTTCATGGATTATAAGTATGTGATACAATTCAATCATGTAAATACATTTGTGTACATGCTATTAAACTAACCCGCTTATGGAACACTTTTTTAGGATTTGATTAGTGTTATAAGTTATTTCATACAATAATAATGATTGATCCTTAAACCTGAAATCAACACAGTTATGAAACAACTTTTTAGGATTTGATTAGTATCATAAGTTGTTTCATACAATGATAATGATTGATCCTTAGACCTGAGATTAACACAGTTTCCTACATGAGGATGGTATGCTTTGATGTTGTCTAACGTTGTCCGTAACTGGATAATCATAAAGATAATACTCAAGTATACCTTAAATCATGTAGAGTGAAGTGTATGATTAAGATGGAATTTATCTTCCTCATACTGATGGAATGATATCAATCGGCCACTAGATGAAATATACTAAAGAATATGCATAGTCATGCCCGAACGATTAAAGGTGTCAATCGATCAAGCTTGTTAGTCTACTTCAAAGAATTGAGAAAATCGATTTAACAGTGCAAGGATGACACACCTCAACCTTGAGTTAAACCACGATATCAAAGTGACAAAGGGACTGATATGTATTCATTAAAGGTTTGTCGGATAAATGATATTCATGCAATTTGGGTAGTCGTTATATTCTACTAGGAGCTGCTTGCAACTAATGAACTGAAAAAGGAGTTTTTCGATTTAGTGCCAATATAGCATGAACCTGAAGGGTCACACACTAGAATAGGCTTATGACAGATTTATGAAATCTTCTCTCGTGACATACGTGTCAATGGGATTGAACATAATATCCGATTGTTTACAAAAAGAGCTGAATTTGCATGCTATGTTTTTTTGCGCAGAAAAGACTGCAACAGTGATGGAAATCACTGTAGCATGTAGGCAGTACTGTAGCAACCGACTTTGCCACAACGCCAGGTGTCGGCACTGTAGCAACAGACTTTGCTACAATATTTTGGCTATAAATTAGGGTTCCGGGTTCAGAAAATTAATGAAAAATTGAGAGAGAAAAAGAAAGGTGAATTTTTTTCACCTGAACCAGATAAAAGGTCATAAGAGTCGTATTGCGCGGTTGTAGCATACCGACATATAGTGTCGTTCGCCTGTTCGTGTGGATTCCTGAAGGTCATGGCTGCTACTGCCATGAAGATCCGACGTATCTATTTTCGCTGCTACGTCCAGGCGTTAAAGTTGTGAGCTTCGCCGAGACCTTCTGCAAAAGCTTTGTATTTGCGCTCCCACGACCACGGTACGCATTTATCACTTTTGGTATTTTCTAAATCTTAGTTCTAATGCATGCGATCGGTCTGGGAAAGGAATAAATTTTTGAAATTTACTGGGTCTTTCCCTCCCCGATTTCCCAACAGTGGTATCAGAGCGGATCGTATTGTATTTGTTCTGGATTTGCTTAACGTATATGAGATATACGTGTTTTATGTTATATGTTGATGTGACATCTTTCCAATAACGTAAAATCTTTTGTTAGCTTGATCTGATCATGCTGATTCATTGATTTAATCATTTTAGCTTCTCTAGATGTATAAGATGTTATACATGTTTACTTTTGTTCATGTTTTTATGATATTCATTTGAGAATTGTCATGTTTGCTATGTTGATAGCATTTGCTTTGTTTAGTAACGTACTAATCATATTGGTCCCTAATTAAAATCGAGTTATGATGATGTCTTACCAATTATGTCCACTGTCAAGATTTCGATTGTTAGTTGA
This sequence comes from Otatea glauca, assembly GCA_036346275.1. Lineage (NCBI taxonomy): Eukaryota > Viridiplantae > Streptophyta > Magnoliopsida > Poales > Poaceae > Otatea > Otatea glauca. The sequence continues at coordinate 22,289,177 of CM070730.1, read as the reverse complement.
TGGGCTTGCCAAAGCAAGGTATCACTAACTATCTTAATAAGACAGATGTAAGTGTCGGATTCTTACGGGCTTGGGAGTTGGTTTAACTCAGTAGGGCTATCAAAATGGTTTTGGGCCCTGGTGTAAGTTCAAGCTCCATTGGTTTTGGTGATTGGTTTTAGATTAACGCTTAATCTTTGTTTAATGACAAATCTAATCATTATGAGACTGACATGTTTATTAAGCTTTATTCTTATTAGTCTCAAATTTGGATTGAAAATGAAAAACCCAAGGTATGCACTCGTATTCATTTTATTATCCTATTGCATATACTTAGGATTCAAGTTAAAGGATGAATTCTTCCACTGCTTAAAAGATGTGCATTATGTTTCCAATTTCATATATTACATGGATGCACAAATCTAGGGGGAGTTCATACTTTTACTTGATGTTTCAATAGTATTGATCCATGTCTTCTTGCCAAATAATATAAAGGATCAAGACATTGAAACAATACCTTGCATATAGATTAACTTGCCTAGTTGTAGTATACTCATGGTATCTTAGGATAAACTCCAATGCATACTCAAATATTGTGCATATTGATTCAAAGGAAATTATTTATATGCACAAGTTTTTGTGGAGTTTATCCTATTGTTGATAGTATTAAGAGTATTGATCCCTTTCCACTACTCCAACATAATTTGGATCATTACTTGGTAACCATCAAAATGAGTATATGAAACTTATGTAGTTAATATATACTCGTGTCAATTTAAATGGAATTTAAATTTAGTTCGATTGTCTTTCAATCAATCAAAGAACGCTTCATCATGTGTTGATGTCATTATTTGATTAATTAAGGACAAACGAAAAGTTCTTGAGTGTAATAAAGCATTAGGTGCATCAATATACTCAAGACAAAATTAATCATTCAAATTGATTTGGATTGTGCTCAATCGATCTTGGGGCATCCATTATATGTCAATGGAGTGCAAATTGATGATTGAGACAATCATATTTGTTGGACTAACAATCTTCTATGAGTTGTGAAGTAGGTTAAGTCCAACGATAATAAAGAATCGAGAAGAAGAAGTCATTATGTGCTGATGAGTTTAAAGGAGATCCCAAAGTGAAGAGAAGAGAAGAGAAGAGGAGGTTTATCATGTATTGATGAACAAGACGAGACTCGATCTTGGAGAGAAGATGATTAGATATCATAAAAGCTTCAAGTGGAATACTAGAGGCAAATGTATAACTAGAGGCAAATGTATAACTAGATAGGCTAAGGATGTGTTCCTAGTCTTTTTTCGGTCTCAGTTTTTGGTTGGGAGACTGGGTTACTAGTTAGGTTGCTGTACTATTAAGAGGGGTTAAGTCATTTAGCTTAAGCTTCATCATGTGTTGATAAACTCAATCCGGTTCACTCTAGCTCACTCTTATTTGGATTTTGCATGAGCTAAGTATTTGCATGTGTTGCAAATAAGTGAGCTCATGCTTGCTTTTTAAATTGAACCTTAATTGATTTGGTTTTTGCATGAAGCTATGGATTTGCATGTGTTGCAAAAAGAAGATAGCTCATGCAATTTGGTTTAAGTGGTTTTTGCATGGAGCTAAGTTTTGCATGTGTTGCAAAAGGAGAGACTCATGCAACTTGATTTTAACGATTGTTGTTTGCATTGAGTCAGATATTTGCATATGTTGCAAATAGAGAGCTCATGTAACGGAGTTTTAGCTTGTGTCTTGATCATGTGTTGATCATTACAAGGCTAAGATAGGTTTATGCTTTGTATTTGCAAAATATGTTTTAATTGAATCTTATCTTGGAGCATGTGAATAGGATTTGAAAATGTGTTTTTGCAAATTGTCTTGATCATGAGTTGATCATCATATGGCTCGATATTTGCTTTTAAATGGTTGGAGTTGTTATTTGCAAATATGTTTTGCAAATGAGCTGGAGGTTATGGGTTTCGATCCTAGAGCATGTGAATAGGGTTTGCAAATGTGTTTTGCAAATTGACTTGATCATGTGTTGATCATCACATAGCTAAGATGATTGATCTCATAGGTTCTTGGTTTATTTGCGAATGTGTTTTGCAAATAAGTTGGAGTTTTTAATGCGATTCTTTGGAGCATGTGAATAGGGTTTTCAAATGTGTTTTAAAAATTGACTTGATCATGTGTTGATCATCACATGGGTCAAAGAATCAATCTTTGATAGTTTGGAGAAAAGTTTTATGAAAAACTTGGTTTTCGCCCTGTTGGCCGGCAGTACCGGGGCTTAAGGGCGATACTACCAGAGGTGTGGTAGTACCGGCTCCAAGCCACTGGTAGTTATTTTCCATAGAGGCTATTCTGGAGGTTGCGCTGAGGCCGGTAGTACTGCCCGTGGGGCCAGTACTGCCGCTCGAGTGGTACTACCACATCCAGAAGGGCGGTAGTACCGGGTTTCATGTGCAATGGCTAGTTTTCTAGCCGTTGGCCTGGAGGTCGGTACTAACGGCTCTAGAAGGGTGGTAGTACCAGAAAATGCTATTTTTTACCCAATTTGACCCCCAACGACTAGTTTTCTTGTAGGGGGCTATAAAAGGACCTCATGGGGGCAAGGGTATTGTTGCTAGTTCTCTTGAGTATTTGGGTGAGATTGTGCATGTGTTGCATACTCACATTTGGTTTTGAGATAAGAGTGAGCCCTAATTGCATGTGTTGCAATTAGGAGAATGTAACAACCCCCATTTTTACATACATGCAAAAATGGAAATCTAATGTGCATTCCGTACTAGTCCCGTGATCAATAGCTAGTACGCACATACACAACTATACAACATATTATTAAGCGGAAGCTATTATACAAAGAAGATCTTACAACTCAGAGCATATAGCAGCAAAAGAAGCAAAGTCTTGTAGTGTGCCCATCCAAACCCACAGGCAACTGACAAGGCATAATCCCTAGAAAGATTCGATGAAGAAAATCCCGCAACCCGCGACGAAAGGAATCCTCGAAGCTTCGCTAACTTATCCACCTAAAAACAACATATAAGCAAGGGTGAGTACTTTCATACTCCGCAAGACTTTTAGCAAAACCTATAAATATGCAGGCCATTTCAAAGGAGGCTACTACAGTTAATTTGCATGAAGCAGAATCGATATTGTGAAATCAAGTTATTTGTAAACAGAATTTGTAAGAGCAAGTTGACTGATATGAAATAAGTAAAGCATAAGTAATACTCACAACCCTTCGTGAGCATTGAATAATCCAGAAATGGAATCCAACAATGTCGTCCCTTTGACATAAAGCAACAGCTGCTAAAACAAGCTCAAACCAAACCCATTTTAGAAAATACAAAACATTTAACTAGTGCAAGTTCACCAAGTTTCCCATGACCGAGGGGACGGCTAATCGATTAGATTTACACTCTGCAGAGGTGTACAACTTTACCCACAAGTCATGACCTTTTCTTTTTGCCGCAAGTTTCACGCACCTTTGGCGTGTGGCCAGAATGTTCATGACGAAAACCTTTACATTATCTAAGTTAACTTTGCACCAGCCCGGGACGTTAAGCCCTCGCCATAGAAACAGAAACACACACCCAAGACGTGGTTCCTTTCACGCAACACCCCACACACCGTTTCTGTTCATGGCAAGGCGCATAACCGCTTGCTGGTATGCATTTACCCACACCGAGGGTTAGAAAGTTCGGTGTGGAAGCCCCTCACAAGCAGTCCTGACCGGAAAGCTCCCGCTATGCTCCCGCCTTCCATAAATGCAAAGTTAAACTAGATAACTTAATTGGTTTAAGGCTGCTCCATCCCAACACTTGTGGTTGTACGGATTATCTTGGATCATACAACACTAAGTTCGGTCCTTAATCCGACACGGGCGACACTCCACCCTACACGGGTGACATATGCCAAAGAGTCAAATCTATGCACCAGAGACCAGCAGGGCTATTACAACCCCTAAAGATACCTGAATGGAAATGGGAAGAGATTGGTATGGATTTCATAATCGGGTTGCCCAGGACTCAAGGGGGATATGATTCCATATGGGTCATAGTAGATCGTTTAACTAAAGTGGCATATTTTATACCGGTAAAGACTACTTATTCCGGAGACCAGTTAGCGGAACTTTATATGACACGAATTGTGTGTTTGCACGGAGTACCGAAAAAGATAGTGTCGAACAGAGGTACCCAATTTACCTCCAGATTTTGGGGTAAGCTACATGAGGCAATGGGGACTTAGCATATTCCACTTCCTGGGATAAGTGTTTGCCCTATGCTGAGTTCAGTTACAATAACAGTTACCAAGCGAGTTTACAGATGTCTCCATTTGAAACTCTGTATGGCCGATCCTGTCGAACACCATTGAAGTGGAATGAGACAGGTGAACGGCATGTTTTTGGACCGGACATTCTTCAAAAAGCGGAAGAGCAGATCGTCATGATCAGAGAAAGACTGAAGATTGCCCAATCAAGGCAGAAAAGCTATGCCGACAATCGTCGCAGGGAATTGAGCTTTGAACCTGAAGATTATGTATATCTCAGAGTTATGCAACTCAAAGGAGTCAGAAGGTTTCACGCAAAAGGAAAGTTCGCACCCAGATATGTCGGGCCGTTCAAAATCCTGAGCCGTAGAGGAGAAGTTGCATATCAATTGGAGTTGCCACAGTCCTTGGCAGGAGTGCATGATGTATTTCATGTGTCTCAATTGAAGAAGTGTCTCCGAGTACCGGAGGAGCAAACACCTTTGGAGGCAATTGAGCTGTAAGAAGATCTGACTTACAAAGAACATCCGGTGAAGATTCTGGACATAATGGACAGAGAGACAACGAACAAGTCAACACGGTTCTGCAGAGTTCAGTGGAGCAACCATTCGGAAAGTGAAGCAACGTGGGAACGCGAAGAAGACCTAAAGAAGGAGTTTCCTGACCTGTTTCTTTAGCCAGCCCTAAATCTCGAGGACGAGATTCTGTTAAGAGGGGGAGGTTTGTAACACCCTAAAATTTGCTCTAATTTAAAATTTGGAGTATTTTTGGTTTTTGAGAATTTCTGAGAAATTAATAGAATTTAATTTTGATTTACTCATTTCTGACCTTTCTTGAATTCAATTAAATTCATGCAGAATTTTATGCAAAGTGTTATAGAAAATATTTTATTTGAGTTCCAACTGTCTCAAAGTATTTTCCAGAATTTTTCTGATATTTTTACTATTTTCTTTGGCCAAAACTATTTTCTTGAATTATTTTTATTCAAAAAGGATTTAAAATCTGCAGAACAGTGCTTGGGCCGAAACCTTGGTCCGCCCAAGATCGTGCTCGCCCACCGTGTCGTCGCCCGCAGACCGCCCCGCCAAAACCCTAGCCATTGCTGCCGTTGGATCAAGATCGTGGGTCAAGAAACCACCACGCCACTTCGCCGCCGCCGTTGGATCGCCGCACGCGACGCCGGATTTCGCCACGTCGCTTCTTCCTCGCGAGATCTTCGGAGCAACGGCCGCCTGCATGTCCGCCCGTTTCGCCGAGGATTGCTCTCACGTCGAGGCGCTATTTAGTGCGCCGCTGCCACCCCCGTGTCGCGCACACCTAGACGCGTCTGTAGCCCTAGCGCACGCCTCCCGAGATGCCTCTGTTCGCTCGCAAAAGCTCGCCGTAGTTGTTCCCTTTGCGCCACCGCTGTTCTTCGTCGTTTCCTTCGCCGTCGGTCCATCTCTGCCTTCACCAAGGCCACCGGAGTAACGCCCGCCCTGAGACGCGTTGAACACGCCAGATCTTCACGCCGGAGAAGCCTCGTAGCGCCGCGTCGCACGTTGTCTTCTTCCTCTCCGGTGAGATCTACGCCGCCGCGACATCACCGCCAGCCGAGCTTCGTCCACTGTCCGATTGCCACTGAACGCACCAGATTCGTCCACGTCGCCACCCAACAGTAATCTTCATCTTCACTCTTCAGCCGTTGGATTTAATCAAAGGTTTAGATTGCTTCGCTTAGATTCAAGTCAGTTTTATTTCAGCCGTCAGATCTAGATCGTAGGGTGTTTACCTTGCCGCGTCACGTAAGTGTCGTAGCCGTCGGATGTGCGCCGGTCGCCTTGGATCGCGCCGCAGTAAGCCAGAGCCGATAGCCTTGGCTCATCTCGGTTGTTCGTTTTGAATCGTGCGGCTGAGATTACACCGAACCCTCGCCGAATAAGGATCGCACGCGCGCACGCGATCGAACCGACCAAATCGACCGCCGATTTTGAACGAAGCCGCCGCGATGTCGACGCGTGTCGTTGCGTAAAACCGAGGCGTCGTAGTGGAGGCGCGGTGCTGGCCGTTGGATCCGAGGGCACCGTTCGATGCGTGACGCGTGGCCGTGCGGGAATCGAGGCGTCACCGAGCCGCGCAAGCATAAGATCTGACCGTTGGTTTTAGCGAACGGTCTGGATTTTGCCGCGTGTCGCGTCAGGATTGGCTGCGCATCGTCGCTAACGCCACGGCTTGCGTCAGCTGGTGCACGGGCACAGTGCCGCCAGTCCACGGTGGACCAAAGCCGGTCGTGGACCCAGTCCATAGACCTGAGCGACGTGGCAACCTCTAGGCATGCCACGTGTCGTGCTGACGTCATCACAGACGTCATAAATATTTTTACATATAAAAATATTTTGGCCGAAATTCTTTTCTGTGCTGACGTCATCATGATGCGATGCTGACGTCATAAATGCGATTTTCAGTATAGAAATAATTCGGAAAAATCGGATTTCTAATTTCTGTATTTTCAGATTTTATTCAAACTTCAAATGACTATAACTTTTGCATTTTAACTCGGATTTGGGTGATTTAAATTTCTAAAAATTCATAAAATTGTGATATCTTTAATGGTGAATTTTAATTAAAATTTTAAGGTCATTTAGTCTTCAGTATTAGCTATTTATTGCATATTTTGTTTGTACGCGTAGACGCAAATTTGCCGGAAGGTTTCAAGGAAGAGTTCGTCGCTCAAGATCAAACTTCGGAACACGACCAGCAACTCTTTGAAGGCAAGTGATGCTTTGATCACTTTGATCCCAGATTTTAAAATGTAATTTATGCTTTGAAATTATGCATGCTTATTTATTAAAAATGAATTTAAATTAATTTGGGATAATGTAGTTAATCAACCCATTTTGTTATGCCACCTTGAAATTATTAATTGTATGCCCTAAATCATTGTCACCCTAAGTTTGATTGTTTCAATTGGATGTTAATATTGTGCCAACACGGGAGGCTAGACCGTGAGTAGATGCTTAGCCTTGCAACGAATCATGAGTGGTCTTTCGGGAAAATGCTACAATACTGATTAAAGAAATATTGAATGTATTTTGAAAGTGGTGTGATGATGCCACATGATGAGATTGAGGTATAGAGACCTGTGTGGTTCTGTACTGATGTTGAGTTATTGCTGGCATGTGTTGCACAATAATCAACTGAGTGGGAAATGATTTAGACTGGGGCAAGTGGCAAGAGGCTGTGTGCCAGGTGGGCCTGTGTGGCGGTGGGTTATGAGTGTTGTGAGTCTGTGTGCTACAATGGGTCGTGTGTGCCATGTTGAGTGCTGGAAGTCTTGCCTTGGTCAGTTAAGGACTTCACCTTGCAAGCCTTTGATCTGAGTCACCCGTACAACCACATGTATGGTATGGGATAGACCTAGTTGATTAGGGTTCTGATATTATCTCGGGGTGGTAGTGCACGGGGTGTATTCAGACGGGAGCGACACGTGCTACTGACAGTGCGCATCCAACGGTGATTGACTTGTCCTATACTTCGGCTCTGTGTGAGGGAAGTGATAGTGAGGGTAATACCGGAGAGGTTCTTTGGTTAAGGTAGAGGTTCCTGAAAAGCTTTGTTGCGGACAATCACCTGTGTGGTGAGCGGCTGTATCTTGTGGGTAAAGTGTACAACCTCTGCAGAGTGTCAAAACTATTCGAATAGCCGTGCTCGCGGTAATGAGCATTGCTCGGTGATTACAGTCAAGGGTTAGATCTTAAAAAACAAAATGTGGAAAGGGTAGCTGTGTGCTAGTGTTAAAATGAACTGTTAAGGCTGTGTGCCGAGAATTTTTGAAGAAAAACCATTTGAAGAAATTAGTACTATTTATAACTCTTCACTGCTTTAATCTAAATAAAATACTGGTTTAAAAATGCTGTTTGATGCAAAAGAACCAATTAAGCCAATCCTTTGGAATAAGCTTTGCATATAGTAATAGCACTGCATTTTGTGCATTACTTGTTGAGTGCCTTGTGTACTCACCCCTCCTTGCTTATTAACCCCAACATCAGTGGAGGAGTCAACACCAGCGTGGGAGGAGGAGTACGTTGAGGATCCGGGCAATTAGGGGACAAGCCCAGTCGGTTGCCTATGGCAAGATGAAGGCTTCCACAACATTTATTTTTATTTCGCTGCTATTTCATTTACTCTGAATAATGTAAATCATGCGTGGCTGATTTTATGTAAGGAGACCATAAGGTCGTACAACTCAGTTTATTTAAGTGTTTGCACTATTTATTGTTATAACGCTGTGAATGTCTGTGATGTGCAACCCTGTAGGACTGTGTGTGCTGGCGTGATCCTGGACTGGCACAGAATACACAGAGGGTCCGGATTTGCAGATTCGGGGCCCGACAAATATGATTGTCGATCACCAAATTAATTTCTTGTAGCTTCTCTTCTCCTCTTCACATGGCTATTATTGCACTTCTTCCTTACCTAATCCAATTCTTACCTAATCCAAAACCATCTTTCTTACCTAATCCAATTCTTCAGCACGCTACCGTCTGTGATCCTCTGTTTTTCCCTACACCCGAGCAGAACTTCTATCATTAGTATCTGTTGTTCGAAATTTTCTTCTACTTAGGTATTTCTGCAACGAAATTTACAAGGCACAACCAAGTTATAGATTTAGTAATTGAATATCTAAACTTCCTAGATGCATCGAGGCAACAACTTGTCTGATCAGGATCGTCTTAAAATATGAAGTTTGTAGCACTTTCATCTCTTTCGTATTATAATATTGATGGATTCTAAGGTAAAATCCATTTCATTCTACAGTTCGTCCTAAAAGGTGTCAGGCGCTGATTTATCGTTATCACTTTATCCTCATCCCCGAATAAGAATATCATTGGCAGCCATGCTTCTTAAACTATAGAGTTGATTAAGCTATCATATTGAGTTGATTAAATTATCGTATGACTGTGGAATGAAATGGATTTTACCTTAGAATCCATCAATATTATAATAAGAAAGAGATGAAAGTGCTACAAAACTTCATATTTTAAGACAATCCTGATCACTCAAGCTGTTGCCTCGATGCATCTAGGAAGTTTAGATATTCAATTACTAAATCTATAACTTGGTTGTGCCTTGTAAATTTCGTTGCAGAAATACCTAAGCAGAAGAAAACTTCGAACAATAGATACTAATGATGGAAGTTCTGCTAGAGGATCACAGACGGTTCTATTCATAAACCGTCTGTGATGTTTCTGTATCACAGGAGGTTCTACTTGAATACCGTCTGTAATGAGTACTCATCACAGACGGTTATAATGTAGAACCTCCTGTGATGAAAATTTTCACAGACGGTTCGAAAACCGTCTATGATGTACTCTTACATCACTGACACATTGTTAGTGACGGTTCATAAAACCTTCTGAGATGACGATTTTGAACCGTCTGAGATGATGTTTTCTGTAGTAGTGACATTGCAATCTGTCCTTGAGAAGGAAAAAATGATCGAAACTAATTTTCTTGATTGGATCTGCAATTTGAGAATTGTTCTCAAACAGGAAAGAAATGAATATGTCCTAGAGAATCTTGTTCCTCCTATAGCAGCTCACGGTGCTTCTCGTGCTGAAAAGGATGCTTATAAGAAGCATGCTAACGATGCACTTGATACCACATGCCTCAAGTTAGCCACTATAAACCCAGAGCTTCAGAAGCAATTTGAGAACATGGGGGCATACGACATGGTCATGCACCGAAAAAATTTGTTTCAGGTACAGGCACGTGTTGAAAGATATGAGACAACAAAAGCATTGCATGAATGCAAAATGGCTAAGGGGACCTCGGTTAGTGCTTATGTGATCAAGATGATTGGTTACATTGAGAACTTGGAAAGGTTAGGCTTTACATTGAACCGAGACTTGGCTACGGATATAATTTTCCAGTCTTTGCCACCATGTTACGATCAGTTCATCATAACTACAATATGAATGGCTTAGAGAAGTCGCTCACTGAATTACATGGGATGCTAAAAACAGCTGAGAAAAATATCCAAAAAAAGACATTAGATGTCTTCATGGTACAAAAAGGAAAAACTTCAAAAGGAAGGAAAAAGAGAAAGGCTAAAGACAATGGTTTTACTAAAACTGAGAGTTCTAGTAATAATCATAAGCCTAAGAAGTCCAAACCTAGCTCTTCTTCTAAAACAACCTGCTTCCATTACCAAGAGGTTGGCCACTGGAAGAGAAACTACAAGGAATACCTAGAAGATTTGAAAAAGAAGGGAAGTTCGACTTCCACTTTAGTTATTTATGTTATAGAAGTTAACATGGCCATTTCTCCTTCAAATGCATGAGTATTAGATACTAGTGCAGGAGCTCATATTTGTTCAAATATGCAGACGGTCCAAAGGAGTAGAAAGTTGGCAAAGGGTGAAGTTCAACTGCGCGTCGGCAATGGGGCAGAGTTGCTGCTGTAGCCGTAGGAAACTTATATGATAACTTTGCCTTTTGGTTTTGTTCTAGAATTAAGTAATTATTATCTCAATTTCATGTTTAGACATGGAAAACTATGAGTTCAGAATAAAGGACAAGTGTTGTTCGTTTTATTTGAACAATTTATTCTATGGCAGAGCTTCATTATTGAATGAGTTGGGTTATCTAGACCTTCAAATACCGATCTATAACATACCTACCAAGAAAATAAGAGTTAATGATTTGAATCCTACCTTTATTTGGCACTATTGCTTAGGTCATATAAATGAGAAACGCATATTGAAGCTCCGTAAAGATGGACTTCTTGATTCATTTGATTTTGAATCATATGATACATGCAAATCTTGTTTATTGGGAAAAATGATCAAAGCGCCTTTTACCAGTGTAGGTGAAAGAGCAAATGACTTATTGGCACTTGTGCATATGGATGTATGTGGACCAATGAGTGTAGTGGCTAGAGGTGGCTTTCAGTACTTTGTTACATTTACTGATGACTTCAATAGATATTGCTATGTCTATTTGATGAGACATAAGGCTAAAACCTTTGAAAAGTTCAAAGAATTTAAGAATGAATTACAAAATCATCTTGGCAAGAAGATTAAAACTTTACGATCAAAGCGTGGAGGAGAATATCTAAGCCATGAGTTTGGTAATCATCTCAAAGATTGTGGAATTGTTCCACAAATGACTTTGCCAGGAACGCCACAACATAATGATGTTTCTGAGCGAAGAAATCGAACTTTGTTGTATATGGTTCGATCAGTGATGAGCCAAGCGTATCTTCCAATAAATTTCTGGGGATATGCTCTAGAAATAGTTACGTTTACCCTAAACAGGCTTTATCAAAATCAGTTCAGAAAACACTATATGAGATATTGACTGGGAAGCGTTCTAGTTTATATTTTCTCAAAATATGGGGTTGTGAGGTTTATATAAAATGTTTGACGTCAGATAAGCTTGCTCCAAAATCTAACAAGTGCTTCTTAGGCTACCCTAAGGAAACTAAAGGGTATTACTTCTATAATAGGGATGAAAATAAAGTGTTTCTCGTCCGTAATAATGTTTTCTTAGAGAAAGAGTTTCTTTCGAAAGGAGTTAGTGGGAGCTCGGTGGATCTTGAAGAAATTTAAGATATACCTCAAACTTCCCCTACCTCTGAGGATCTACAGGAAGATCTAAAAACTGTTGTGAGCCTGCAGAAGAGACACTAGTTCCACGAAGATCAAACATATGTCACGTGCCTGATAGTTATATACCTGATACATATATGTTCCTTGTGAAGGAACAAAGTGACATACCATTGTTAGACAATGATGATCCTACTTAGGGATGAAAACAGAACAGAAACTTTCCAATCGTTCCGAAAGAAAACGGAAACGGAAGACTATTTTCGGAAATGGAATCAGAAAGTGTCGGTACGCAAACGAAAACAGAAATGAAAACGGGAGAGCCAATTCCTACGGAAACGAAAACGGAATGGAATTTCCGTATAATTCTAATCGAAAATTTCGAATCGCACAGAGGAGTTTCCTCCTATCCATCAATGGTGGCTGCCACCTCCTTCATCACGCTGGTAACCGAGCTACCCTCCTGACCTGTCCTCCTCCTTGGTGGCCTCCCGAGCTCTGAATCCTTCTCTTGCGCTGCTCTTCTTGCAGACCATCACGCGCCCGACAGGACACCGGGCCCTGCTCGCCTCCAAGGCCCCACGCTGCTCCGCGGCAACCGCCTCCCCTCCCTGGCCGTCTCCTTCTCCGGAGCCTTCGCGCCTTCGCCCCCCAGACCCGCGCGTGCTTCGTCACCTCTGCCAGTGCCGAGCCCAAGGTGGGATCCGTACCTGCCTACTGGGGCTGCAACTTTTCCCCCCTTTGCTAGAACTAGTACTCCAGTTTAATAAGACAGCTGAATTGCAATCTAGCTTGGCCCTGCAGACATGTGTGTGTCTTTGTGCGTGAAGATTCATTCATGTACATGCATGTCAAAATTAAGCCACCATTTCAACTTTCTGGAAACAAAATATACACTTCGTCTTCGTGGTGTTGATGCAGTTCTTGCTTGCAAACGCAGGAAGCAGAAGTTCAGTCCAAAATTACAAACAAGGTGTACTTTGACATAAGCATAAGAAACCCTGTCAGGAAGGATGTTGGAAGGATTGCCATTGGGTTGTATGGGGATAATGTTCCCCAAACCGCAGAGAACATCCGTGCTCTTTGCACTGGTACAAGGGACCATTGGAGCTCTCTTCTGTTATGCTATCTTTATAGAATATGATTGCCCTGATGAGGTGCTTGACAAGTTGCTTTCTTTTTACAGGAGAGAAAGGGTTTGGATACAAGGGATCCAGTTTCCACTGTATCATTAAGGATTTCATGATCCAGGGAAGAGACTTTGACAAGGGCAACGTATGTGTTTAATTACTTCCACTAATTCTAGTTTGTTGCACTGGCGCGTCTTTATGCCATCTTACAGATTATATTAAGAGAGGTGAATGACTGTCAACACATGCTACCATGCAAATACCTTTGCTCACAATATCGAATGAATTCATGTATTTATTGTACAACTGCACCTGTTTCATTTTTTTATTATTATTATTATGGCTACATATTTATCTTCTATTTTGGGGTTGTTGAAATGTAGTTTTAATAAGCATTGGGCATATAGAAAGAAAGAAAAGTTGTCCTGTACTCGGTCAAGGCCTAACCCACCGCGCCACACAGGCATTTAGCCATTTAGATTTCATCTCTACACCAAGCCACCAACCCTAGGTGTGGTCTACAATTCTATATTTGGATAGATCATGTACTATGTTCTTGTGAAATTTTTCGCTTTCGTTTCCATATCCGCTTCGTTCCGTTCCGCATCCGTTTCCGACACTATCTGTTTTCGTATTTGTTTTCGAGGTTTCCGATTTCGTTACCGTTACCGGTAAAAAATATGGAAATGAAAATGGAACAGTCATTCACCGACCATTACCATTCTGTTTTCATCCCTAATCCTACTACTTGCAAGAAGCGATGGTAGGCTCGAACTCTAATAAATGGCATGAAGCCATGAAATCCGAATTGCAATCCATGAGTGATAATCAAGTTTGGAACTTGGTTGATTTGACATGGATGGAAGAGTTTACATCCATAAAGCGCGATTGGTAGCAAAAGGGTTTAGATAAGTTCATGGTATTAACTATGATCAAACCTTTTCACCCGTTGCAATCATTAAATCAATTCGGATTATCCAGGCAATAGTAGCATATTTCGATTATGAAATATGGAAAATGGACGTCAAAATAGCTTTCCTTAATAGAAACCTCAGTGAGGTTATGTACATGACACAACCTGAGAGTTTTATTGATCTACACAATGCTGGGAAGGTATGCAAACTTCAGAAATCCATTTATGGACTGAAGCAAGCATCTCGAAGTTGGAATCTTCGTTTTGATAAAGTTGTCAAAGAGTTTGGATTCATCAAAAATGAAGAAGAACCCTGTCTTTACAAGAATACTAGTGGGAGCGCACTTTTTTTTCTGGTTCTGTATGTAGATGACATACTGTTAATCAGAAATGATATTCCTATGCTTGAATCTGCTAAGTCATCATTGAAAAATAGTTTTTCAATGAAATACTTGGGCGAAGCAGCCTATATATTAGGCATTAAGATCTATAGAGATAGATCGAAAAGGCTAATTGGATTAAGCCAAAGTACATGTATTGACAAAGTGCTGAATAGGTTCTTGCCCATGTCACATGGTATTAGTCTTTGTAAGAATCAGTGTCCTTCGACACAAGATGAGTGAGATCACATGTAACATCCTAATTTTTGCCTTTTAATATTATTTTATTGTTATTTGTGCATTTTGTGATTTTTCTAAATTTATTGGATTTTTCTAAAATTTATTTGAATTTATCTTAAATTAAGTATTTTGGCCTTTTATGAAAACTAATTACTTATAGATAAAATTAATGTAAAGTTTGGCTAAAATATTTTATTTAAGTTCAAAATATCTCAAAGTATTTTTGAGATTTTTCTTGGATTTTTTCTGATATTTGTATTACTTAAATTCGATTAAATGAATTATTGGAATTGTTAAATCGTTAATAGTAACAGGCCAGAGCCCATTACTTTTTTCGCACGTGGCCCAATTGAAAGCATCTAGGCCCCCAATTTTATTTTAGTTTTGGTAATTAATGACAATCGTGTAAAGGACTAATAATTTCTCTTGAATTTGTGAGAATAGGTTGGTCTCCGTATCTAACACATTGAGAAGATTAAAAATCTTGCGAGAAAAGAAGTCTTTTGAAGGGAACCAAAAGATCAAGGACAAGGTATACATGTGTTAAGGTCTTTTATTTTATCTTTTTCTTTTATTTTATCTTTTCCCGATCTCGGAGCTAGAAGTAAAAAGATCGGATTATTAGGGTAGATGTCGTACTATCAAGGGGGAGTAATGACTAGTAGCTTGATCTTGAATTTAAGTGTCATATAGCTCATTTCTTTCTGAAAATTATCTACTAGTTGCATTGAGTCTTGAGCTTCAAAGAGAAATATGATCTGCAGCAAAATCGGTACTACCGTAGGCATAATACCGGTAGTACCGCAATATGTATTGCGATACTTCTTTTCTAGAGACACCCCTTCTTAAGCATCTTCTTTACCGATATTACCGTCGTGAAAACTATGGTACTACCGCAGGTGCGATAGTACCGGTCAACTGACCGGTACATTTTTTATAGAAAGGGATGTTTTCTTCTGTTTTTCTAGGTCGGTACTACCGTAGGTCAAAAGCCGATAGTACCGGAACCTCAGTAGTACCTCATTTTATATGGCGGTATTCTTTTTCCAGAAAGAGTGTCTTTTGAGCAGATCTCCTTCTGAAAGTCGGTACTACCGCACTTTGTACGTGGGTAGTACCGGACTTCTTCAACGGCTCTTTCCCGCCGCATTTATTGCTCAAAATCTACTGTTGGGACTGGCCTGGTACTATAGGGCTTTGCACGCCGGTAGTACTGGATTTCTAGATTTTCTCATGATCTTGCCCCTAACGGTTGGAATAGTGGGTGAGGGTTATAAATAGCCCCACACTTGCATACTAGAGTTCTTCTTGGACCTCATTGAATACCTCTTGAGCTCTAGCAAGGTTCTTTTGCTCCTAGTGCGTTAAATTCTCATTTTTGAGTGAATTTGGAGCATTCAAGTGTTGCATTTAGTGTTGAGCCATTTAGATACTTGATTCATCTTCAAGGAAGCGTCATCACTCTATTCTCTTGGAGGTTGCTGCCTCCTAGACGGCTTGGAGGAGAAGGAACCGATGACTTTCTCAAAGAAGCTTGTGAGAAAGCCCAGTTAGTTGTTAAGGCCAGAGTTCGCCTACCCGGAGCGGGGAATAATTACCAAGTGATCGAGGGAGGCTCAATTGCGAATTGGAGCCGGCTTGAAGTTGATCAAGCTACCTCAACGTGGATTAGGGGAGACCAGCAAATCTCTGAGACCACGGGATAAATTGTTGTGTCACTTTCTCTCTTATGGTTTGAATTTCTTATTCTTGCTTGAAATTTACTTTTCTAGCAACTTTAGTGTACTGATCTTGTGCTTATGATTGTATTCTTGCTTAGACTTGGGTTGTTTGTGCACTTAGTGAAACCTAGAGAATTTATGTTTTATTTGTCAAAATTGCAATTCTTGCTTAGACAACTTATTTATTGCAATTAAAGCCAAAGAATTTGAAATACCTCTTATTCACCCCCCTTTAGTCTGTTATCCTTGATCCTACACCAATGCTGTGCGATCTAGCCGCTTATGCTGGCAGGCCGTTTGGCCCAACTTCTAGAAGACAAAGTCATCATCGTCAGATCAACGACGAACGGGTTGGATTTGATAATGCAGTTTCAAAACCCTAACTAGCCAGCGTCGTTGGATCTGTGTCGAATAAACGTTCAAGATTAGGCCACGTCGCTTTGCGTAGGACTCTGCCAGATTCACGACACCTGTGCGACATGGATTTCGTCTTCCCCGCGTGTCGGCGTTTCGAGCACCGGCAAGTAAATTTATAAGTCTAAGGGGCCGCGCGCTCCCTCTCCTTGAATGGTTAGACTAAAAAGCCCAAGATGTATACTGGTTCGGGCTGAATGTCCCTACTCCAGTTCGTGTGATGTTATCGTTTTGCCTTAGGTGCAGATGACTGCACAGTGTTTACAAGCGAGAGCTGAGGGCTCGAACGTGAAAGCGTAAACTGCCTATTCGTCGAAGGACCCAGAGAAGAGAGCGAGAGAGACCGTCCGTCCCCTCTCCAGAAGACCCTGCCTCCCTTTATATAGTCGGAGGGGGCAGGTTACAAGGAAAGTTGGGAGAGGGAAGGATGAAGACATCTATGCTAGGAGTTCTGACCCTCGGTCTTGGTGGTTGGTCGACCTCCTCTTCTGCCCATACTGGGTTGGTGGGCTCATCGAGTAGATCAGTTCGCTGCTTCATTGGGAAACAGCGCACCTGCCTTCTGCGAGCCTGACGGGCGCTGACGCTATATTGTGTCTCTGGTGCTGCCTCGGGAGGGAGCGTATCTCCATACTGTGCGTGATTGGACGATGAGACTGGGGTCTTGACTTTAACAACCTTCGTGCTGTCTTGGGAAGGAGCCACTTGCCCCCGCACGGTCACTTCGAGCGGTTGTGTCCGTAGACCACGTGGCCGATGGCCGGCGAAGGCCTGACACTTGGCCCTTGGCGGAGATTGCCTCAGCTTTGTTGGAGCCGGTGGGGAGTCCGACCTGTGGCGGGGGTCGGACGCCCCGTTAGGTCGGGGACGACCTTGGAGCAGCTCGTTAGGTCGGGGTTGAATGTCCTTTGTGGACCCGTGAGGCCTTTGGTCGGAGCCGGGCTTGGGACAACCCGTTCGTTACTCCGGGCCGCTGAGGTACCCATTGTATGAATACTCGTCACCGCGTGAACTCCGCTTTCTCAGAGTAGGATTCCACCGTCGTGTAGATTTAGGTATCCGTTTTGCACATGATTGTCGGGGCTATTTAAGGTGTGGATGGATCCCCGAGGATCGCCGCAATCTCCTGCGTCTTTCGCTCCAAAGAACGACGTCGTTGGTGTCCGGTTCCGCAAGGTTTCGCTCGTTCGAGTTGGCAGAGAAGCTAAAGCGGCTCATCACCGAGAACGTCACCGTCAAGCTGTGAGTCGATGAGTTGGTACTGGATTTGGACCCGCCGAGTTTCACCACATCGGATCCGTTGCTCGTTGGTCGTCGGAGCCTGCTGTTCCGCCGTTAGGCTTGTCTTCTTCCCCATCACCGATATGCTTCACCGCCGCGCTGCCATCGCTGAGTTTAAAGCTATGTCATCCGTTGGATCATCATCGGACGCCCAGATTTGTGCCACATCTACGCTTTGAGTTGAAGTCTCACCGGTAACAACGACCATTGGATCCGGATCGATCGGCCGAGAAGATGCCACGTCTCGCGCAACCCATAGCTGTTCGATTCACTCTGTGCGGATTAGATCGTGCTGTGCGCTTCGGCCAATCGTGTCACGTCGTGTGTCATGCACGGATTCCCCAGCGTTGTGGACCAAGTGCACCACAGATGACGCGATATGCTGTGAACTCGGTGCATGGACCAGCATGACGTGTCGTGCTGTGATTGGTCCAAGGTGTCGTTGACGTCACGATGACGTCATGCTAACGTCATACTCTGGTTTTTCCGTTGAACAATAATTCAACCAAAATACCTTTGGTGCTGACGTCATCATGAGGGCATGCTGACATCATAAATGGGATTTTCAGTATAAAAATAATTCGGTTTATTATTTTATTTTCCAATTTTCTGATTTTTAGATTTTTGAATCTTCCGAGAGCTTGTTCTCCCTCATACGAGCTCCGATTGAGGTGATTAAAATTTCTAAAAAAATTTAAAATTGAGATCTATTTAATGGTGAATTTTATTTGATTTTTAGAGTTTATTTGCTCTATGTTTTGGTATTTATTTGGTTTTCTCTCTCGTTTCGCATAGGCGTTGAGATGTGCGATGCATCTGAGGAAGATCCGTCAACCCAAGATCAGCTTCCAGAACAAGATAAGACCTTTTCCAAGGCAAGTTGTGCTTTGATCATGTTGAACCCATGTTTATAAAACTGCTATATTGTTTTACCCTATTGCATATTATTTCATGTATACTATTGTTTCAAATTAAATTGGGACTTAGCTAATCTACCAATTTGATCTATACCCTACCTTTCATTTGTACACCATGATTTATTTGTCACCCTAGATTGGTTCACTATAGTTGTTTAGTACTAATATCAACATGGGATGGTAGACCATGTTAGTATGCTTAGCCATGCCACGTCATCATATGTACTTGAATCATCAATATTTAATCTTGACTAATGGAATATGAAACATGTTAATGAATTGGTGTGTCAGGTGTTGTCACACGATGAGATTGAGTTGTTGTGGCGAGGGATTTCACACAACGATGTTGAATTGTTGATGACACGTGGTGCTTGGTAATCAACTGGGGTGGTAATCATTTAGATTGGGGCAAGTAGCAAGGGGCAGTGTGCCAAGGTGGGCTGAAGGGTAGCTGATATGTGGAAGTCTTGCTCTAGTCATCTTAAGGACTTAACCTTGCAAGCCTTTGACCTAAGTCAATCATGCAACCACATGTCTGGTATGGGACAGCCTAGCTGATTAATTTGCAATGTCTTAGCTTTGATACTACCAGTGGTAGGTATGAGGCTTTGATTGTGGTAACCAATTCTTTCATGGATTAACTCACATGGCACAAGATGGGGGCCCTGGATGTGGTAACCACTCCCACCAGTGTTGAAACCTTGGCGGGTAGTACTGGGTTAAGGCAGAGTATTGTAAAGGCTTTGTTATAATCACTCGCCTTTGTGGTATATGGTTGTATCATGTGGGGAAGTGCATAACCTCTCCAGAGTGTAAAACTATTCGGATAGTCATGCTCGCAGTATTGAGCATAGCTCGGGAATTACAGTCAAGGGTTAGTTTTTAATTAAATGGAAACTTGGTTGGAATGGCTGGTTGCCATTGGGAATTGGAAACTTGACTTAGGATTGGAAACTTGGTTTACTTGAGAAATGTTGAAATTACTTTTTACTGTTATTTGTTTTACTGTCTTTCAATCTATTTATCATACTTGTTCATAAATGATGCTTTACTGCAAAATAGCCATGTTAGCCTTTTCCTTTGGAATAAGCCTTGCATATAGTTATATAAGATTGCATTTTGTGCACAACTTGTTGAGTGCTTTCAAGTACTCACCCTTGCCAACAACCACAATCAACAGTTCAGGAGTCTATATCTTTGTTGGAGGAGTACCAGGAGGATATGAGTAATTAGGTTCAAGCCTAGTCAGTTGTCGGTGGTAAACTGATGGGTAGTCTACGTCTCTTATTTTCCACTGCTATGTCTTAGTTTTTATTTCAAGTCTAGCCCTACATGGCTTATTAATGTAAGTTGGTCATGAGATCATACACTTAGTTATATTCAATAAATGTAGTCTTTATATTATTATCGTTGTGTATGATGTGATATTTACCAATGTTGAGCCTGTGTTCACTAGCGTGATCTTGGACTAGTGCGGTATATACAGAGGGTCCGAATTGGTGAATTTGGGTCCCGACATCACATGAATAAAGTTCTGTATGCTTCAACAATCAGATCTATCATGTATGTCATGCTATGTACATGCCCAGGTGTCTCTTACGCCTTAAGCGTTATGAGTCGATATTATGCAGACCCTGGTGAAAGTCATTGGATAGCAGTTAAAAACATTCTCAAGTACTTAAGAAGAACTAAGGATGTGTTCCTTGTTTATGGTGATGAAGAAGAGCTCGTTGTAACTGGTTACACTGATGCAAGCTTCCAAACCGACAAGGATGATTCAAGGTCGCAATCTGAATTTATCTTCTGCATCAATGGAGGAGCGGTTTCCTGGAAGAGTTCAAAGCAATCAACCATTGCTGATTCTACAACAGAAGCCAAATATATTACTGCTTCTGAAGCAACAAAAGAGGCAGTTTGGATAAGAAAGATCATTGTTGAACATGGTGTAGTTTCAAGTGCTATAAACCCTTTGAACCTCTATTGCGACAACAATGGTGCCATTGCACAAGCAAAGGAACCTAGAGCACACCACAAAACCAAACACATATTGCGGTGTTATCATTTTATTCGAGAAATCTTGAATAGAGGTGATGTCAAAATATGCAACCGCAAAACCAAACACATACTGCGGTGTTATCATCTTATTCGAGAAATCTTGAATAGAGGTGATGTCAAAATATGCAAAGTGGCAACGGATGAAAATGTGACAGATCCATTGACAAAGCCTCTCCCACAAGCAAAGCATAAGGCACATACTAGAGTAATGGGTATTAGATACTTGAATGATTGACTCTAGTGCAAGTGAGAGATTGTTGAAATATGCACAAGAGGCCAATCATGAAGATGATTACCTTGTGTTTATGCTTATGTTGTTCCTTTAATAATGTCATATTATAGATTATCAAGTATGTGACTTGATCGTGAAACTCTGTAATTTAATTATGATATTATTATAAATTGTCCCTTGTTTATTTATTGGTTGGGACACCAAAAATATTTATTCAAAACAAAGCACATGAATTATTTGAAAATCATGTTTCACGGATTATGAGTATGTGATACAATTCAATCATGTGAATACATGTAAGTGTACATGCTATTGAACTGACCCGCTTATGAAACACCTTTTGAGGATTTGATTAGTGTCATAAGTTGTTTCATACAATGATAATGATTGATCCTTAGACCTGAGATCAACACAGTTTTCTACATGAGGATGGTATGCTTTGATGTTGTCTAACGTTGTCCGTAACTAGATAATCATAAGGACAGCACTCGGGTATACCTTGAATCGTGTAGAGGGAAGTGTATGATCAAGATGGAATTTGCCCTCCTCATACTGAGGGAATGATATCAATCGGCCACTCGATGAAATAGACTAAAGAATGTGCATGGCCATGCCCGAATGATTAAAGGTGTTAATCGATCAATCTTATTAGTCTACTTCAGAGAATCGAGAAAATCGGTTTAACAGTGCAAAGATGACACACCTCAACCCTAAGTTAAACCATGATATCAAAGTGACAAAGAGACCGACATGTATTTATTAAAGGTTTGTCGGATAAATGATATTCATGCAATTTGGGTAGTCGTTATGTTCTGTTAGGAGCCGTTTGCAACTAATGAATCGAAAAAGAAAATTTTCAATTTATTGCCAACATAGCATGAACCTGAAGGGTCACACACTATAATAGGCTTAAAATAGATTTATGAAATCTTCTCTCGTGACATATGTGTCATTAAGATTGAACATGGTATCTGGTTGTTTACAAAAAGGGCTGCAAATCCATGTGCAAAAATATGATTTTTTGCGCAGAAAGACTGTAGTAGTGGTGAAAATCACTGTAGCATGTCGCGCGGGGGGGAGGGGTATTGTAGCAATCGACTTTGCCACAGTGACAGGTGTCGCTACTGTAGCAATCGACTTTGCTACAGTGTTTTAGCTATAAATTAGGGTTTCGGGTTCAGAAAATTAACGAAAAATTGAGAGGAAAAAAAAGAAAAGTGAAAAAAGTTTCACCTGAAACAGATAAAAGGTCATAAAAGTCGTATTGCGTGGTGCTAGCATACCGGCATATTGTGTCATTTGCCTGTTCGTGTGAATTCCTGAAGGTCATGGCTGCTACAGCCACGAAGATCCGACGTATCCATTTTCGCTGCTACGTCCAGACGTTGAAGCTGTGAGCTTCGCCGAGACCTTCTGCAAAAGCTTTGTATTTGCACTCCTAGGACCAAGGTACGCATTTATTGCTTTTGGTATTTTCTAAATCTTGATTCTAATGCATACGATCAGTCTGGGAAGGGAATAAATTTTTGAAATTTGCTAGGTCTTTCCCACCCCGATTTCCCAACAGTGGTATTAGAGCGGATCGTATTATATTAGTTCTGGATTTGCTTCACGTATATGAGATATACGTGTTTTATGTTATATGTTGATGTAATCAACATCTTTCCAATAACGTAAAATCCTTTGTTAGCTTGATCTGTTCATGCTGATTCATTGATTTAATCATTTTGGCTTCTCTAAATGTATAAGATGTTATACATGTTTACTTTTGTTCATGTTTTTATGATATTCATTTTAGAATTGCCATGGTTGCTATGTTGATAGCATTTGCTTTGTTTAATAACGTACTAATCATATTGGTCCCTAATTAAAACTGAGTTATGACGATGTCTTACCAATTATGTCCATTGTCAAGATTTCGATCATTAGTTGATGGGCTTGCCAAAACAAGGTATCACTAACTATCTTAATAAGACAGATGTAAGTGTCAGACTCTTATGGGCTTGGGAGTTGGTTTAACTCAGCAGGGCTATCAAAATGGTTTTGGGCCATAGGCATCAAGTTGATAGATTTAGCATGAGATATTTTCTATCAACCAAGAGTTGCATGAGATGTAATTAGCAAAGTGTTTGCTCACCTAAATAGCCTTGTTCCGAGCAGTGATGCCAAAGCTCACTCGGGCATTGTGAAATATGGATCTTGGACATGCTATACATTTTTGGGACTCTTTTGAAATGTATAGCAGATTTTGCTTTCATATGTGAATGTTATAAGCATAAATATGTTTCTTACGTACTTTTGCATATTTTATATGTTGTAGATAATGGTGAATAGTTCATCATCCAATTTCACATTGCGATCTGTCCTTGAGAAGGAAAAATTGAATGAAACCAATTTTCTTAATTGGATCCGCAATTTGAGAATTGTTCTCAAACAGGAAAGAAAAGAATATATTCTAGAGAATCATGTTCCTCCTATACCAGCTCACGGTGCTTCTCGTGCCAAAAATCACTGTAGCATGTCGGCAATACTATAGCAACCGACTTGCTACAGTGCAGGTGTCGGTACTGTAGCAACCGACTTTGCTACAGTGATAGGTGTCGAGGGCACTGTAGCATGTCGGCAATAATGTAGCAACCGACTTTGCTACAGTGCCAGGTGTCGGTACTGTAGCAACCGACTCTGATATAGTGCTAGGTGTTAGTACTGTAGCAACCGACTTTGCTATAGTATTTTTGGCTAAAAAAATAGGGTTCCGGGTTTAGAAAATTAAGAAAAATTGAGGGAAAAATAAAGGAAGGTGAAGAAAGTTTCTCCTAAACCAGATAAAAGGTCATAATAGTCGTATTGCGCGGTACTAGCATATCAGTATACAGTGTCGTCTGCCTTTTTGTGTGGATACCTGAAGGTCGTGGCTGGTACTACCATGAAGATCTGACGTATCCATTTCCGCTGCTATGTCCAGGCATTGAAGCTGTGAGCTTCGCCAAGACCTTCTGCAAAAGCTTTGTATTTACGCTCCCATGACCACGTTACCATTTATTGCTTTTGGTATTTTCTAAATCTTGGTTCTAATGCATGCAATCGGTCTGGGAAAGGGATAAATTTTTGAAATTTACTGGGTCTTTTCCACCCCAACTTCTCAACATAAACTAGGATGCCAAGCGAGTAAGAGATCATGGATCGTTACCACTGGACATGCAGTGCAGTGGAAGGAGAGTTGGAGTAGTCGGATTCAACATAGTGTGTGTCCTCAAGCGGTGGTCGAACATGCCCAAACAATCGTCTCGATCAATGCCGCAATAGCAGCAACGCCTCTACCAAAGTCCACACGTTTGAGGAAGGAACACCGTGTGTGGGTGTGTTAGCACTAGCGTGCACAGCAGGGCCTGAGCGGTGATGGTTAGGCTTTTTAGTGAGTGCGATGGTCCAATAGTTGCATAACCTTAGCCTTCATGTATTCCCTTTATATAGCCTCTCGGTAGAACCCTACGTTAAGGGCCTAATCAAGGTGCAAATCCTATTTTCGCCATTAGTGACGAATCCAATCCGAACTAATATTTTCTAACCCGTTAAGTGCATTACCCTGTAGGTTCATGCATATTCAACCATAGCCTAGAAACTCCTTTTGGCCCATAAGTCGGTAGCAGCCCCTAGCAGGGTATAGCGACTTCCAAATATATACAAAGATTACATCGGATGAACCTATATAGTGCTTATGTACTGATCTCTTTCCCTCACGATACTAGATCGAACTCAAGGCGAGAAATGTGCTATCCTATGAGAGCTCGATCATTCACTTATACTGTAGTGGATTACTCTGTTGTAATCGACTCCTCAATCACATTCGACATGGTCTTGCACTTCCTTAATCCAACCACATCGAGTGGCCTAGAGATATCTCTCATGTTATATAGGAGGGGCAAATTCCATCTTGATCGTTCACATTCCTCCGTATGTTTCATAATAAACTCGAAAGCTACCTTTATGATTGCCTAGTTGTGGATTAAAGTTGGCAATCCCTAAGTATATTATTATACATGTATGAAATCATGATGATATCAGGTATAAGGATCTCACATACACTATATATGAGACCAACCGATGACACGTAAGAACATAACAATTCCCACAGTGTCTCATGATGGGTTACTTCAACACCATGTTCTCCAATATGTGTCTGTATTATTGATTTGATATCCCTATGTCCATGAAACATGATCATCAATCAATACATGTGCTGGCCTATAAATCACAATTGTCCCACATGATGATATAACGTTAGAGATAATTCAAAATAATATCAAAACATGAATAAGTAGTTTCACAAATAAGTCATACTTGTTGATCAATACTAATGGTATTTATTTAAAGGATAAAATAATCATATTATTTCATAAAATATAGAAATGATAGAATCATCTCCATGATTGCCTCACGGACATATCACCAATAGTGCCTGCAGCTTCTTCATGTGCCCCGGTCACGGCAGCGACGAAGGCTTCATGTCTCGCACGCACACATAGGAGGCCGGTTGACATCAGGTCCCTCATGGCTCACGTGGTGGTGTTGGAGTATGGGATTGGGAAGGCTCGAAGAAGAATGGGAAGGTCCCAAGATAGAAGAAGTAGAACCAGGAGGAAGAACAAGGAGAGTAGAGAGAGATAGAGAGCAAGATAAGGAAGACAAGCAAAGGAGACCCACTGCTAAGCATGGCCCGCAAACCAGCCTCAACATTGCACGTTCTTTTTGTCGTAAGAGCGTCGTACTCATGGGATCGTACGTGAAGCAATTTCCTTTCCCTAGCAAGAAGAGATCGCTGGAAGCTTGTATGTGATATGCCACGTGTAACACTGTAATTGCCATGTGTAACACTGTAATGTCACCAACATTATAGATCAACGGATGATGGCTTCACATATGGGGGTATACCTAGTTTCTTCCTTCCAACATCATCAATCTTACCAGAACACATGTAACCCGACGGAGCGAGCGACTAGCTAGCGTCGGAACATCCGACCCAGACGCTAGTTCCATACGGTTCTGGCAGCCCTCGGATCATCGTAACAGAACTTGATCTGATCCGTTAGATTCATCTTCTTGCTCGGTGCAACAAGAAACGAATGAGTTCAATCTTTACCCCGAACGCACGTCGTCGGACAGGGGAAAAAAACACTTGGTATGGACTCTGAGTCTGGACTATTAACTAATTAAGCATCCTATCAGAAGGGGCCATAATGGCTGGTATCATATCACTTCGTTCGCAAGTTGTCAACTGTAACATGACAAGGTTGCATTTCCATGATCCTGGTGATGATGATTTCTCGTGCAGCAGCAGACAAAGCGTGTGCATCCCTGTCAAATCTCACCCCCTGTATCCCTTCCAGCTTTCCTTCCTTTTTAGGAAAAATATTCGCTAATGGTTATCAGCGCTAATCCTAGTCATCAAGGCCTGCGCTTTTGCTTTGGTACGGCGCTTAGTGCTGACCAAGTAGAAATGTCAGTGAAATAGCAGTTGTATGTGAAAATCGGAACGAAATAGTACTAGTACGTGAAAACGTTTTAGAATCAGGAATTTTGAAGAGTAGAGGTCGATTCCTTTCAAGCCAGACTTGGCTTAACTCACGTACTTTTCTGGTTAATTTTGAATTAAAATTCATACTCATTCCGATCACAAATAGTTGTTGTTTTGGATATTAACGTGGTTTTTAAAGCACAGTTTTGACCGCTAATTCTATTATAACATGTTTATAAAATCGAATAAAAGTATAATATTATGAAAGTATTTTCTAAGACAAATCTACACATACGATTTTTCATGTATCTAATTTAAATATTTAAAAAGATATTAACAGTCAAAGTTTCAAAAATTTAACTACACCTACGTTCAAAACGATAACTATTTGTAATAGGGGAGGGTAGTTTTCAATGTTTCCCTTAGAGCCTGTCTGTCTCAGTGCCATTTTTTATTTTTATTTTGCAAAGCCAATCTCAATACCAATTTTCAAGCAAAGAATACAAACAATGGCCCCAATTGTCTTATAGACGCGTTCTATTTGCATGAAAATGAAGATAAAACCATCTATTTGAATTTTGTTGACACAAGTAAACAAGTGCAAATCATGGCCACAATTACAACTACACACCTCAATTCTCAAAGCCTAAAGAACAGGAAAGGCCAGAAAAAAAAGGAAAGAAATTGTCAGAGTATTTTACAATGAACCCCCTCTAGTTGTTCCAAATCAATTAACCTTTCTACAAGTCTGACCAAGACCATACTCGTACGGACGGACATGGCCAATGCCACGACGGAGCCCAACACCGGTCGTCCCGTACAACGGCAGCTCGTCCCCGTACGCGCCGGCGCGACCTCCCCCGCCTCTCGCCGGAGCAACGGCTGCGAGGTTCTCGAGCTCGAACAGGTCGGAGCTCGCGTCGCTGCTCTCCTCGCCGCCACCGTCTCTGTCCGCTCCGGCGTCCACCGTCCTGAGCAGCACTTCCTCCACCTCCACCACCGGAATTTGCCGGCATCGCCCCACGGCCGCAGCGGCCACGGCCACGTCGCCGTCAATGTCCAGGAACTGGACGGTCCGAGTACTCCGGCTCCGAGACGCCCGCGCTCGCGCCGACTTCGGCATCTTGGCAAGGCAGGACCGCGCGTACGACGGCGCCGTCGAGCACGCGGGCTCCTGATCCGCCGGGGTCGTCTGCCGCTGCGCCGAGGGCCGCTTGCCGGAGAAGATGGAGTTGAGCAAGCTGGCGAGCCGCGCGCCGGGGGATGCCGGCCTGCGGCAGCCGCCGCGGGCGGAGGCGGCCGTCTTCTTTGCTGCCCTCGCCTTGTCCTGAGCCGCCGGCTGCTGCTTGTGCAGTGGCAGCGCCGCGCCCCCACCGCCGAGCCCGGATGTACGGATGGGGCGTAGGCGACAGAGGGAGTACTCGACCTCGGAGGACGACAAGTACCCGCGGCCGCGGCAGTCCGCGGCGGGGGAGCCCGCCGGCGTCGGCGGCTCGCGCGCCCGGTGGCTGGTGGCCAAGGAGGGCTTGCAGGAGTAGTAATGCAGGGTCGCTTCCTGCTGCTTCTTTGTCCCCGCCGTCCTCGTCGCCGCCGCTGCCGTCGTTCTTGGTGCGCCGGGATCGTCCATGGAGTCGCAGATCGCGTCGAGCAGCGTGGACGAGAAGGACGGCTGGTCGGCCTGCCTCCTCGGCCTGGGCCGCGCCGGCGCCCACCTCATCTCCATCGGCGAGTGGGCGGGAAGCTAGGGGTGGGAGTGCAGGAGAAGGAGAAAGCGAAGGGCAATGGCGGGCGCGCGTGTGATTCGGTTGTGGAGTGGAGAGTGGAGTGTGGGCGTGCGGGCGAGGGTATCTTGCTGCCGGGCCGCGCGGGCCCCCCTCCATGCTGCTTCTCTCCGTCAATTCCTTTCCTTCCTCCCGCCGTCTCTCTCTCTCTCTCTCCCTCCTTTTGCTTTGTCGGCGGCGGCGCTAGCACTAGGATTGACGTGCCAGTGTTTCTTCACGGCCTAGGAATCTAGGATTGCTCCACCATTTTACTAGGGCTCTACGGGAGCGTGAAAATGGATGGCATGTTTGGAACATGCGAGTTATCTTACTGGAAGCAGCTCAATTCCGTATAAATCTTGAGAAATTCTAACGTCATGTTTGGAACGGGCCCTAAAATAATCCATCTTCATGTCTAATGAAATTTAATTTACCCAAGTTTTTTTTAAAAAGAGACTGTTTCTTGACTAGGATTGACGAAGAAATTAAGAAGTTGTCCGGGAACTCTGAAACGAAAATTGCACACGAAATTGCAACTTTGTCTCATTTCCTCTAAAATATAAAAGAACTGTAATCAAGTGATATAAACACCTCAAATTGAAAAAAAAACACTTTTAGTGACAACATTTATATTTTTCCCTCTAAAATTATTTGCTCCCTCGTGCTCAGCATATGTTCTACTCCTACTTGTTTTTGAAAAGGAGAAAGCAAGCTTCCCCGAGTAGCATCCTCTTAGTCCTTGCTATTTATGCAAGTGTAACTAGCTAGCTAGATCATGTAGCTATTCAGTGGTATATTGTAGATTTTTTCTTAATATAATGCTTAGGAATACACAAGAGCACAAGACTTGAAAGGAAAGCAAAGATATATATGGCACTCGATTCCTTCTTTTGCTGATTACCACTAATTAACCTGTTGTCAAAGGAGGACTAGGATATGATTAGACTATGCCCTTAACCTGTTGCCTTTCCATTTCTTTACTGCCTGATCCATTCCTACTGGCTGGATTAATTAGCGTAATCATTTGGAACCTGACATGCCTAAAACCATATATATAGTACATGTAAGGCCAGTAAGGATCGAAATCATTACTTCCCGGGTGTAATTGTAACCTACCACGGTAGTGGACAGCAGCAGCCCTTTCTATGGTATGAGAGTATGGAAGGTGACTCTTGCGCTTACGCGGTCGAAAATCAGACTATTTTTACAATTGTATTCGAAAGAGACCAAATTTACTGGAAACAGATCAAACTTGGCGAAAATTATTACATGGAACGCCTTCTAGCGGAGATTCTGTCCCTGTCCGTTCGTATTAGAAGGTACTTTAATTCAAATTCTCTGTCCATCTGAAGGTGGTCATAACCTCTGTGTACATGTATTGAAACAAGCCCTAAGGAATATAGCTAGAAGTGGTGATTGTACACTCGAGATCAAAAGCTGACGAAGAGAGGTGTTTAGTAAAAACAAAAAAGAGATTATAAATTACATCCTGTTTTTAGTACTTATCTTCTGGTGCTTTTCGGTTGAATCTCAAGACCTTCTTAAGCCGGAGAAGATAAGCGCCTACCATCATCAAATACATGCATGCTTTCTCGTGTTATTAACTTGTGCCACTTTCATTTTTCTGAAATTAGTCGATCATGCTACTACCTGCGAACATGCAAATATGCAAATCTTCCTGGTGACTATGCCCCTGAGCGGTGTGGCACGAGGGATTCAGAGATGAGAAGAGAGATCCCTACATGCCCAACATGCTAAATTCGTCCGTGTGGGATGCATGACTCGATTGGTCGAGCATGCACGCGGTTGTTGCATCCAAAGATCGATTTGCGTGTGCTGCTAAATATCGCGTGGGTAGGAATTAGCGTATACTGTTCGATCGAGATGGCGCCACCGCTCGCATGTGTGTACGTAGAACTAGCGGGGGACAGGCTAAGCTAGGGTAGACCGCACAATGCCCATTTATGCGTCGCCTTGCTGGTTTAATTGCTAGTATAAGCTAGCTATGGCAAGGATGATTTTTCTCGTCTGTTGTGAGCGCGCACATCTTATACACATGGTTTGGAACGCGGGAGATGTTTTCCATTTACGTACGTAGGAGAGAACTGTTTTCTGTGAAATCCATGCCTTCCAGTTTTCGCTGTTACCGCTCGTTTTTCACTAGACAGATTCCTTTCAAGTCGCTGGCTCCTTCCTTGGGATCGAGACGCACAAAGTTTCGGGATCAGCGGTAACGAATTAAAGCGATCGAGCAAAGAAGAAATGGTAAAAGAGCTAGCTAGCTAGCCAAGATAGAGAGATAGGAGAGGCTACTGATGCTGATGAAAGGTGCTTGGCATTTGGCAATGGCAGCCTTCAGCTCTGTGGTGTTTGATCCCGAGGCCGAGGAGAGCAGGACGTACGGCGTTCGCGACATGGATGGGATTGGGAATTTGGGATCCTCCGCCGTCAGAAGCGTTTAGCATTATCAGTCGCAAGCGATCGTCATGTCATTTGCCTAAATCGGGCTACTCTGTCGTACCCAAAATTTCACGACCAAATCAGTGCTACGCTATACCGCTGGTTCCCTTTGGTTTTCTCCTTTGCTCTTTTGCTTTCTTGGGATCAGCCATATATATATTGCGTTTAAACTTGCGCGCGCGCGTGACACGTACACACTGCAGCAAAGGATAAAAGAGAAAGGTGCAGTAGTAGTAAAAGAGGACGAAGCAGCAGCACATCCCAGGATTAGCTAGCCATCCAGCCAAAGCTAAGCTAGGAGGGCAAGAAGAGGAGGCTGTAACGTGTGGTTTAGTAGTACCCCATAATTAGGGATGAAAACGGATCGAATATCGGTAGATATTGTCTTTTTGATCTTAACTCATATTTTTACCTTAGATTTGGAGTTGGATATGGATACCCCGGATACGGATACGAATACGAATATTTTAGGATATAGGCATGGGGCAGATGCAGATCGGATTCAAATTGGTCACGGATAACTGAATGTATAGTACACACATAAAGAAAAGAAAAAGTTTACCAACGAAAGTGTTAAATTATACTACCTATTAGAGAATTATTTATCTTTCTTAACAACATAAATATAACCAAATGTTAATTCATATTATATACTAGTCCATGACTAGAAAACCATAAAAATATTGATGTTTATGGGATATCCATTTTGTTGATTTATCTGATATCTTTCGAATATCCTATTAAATACGGATTTAGAAAACCATAAAAATATTGATGTTTATGGGATATCCATTTTGTTGATTTATCAGATATCTTTCGAATATCCTATTAAATACGAATACTGGTCGCATATTGCTTTTTCCATCTCCTAAACCATATCCCTCCCATTAGATTTTTTGGATACAGATCGGATTAAAAAATAGTACCCTATACGGATTTTTTTCCCGAATACATCATCAGATCGGCAGGAATTATCTGTTCCATTTTCACCACTACGAATAGCTAGTGCTAGGAATATCAGATGCTACAGTAGCATATCGATCAATGATCATCTTCTCATCTCATTTTGTTGCCCTGATAGAGCGTCCCGTGACCCGTCTGATTCTTGCCTCCCACGCGTGTATCCGCAACTACTTGAGTTATCCGTTTTAATTTTGTTTTATCATGCTAAAATTCTCATATTTCATGATACTAGTCAAGTATCCATACAACAGAGCTTAAATAAATATATCATAAGTGGTAAATTGAAAAACAACATGCATAAGGTAATTACATTTTGAAAGTTAATATATATATATATAGTATAATTACCTATAATGGGTATTTTTCCTATGTATTTCCATGCGATACTTTTTGAAATTTCTATGATACTGAATTTAACTAGTTTACTAACTAGTTCAAACAAGTTTGAACTGAAATTCAAACTAGAGTTCCCCTTTTTGATAATAGTTTAGTTGTAGGTATGTGCTGATTTTATATATAAATCAGCAAAGCATGTGATCCAAACTTGTTCAAAATCTTTGAATTCGAGTATATTTTTTCAAAGGTATGTGTTTCATTTGAATTGTTATAGATGTGTATATGCCTTAAAACTGATTTTTTTGAAAAATATACTCGAATATGACTTGAATTCGCGCATTTGAATATGCCCATACCTGTATTCCGCCGTTGATTAGCGTTGTGATGCGTACGGTCAAAGAGTGGATGATTAAGTGGATACATCCAATAGTATGCATCGTAATTCCTAATGTAGTGGGACGAAGTAATGCTTTTGTTACAGCCGCATGCTTGCATAACAAATTCCGTTTATCTAGCCACACGCATACTGTTTTGTCGCGGTTGAGGGAGTACAATCATAACAACCAGTTAGTTTAGTTGGAAGATTACAATGCATATTTGAATTAGGCAGCAGAACAAAGGACCATACTCCATCGATCAATAGGTGAAATGATCGCTAACTGTTCATGAATTGGAATGGACACTGGAGCTAAATCCGGCTTGCAGATTACAGGTATGGAAATTGATGGAGCACCGGATGAAACTCTTATGTCTGGTTCTGTGATAGGAGGGGTGGTTATTGCTGATGAAAATAATAGGTCTGTTCTTATAAGGGAAAATTTTGCTGGTACTACTGAAAAAATGCCCAATTTCGCTTCTGTAACTATTATTTTCCTCTTCATTTTTGCCACTAGTCTTCGCTCTTCTTCCTCCTTTTATCATTTCCATCAGTTGACCGTCAGTTGACTGTGAGTTGACTATTAGTTGACTGTCAGTGGGAATTATTCATTCAATTTTTGATTTTTTTAAAAGATAACAAATGAAGTTCAATTCTTTTGAAAAAATTTGTGTATGGTCCTAGACCGCTAAAGATGGTATCATAAACTTTTCTGAGTATAATCAAGCTTATACATTTTTATAAAAATGAAGTCATTAGGCTATAGCTCTAGATTTTTATAAAAATGTACAAGCTTGATCATATTCTAAAAATTTATGGTACCATCTTTAGCAGCCTAAGATCATACAAAAAAATTTCAAAAATAAGTGAACTTCATTTGTTATCTTTAAAAAATCAAAAATAGAAGGAACAATTTTAACTGACAGTCAACTCACATGGTCAACTCACAGAAATGGCAAAAGGAGGATGAAGTGAAAACAATACTGGCAAAAATGAAACGACGAAAAGACTAATGGTAAAACCGAAATTACACACTTTTTCAGTGGCACCAGCAAAATTTTCTCTTCTTATAATGTTCATGATGGCAGTGATTGCCAACTATACACATGAATACTTCTTTGCCTAGTTAACATACTGACGTGGAATGCATGCATGCTTTGATCGGAGACCATTGTCGGCCGACGTTGGCCTTTTTTTACTAAGAGGTTTAAAAACAGAGAATGACTGACCTGTTCATTTGTTCGTGCGTGGTCAATCATTGTTATATCTGGATTGGACAAAGGGTGTTCCTTATGAAATTGAACACAACAATAATTGAGAGGTTGGTCCTTGAAATGGGTACTTATTGTTTCCTTGTAATGGAGTATGTTTATGAGTTCCAGAATAATTTGTTTTCTTGAGTTGTCTCAGGGTTGTGTTACCAGATTATGATGAGAGTAATGAGAATAATGAAATACCTTTGGAGTATACTGACCCTGAAATTATGGTACCTATTTTGGGACAAGGTTTCAAGACTGATTGTGATGCATACAACTTCTACAACCTGTATGCTTTAAAGATTGGGTTTGGGATTCGTTGATCTAAACATCAAGTAAACAAGGATGACAATAAAACGATGCAGGAATTCTGCTGCTCTCACTAGGTATGTTGTTCATGATAATTCCATTGTAATTCTTATATTATTTTCAAGAAGTATAACAAGGAAATTTGATGGGAGTTAAAATACTGAATATTTTAGGGGGGAATCCAAAGATGAAGAAACCTTTAGTTCGGGTAAGCTGCGAAGCAATGGTGAGGGTTAATAGACCAAATGGAGAGGCATCTGGACTATGAGCAAATTTGTTACTGATCACAACCATCCGGTGAAAACAAGCATAAGGGTGTCTAGGAACTATCAATCTCACAGCCATATTGATGAGGGAATAAGAGGTATAATCAAAGACATGATAGATAGATAGTGGAATCAAATCTACTAATATGTATGGTATGTTGTCTGGCCTGCATGGGGGACCTTCGATAGTACCATTCAATAGATGAGCCTTGGATAGGTTGGCGTTTGTAATAAGGAGAGATGAGAGCAATGATGATGTGCATAGAACACTAGATTTCTTCAAAGAAATGCAAAGCCAGAGCATGAATTTCTTCTGTAGTGTTCAAGTAGATGATGCTTGTTGTGTTAAAAATATATTCTGGTCACATGCAGTTTCTAGGTTAAATTTTGAGTTTTTTAGATGTGGTGACTTTCGATATTACATACAAGACCAATAAGTATGATATGCCATTTGCGCCTTTCGTGGGTGTGAATAATCATTTTCAGAGCACTTTCTTCAGCTGCTCATTGCTTAGAGAAGAGACGATTGATAGTTTCAATTGGTTGTTTGAAACTTTCAAGGAGTGCATACATGGAAAGGAGCCAAAGTCAGTACTAATAGGTATGAATAATGTTTTAGGCGTATACTGTTTTCCATATTTTTTGTTGTTATATAGTTTTAGTACAGTTCATTAATGACTTTGGGAGTGTACATTCTAAAGCTGATTTCCATGCTTGTTTAGATAATGGTCATAAAATGGCATTAGCTATTGCAGATGTTTTTCCCAATTCATCGCATCGTATCTGCAAGTGGCATATACTGAAGAAAGCAAAAGATAATCTCAACAACATTTTTAGCAAACAGTCTACCATCAAAGAAGAATTCAACAAGGTATTAAATCAGTCGCTAATGGTAGAAGAGTTTGAGAATGCATGGAAATAAATAATTTGCAAATATGGCTTGGAAAACAGTTCATACCTAAAGCATGTATGGGATATTAGAGAAAGGTGGGCATTCCCATATTTTGCTAACTTGTTCTATGTTGGTATGACGACTACTCAGAGAAGTAGTGTGCAAACCATGTGTTCAAGATGTTTGTTACACCGTCATGCTCAATGAGTGGATTCGTGAAGAGGTATGAAAGATTCTTTATTGATAGATTGTAGGTGGAGGATGCAGAAGAATTCCAAATTGAAAAAGTGAGTATGCTTGATACTGAGATGTGTGATACTTGCATTGATCAGTAATTTAATTAGAAACTTGTATGAAGCATTGTAGCATAAGATTTCATCGCGATCAAAATAACCAATCGAAAGACATGCTTCAAAAATATATACTAGAGGGGTGTTTGATTTATTCAGCCAACAATTGGACGAGATCTTATCATTTATGGTTCAGCCATCCGAGAATGAGAATGTTGTTAAAGTAATCTGCTTGGGGGGAGAAACATGTGATATCTGGAGATGAAAAGAGTTTGAAGTATACACTGACAATAAAGACGAAGAATACTGTTGTGCTTGTAAGATGTTTGAGCATATGGGTATATTATGAAGCCACATTCTCAGGGTATGTTTTATTACGCATATGTCGTTACAATTTGTATTGATTGTTTATACAACAAAGTACTCCTAACTGTTGTGTTGTTCTGTTAGGTTATGATTCAGGTTGGTGTTTGTCATATTCTTGAGTGGTATATACTAAAACATTGGACAAAAGGACACTAGAGAGAATGTACAACAAAATCTATTTGGATACAAGGATGATGTTGATCGATGCTGCGGTGTCCAGAACATATAGGCATGCAATGCTCCATAGATCATCTTCTGAGCTGGTGAAGATTGGAAATATGAACATTGAAACATAAAAGAAAACTATGGATGTCATAGGTAAACTAGTGGTGGATATCTGGGGAATGATTGTTCACATATGATAGCCCCTAGGAGGTCGGAGCAGCAAACAAAGCATTCTCAACATATTGAGGTGGGTGGATATTCAGACAATGATTTATCTAGGGAAGACAATAGCGAGGGAAGATCAGTGCTAGATATGGTTTTCCCTCCGTTAAATAAACGTAGTAGAGGAAGGCCGAAGGTCAAAGGAATAAAGTCTCGCAGAGAAGAAGCTAGCATAAAAAAGAGGGAGTAGGGAAAAAAGCCAGTGATAATAGTAGGCAAACTGTTGTAGCTATCGGAGCATGGAGCGGCAAGTGTGCATGTAATAACGATGAAAGCATATTACTACCCCGTCTCCAAGGTATTACTACCCCGTCTCCAAGCATATTACTACCTCACTTATGGGATTAACAAGGCGGTGACCATCCCAATTCCACATATAGTCAAAAACAAAAAATCCACAGTCAACACCGGTAAGGAAAAAAAATTGTTGGTTGTAGTACATGCTTTCTAACAGAAATTTGATAAAAAAATGTGGAGAAACTGATCTACACAATTCCCTTCCACACAAATTACAGTAAACAACAAAATTATGCGAACTAGGGGTGAGCATTGCATGATAATCCAATTGATGTATGTGACGGGATTAGCGTGATGAGGTTGATGATTCTCCGATATTTCATCACCAATTGGGTTTGCATCGCAGATGCTCCCATCCACCTGAACAGAGCACGATGAGCCTTGCTGGGCCTCTATCAAATGCGGAAAGAGTGGTGCGCACCAAAATATATTGATGCAGACTGCCAATCTACAACCCTGTAGAGGAGGGACCCATGCGCCCTTTCTTTAGCCAACCGCAAGAATCCTATTTCCTAATAACAGCGCGGCCGATAATGACGATAACAACCCTATTTCGAGAATTCTGATTCGGCTGAGAAGACGACAATAAAAATAAATCAAAACGGGTTTCGAATTGCCAACCCGATAGCGCCCGTTTTCGATAAGTGTATGCAATCGGGAGTACATACTCCTGGTAGTATGCTTTCATTTTCATATATATATATATATATATATATATATATATATATATATATATATATGTACATATGTATGTATGTATGTATGTATGTATGTATGTATGTATGTATGTATGTATGTATGCGTGAAAAATACCTTCTACCATTGGGTGTAGTTACTATCACCTCTAATATATCATTTAAATGAACTTGAAATACTCCTTTATCACTTTGGGTATACTCATATACTAATTATAAGATACTCCAATGTGAACCACATGAAAAAATTGCAAGAGAGTTCATAGTTTTTACCGTATTTTGTAAATACCTTCATATATGTGTATTTTGTGTATATATATACATATATACACAGTATAATTACCTGGGGTAATATGGTGTTTAGGCACCATGATCCAAAAACGGGTATTTCCCATATGTATTGCAGGCAAAAAAAATTAAACTTTTAGGATGTTGACTTTAACCACTTTACTAACTAATTCAAACAAGTTTGAACTGAAATTCAAACTAGAGTTTTCTATTTTGATGATAGTTTGATTGTAGGTATGTGCTGATTTTATGTATAAATCAGTAAAGCATCTAATCTAAATTCGTTCAAAATCTTTGAATTCGAGTATATTTTTTCAAAGGTATGTGTTTCATTTGAATTGTTATAGATGGGTATATACCCTATTCTTGAAATTTTTGGAAAATATACCCGAATTTGACTTAAATTTGCTTATTTGAAATCATGGTGCCTAGGCACCATGGTGCTCCATTCTAGCATCCTATATATGCATGTGTGTATACAGCTTTAGAAGAAGTTAGTGGTGGTGGTTCATCTGCCTCTCTACGCCACTTCCTCGTTCCACATCCCTAAAAATGCACTAATAAAAACAGAAAAAACAATATATCATTACAAACAAACAAATTTCATCTCCCTAAATATTATCTTAGAAAAAATATATATACCAACAAACAAATTCTATCACTCTAAAAATTCTCTTAACAAAAAAACATAAAAAAATATCGAAGTACTTTCGAGCACATGGATGAGCCGAGAGGTGAGCCTAGGTGTAACATCCCACAATTTGGTCTATTTTGAATTTAATAAGTAGTTTTGAATTTTTGAGAATTTTTGGAGTTTATTTGGATTTAATTGGAATTTCTGGAATCTAACCCTTCTTTGGAATTAATTAATTGGTGAATAAGTTTTTGCAAAATATAAATTAAATTATATTTTATTTGAGTCCAAAATTTTCTAAAATATTTTCTGGAATTTTTCTAGAATTTTTTTCTGCTATTTTTAAAGCCTCAAATTATTTAATTGAATTTTCAGAATTATTTTTATTCAAAAATCAGGGGAAAACAGTGTGTGAAGATTGGGCCGAGCCGCATCGCGGCGCATCGCTGGCCCAGCCCGACGAAACCCTAATCGCCGCTCGCGGGTGACCGTCCGATCAGGATCAGATGGACCAGATGAAGCCGCGTTGCGCGAATTCCCGGTTCGTCGATCCGTTGCCGTGTGGATGGCTGGGATTGCGCCACGTCGCTTCGCCGTGCGTTTCCGGAAACACCGCCGCCGCGCGTTACGGCCGGAGATTCCGCGCACGATTATCGCCGGCGTGTTTATTCTTCCTCTTCATTAGCTAGTGCACCGTGTAGAGCACTTCCTTCCGCACAGTTTGCCCCATCTCTCCCTCACCGAGATTCACCGTAGCAGTCGCACGAGCTCGCCGTAGTTCTGAGACTTTCTGCCGCCCTTTTGCACCACCGCCGTTCGAGCTCCGCCGTCGTCAAGGTCACCGGGGTGTTCCTCGCGACAAGCCGCACCCATTGCTTCAAACCGTGTCGTCGGGGCCACCAAGGAACGCTGTCGCCGTGTCATCTTCTTCCTCTCCGGCGAGATCTGTGCCGCCGCGACATCACCGCTAGCCGAGCTTCGTCCACCGTCCGATCACCGCCAAACGCTCCAGATTCGTCCACATCGCCATTTAACAGTAAACTTCATCTTCACTCTTTAGCCGTTGGATCTAATCAACGGTTTAGATCGCTTTGCCTAGATTAATGCTAGTTTAATCTCAGCCGTTAGATCTAGATCGTAGAGTGTTTATCTTGCCACGTCGCGTAAGTGCCGTAGCCGTCGGATGCGCGCCGGTCATCTTGGATCGTGCCGTGTCGCGCCGCAGTAAGCCAGATTCGAATAGCCTTGGCTCATCTCGGTCGTTCATTTTGAACCGAGCGGACGAGATCACACGGCGCATCGGGCCAGTCCCGTGTTGATCCGTGTCGCGCGGAAATCGAGGAGTCAGCACCGCCGTTTCTGTCGACGTCGCCCGATTAATCGTAGCCGTCCGATCGGGATCCAATGGCCATGGTGAAGCCACGTTTTGGTTCTGGGTAGATCTGAGTTGAAACGTCGCATCAATCTCGGCCGTTCGTTTTAAATCAGATGGATGAGATTGAATCGAGTTTCGGTTAATAGTTTAGCGCCGCGTGTCGATCGGTGATTGGCTGGACCGTACCGGGTGACGCCAGAGCATGCGTCAGCCGGTGCATGTGCACAGTGTCGCCAGTCCACCATAGACCCGCACGGTCTCAGTGAGCGTGGTGTATGCTTACCGCCACGTGTGTCGAGCCGAGAGGCTGCCACGTGTCATGCTGACGTCATCGCTGACGTCATAAATATTTTTTATATATAAAAATATTTCGGCCGAAATTCATTTCGGTGCTGACGTCATCATTTGGTCATGCTGACATCATAAATCCCAATTTTCCGTATAAAAAATAATTAAAACAAATCGGATTTTCTGATTTTCTTAGGATTTTCTAGTTATTAAAATTTTGAAAGGCTATAACTTTTGCGTTTTAACTCTGATTGTGGTGATTCCAATTTCTAAAATTTTTTAAAATTAAGATCTATTTATTGGTGGATTTTGTGGAATTTTTAGAGTTGATATTGCTCTCTGTAAATTATATTTATTATGTATTTATTTATTTCGCGTAGACGCAAATTTGCCGGAAAGTTTCGAAGAAGAATTCATCGCTCAAGATCAAGCATCGGATCAAGACCAGCAACTATTTGAAGGCAAGTGATGCTTTGATCATTTTGATTCGAGATTTTAAAAATGTAAT
Organism: Otatea glauca; assembly: GCA_036346275.1. Lineage (NCBI taxonomy): Eukaryota > Viridiplantae > Streptophyta > Magnoliopsida > Poales > Poaceae > Otatea > Otatea glauca. Next base: position 22,248,800 of record CM070730.1, on the reverse strand, counting down.
TTATGCTAATTTATTTAAAATGAATTTAAATTAAATTGGGTAATATAGCTAATCAACCCATATTGTTATTGTCACCATGAAATTATTATCTGAATGCCCTGAAATCTTTGTCACCCTAGGATTGATTATTTTTGTTGGATAATAGTATGATGCCAACACGGGAGGCTAGACCGTGAATAGATGTTTAGCCTTGCACCGATTCATGAATGATCTTTCGAAAATACTACAATATTGACTAATGAAATACTGAATTTATTTTGAAAGTGGTGTGATGATGCCGCATGATGAGATTGAAGTACAGAGACTTGTTTGGTTCTGTACCGATGTTGAGTTATTGCTGGCATGTGTTGCACAATAATCAACGGGGTGGGAAATGATTTAGACTGGGGCAAGTGGCAAGAGGCTTTGTGCCAGGTGGGCCTGTGTGGCAATGGGTTAATGAGTGACGTGAGTCTGTGTGCCACATTGGGCTGTGTGCCACTATTGAGTGATGGAAGTCTTGCCTTGGTCAGCTAAGGACTTCACCTTGCAAGTCTTTGAACTGAGTTAACCGTACAACCACATGTCTGATATGGGACAGACCTAGTTGATTAGGGTTCTAATATCTTTCCTCTGATACCTCGGGGTGACAAAGACACGGGGTGTATCTGTGTGGGGAGCATACTGCTATGACTTGGTGCCCATCCAACGGTGTTGACCTGTCCTATACTTCGGCTCTGTGTGAGGGGAGTGATAGTGAAGGCAATACCGGAGAGGTTCATAGGTTAAGGTAGAGGTTCCCGAAAAGCTTTGTTATGGGCAATCACCTGTGTGGTGAGCGGTTGTATCTTGTGGGTAAAGTGTACAACCTCTGCAGAGTGTAAAATCTATTCGAATAGCCGTGCTCGCGGTATTGAGCATTGCTCGGGGATTACAGTCAAGGGCTAGATTTTTAAAAATAAAATGTGGAGAGGGTGGCTGTGTGCCAGTGCTAAGAGTGACCTGTTTAAGGCTGTGTGCCGGGAATCTTTGAAGAAAAACTGTTTGAAGAACTTAGCATTATATATAACTGTTTCACTGCTTTTAATCTAAATAATAAGCTAGTTTAAAAATGTTGTTTGATGCAAAAGAACCAAGTAAGCCAATTCATGGAATAAACCTTGCATGTACTAATAGCACCGCATTCTGTGCATTACTTGCTGAGTGCCTTGAGTACTCACCCCTCCTTGCCTATCAACCCCAACAGTGGAGGAGTCTACGCCAGCCTGGGAGGAGGAGTACATTGAAGATCCAGATAATTAGAGGGCAAGCCCAGTCACTTGCCTGTGGCAAGATGATAGCTTCCACGAAGTTTATATGTTTTTCCGTTGTTTTCCTTTTTACTCTGATAATGTAAGCCCTGCGTGGCTGAGTTATGTAAGGAGACCATAAGGTCGTACAATTCCGTTTATATAAATGTTTGCACTATTTATGGTATCGCCGTAATGTCTGCGATGTGCAACCCTGTAAAGACTGTGTGCGCCAGCGTGATCATGGACTGGCACAGATTGCACAGAGGGTCCGGATTCTCAGAATCGGGTCCCGACACTAGGGCATATGCTAGGTAGGCTGATCCTGATGATGACGACTCGACGTGCCAGTGGTAATATGATTTTTATTATTCGTAGCAAAGCACTAGCATTCAACTATTATATCTTTATTAAGGTACTATTTGGTACAACTTGGTCCTAACTTCTCTTTCAGATCTAGTGGAGTTGTGCCAAACACTCAGCTTCTCAAAATCACTAGATTCTACTTCTTGCGAGGAGCAGTCCCCAAAAAACACTAGCGAGGAGAAGCAACCTTCCTGTAGATTCGCGTGAGCAGCCAGACCACTAAAAACAAAAATACCAATTTAAGTTGCACATTATTACTCACAAAATACCACCGAACCAGACATGCCCAAATGAGCGGTCCAGCCCGATTAAAAAATGGCACGGCCCATTTAGGCCCGACTAATAAACGGGCTATACCGTGTCGGCCCACATGCCGAGGATCCGGCCCAAGCATGGCCCGCGGTTAGCGCTAAAAGAATTCAAAAAATTAGAAAAATAGAAAAAATATGAAACAAATGCAGAAAAAATATGAAAAAATTCAAAAAAATGGGAAAAATTTAGAATAATTAGAAAAACTCGAAGTATGTAGAAAAACTTTTTAAATATATATAAAGTAAGAAAAAGCTAAAATATGAGATAAATCCTAAAATGAGAGAAATAATTTGAATTAAATAATGAGCTTTATTGATGTTTGGCTGCCTCGTTAAAAACTTTGCCAAGTAAAAACTCAACACGAGAAAACCTTGGCAAAGAAAAAAGAGTACAACATATAGCTCAGTGTTATAGGAAAAAAGTGAAGATTACAATTATTCTTCCTCATTATTTAGATAAAGATTTTCAAACATCTCCGCCAGCTCAGCATTTTCTACAGTATGTTGAGCTCATTGATTAGCTTGTTCCCAATCTTTCACAGTGAGAAGTATTTCCACCATCTCACTTGTCAGATTTGTTCTTCTCTCCTCGATTATTCTTCCTGACAGACTGAAAGCAGACTCCGAAGAAATCATGGAGACAGGAACTGTTAACACATCCCGTGCTAATATGGAAAGCACCGAATATGTTATCTTGTGCTCGTACCACCACTGCAAAATATTGAAGTCCTCCTCTTGCTGCTCTTGGTAGTTGACAGTGTCGCTGTTGAGATAGGCAACTAGCTCCCCACCACTTGATGTGTCCGTACTTATCGTTGTTGTAGTCGAACTCCTTGAGGAAGAACCACCTGCACCTCATATCTTTCCCCACGTGGTTTTTTTCTTACCTGTTGTGGGTGCTGGTGGAGGTCGCTGCATGCGAACTCCAGCAAACTTCCAATCATACTTATCATAAACTTGAGATAAGTTAGCACGGACATTTGAAAAATAACTAGAACAATCAGTACCTACCGTATCACTTAGAAGTGAGAGAACATTAGAGAATCCTCGAACGTTAGCTCTAGGATCTAAAATAAATGCAAATGCATATAACATAGGAATTTCTTGCCAATATTTCAAAATTTTAGTTTTCATAGCATAAACAACTTCATGCAAGATATTATCATTTTCGTGGCTCTTTAAGTAGGTAGCAATTTCTAAAATATGATGCACAATTAAAGGAGAGGTTACATAATAAACTCTAGATAAAGCAACAGTGGATTTAAAAAAAAATTCTAAAAATGAGAGCAAGTATTAGCAATATACTAATGTTGCTCTATGAGTAGCGGTTGACCATCCCGTGTATGACAATGCGTGTTAATAAAAAACAAAAAATGTGCTCTCATATGGTATGAGATTCTTAAGCATCAAGTAAGTAGAGTTCCATCTAATAGGCATATCCAAATCAAACTTACGCGAACGCACATTCATTGCAATACAATAAGTCTTATATGCTGCTACTCATGGATTAAAATTATTTAAGAAAGATATTGTAGTGCTAAAAGGTTCAAGATACTAATTAACCTCTTCAAAACAGATTTAACTATAAGATTAATAATATGGCAAGCACAACGCTGATGTAATAAGAAAGATTCAGCATATGAATTGAAAAGAGGAGTAAGAATGTTCATGGTAGAAGTATTTGCAGAAGCATTATCTAATGTTATTGCAAAAATCTTATCACTAAGGCCAAAATCTTCCACTCTTTTACAATACAATTAGCAATATTTTCACCAGTGTGTGCTACATCAATTAATTTGAATCATGTAATTCTCTTTTCTAGTTGCTATTCATTGTTTACATAATGAGCAACTACACTAAGGTAATCCTCTTTAGCTCTACCACTCCATATATCAAATGTCAAAGACACCAAAAAAGTATAGGTACTAAATTTTTTTTAGCTTATTGCGATAATTATTATAATATTTAATCAAATCTCTAGTTATTGTCTATCTAGAAACTGCAGAAAATCTAGGATTATGAGCGGTCCTTGTTAGTGTTATGCCCTTGAGGCAATCATTTAGATGATTGTAACATGACTATGTTTATGAATAATAATATGATTATTGATCCAATGAATGTATATCATTGTATTGATTAACAAGTATGTGACTTTCTTATGAAGCTCTTTACTTATTGATGTAATTCGATAAATATCTCTGATCGGATATCATCGTATAGGACAACGATGAATAGATCAACACATGTAGTGATCGATGATCATGCTTCATAGATCATGGGATATGGAGATATCATCTATACATTGTGGACGCATGTTGAAGAACATGAGTTAGATAGACCTGCAATGGGACACTGCGAGAATGTTTCATTCTTATGTGTCATCAGTGTATCTCATACATAGTAGATGTATGATCCTTAGACCTGAGATTGTCATATTCCCTACATGTGTAATAGTTTTCCTTGGGGCTATCAAACACTACTTCCTAACCAGATAGTTATAAAGGTAGCTTTCATGTTTACTATAAAACGTGCAGAGGAAAGTGAGCAGTCAAGATGGAATTTGGCACTCCAATGAAACGGAGATATATGATAAGGCCACTCGTGTGATATGATTAAGGAAGTGCATGGCCATACCGTGATTGAGGAGTCAACACTACTACACAAATATACATCACAATCGGTTCTTTTTTATCATCACAGTCGGTTCTGGTGGTGACACAAAGTCATGAGACAGAGATGAGGCGGCATTATTACAGTCGGTTCTCGCCCGATAGAGATGAGGCGGTCATCTCTATCGGTTCTTTATAAGAAGCGATAGAGATGAGGGTATTATCTCTATCGGTTCTTTGTAAGAAGCGATAGAGATGAGGCCTCATCTCTATCGCTTCTTACAAAGAACCGATAGAGATAATACCCTCATCTCTATCGCTTCTTATAAAGAACCGATAGAGATGACCGCCTCATCTCTATCGCTTGTTAAAAAGAACCGATAGAGATAATATACTCATCTCTATCACTTCTTTGAAAGAACCGATAGAGATGAATACCTTCATCTCTATCACTTCTTATAAAGAACCGATAGAGATGAGTTCATCATCCCTATTGCTTCTTTCAAAGAACCGATAGAGATGACCACATCTCTATCAAATTTCTTGTGAGAACCGACAAAGATGAAGGGGTGTGGTGTGCTATCACATTCCAATCAGCACATATTCCACACAATATGCACATATCACATTCACAAAGAAATTACAGACAACATATCACATTCAAAGAATATGAACACTTTGTTACAACAAACACATATCACATTCGTTAACAAAATAGAACGTAAACATGCTTAACCATAAGTACACATGCAATCGCATTTCGATATGTAATATTGTTCACATCCGGTCTAGTAAGAGCTGGGATCTCTAAATCGTCAGTCCTCCGACAAGCATTCTCGCCCAGCACCCATCGCATAAGTGGTCTCAGATCTTGTTGAGTGCAAGGTCGTCTACACTCTTCCGGGGATATTGGTATATCGCAAAATAGAGACGAGTGCTCTAATTTAAGTTTTCAAATTTCTATGTGAAAGACTAATTGTATAATAATGCATGTACTACCTTAGGGAAACGGTCCGAGTAGGCAATCAAGATCACCATGTGTTGCATGACATACAAACCACAGTGATCGTCGCGCACTACATTGATGACACGTGAAGAAAGAAAAATAAATTAAGAGATGAAGAAAATATGTCGAAAATCTAAATCTTATATATGATAGCCACTTGTACCATGAAGCGGATATACTCCACTTGGAGCCCTTTTGTCGTCGTGTGTCCCTCCCTTCGACGTATTCCTTGAAACCCCTATATACATTGGAGAGATGTCGTTGAGTAAAAAATAATGAACGAGTTAAATACGTAAAATGTTAGATAAGAGTGGTTCACTTATCGCCCAAAGGAGGCTTGATCGCAGAGGCCATCGGTCTCTTATCAATCAAATTAAAAGTGTACACTTTGTTGTCACTCGGAAGGAGCACGAGTAGAACCCAAGTGGTTGCTTATTAAATGGTATGTAGCTAAGAAAATAAGTTCACATACGGTTTCAATGCGTAGAAGTAATTGAACGGTGAAGTAGCACTTACTCCTCGTGGTACGGAGTAGAATGAAGTCCTTCTTCGACTCAAACTTGCAATGCCCTCTTGATGTAGGAGGCAACCCATTCCGGCTGAAGCCTAGCCATCGTCGCATGACACAAGCTCGTGGTCGATTTAACCCAACTAGTTGTCGATTCGTCACGATTCACGCCTCATCGCCCTACAACTCGCATTGAATGTTAAAAGCGTAATGCAAAATCCTATGGAAGTCATAAGGTCATGCAACGTGGTGCGATACTCACAGCGCCCCAGATCGCACAAGAGAAATATCGATGGCTATCGCTGATACGCATGTAATGCACCCTCAAAACTAATCGAATGTCCTATCCTCCTCGCGGTGGAAATGTCCCTTTCAGATCTAACATTGAAGTCGATACGCCGCTCTCTTTCACTTTGTCAACGTACCATCCATGAAGTCGCCGAGTCCATATGCCTAGAGCATTCAATTTCTTCGGGAGGCGTATGGGCTTTCCATGCACGTAGGCCTTAAATTCATAAGGCTTCTTTGTGGTCTGTGTCTTGGCTCGCTTCGGGCCGAAGGAGTCTCGAGGTCGGGCGGTGGGCTTTTATGTACCGAGGGGAGCTGTGGCCTTTGTGAGCCTAGCCTTTTAGCAGAGGCCTCCGGTGGTTACGTGGTTGTCGTGCTAGTCCTTTTATGCACCACTCAGACTTTGTGCGGGGCTCGCTCACGATCGTGGGAGTAGGTGCAGGTACGGTAGGAACCTACAAAGCACGCGCATAATTAAGTAACTTGTTGCAATACTACTGGAATGGTACAGAAGACGTGAGGGATGTTTACCTTGACCAGTACGACGCCTGTCGTGGGCCACTTGATGAACAACATCCGCGCTAGCCCGAGAGTGGTGATGTCTTCATTGGGGGCGAACTCGAGCACATGTGATAAGAAGGCTTCATGGACGTAGTCCACCTGGACCCTCATGTAGCCCTTCCCCAAAGGCTGACCATGCACCGTGTCGGTCTCCTTGCATGGAAATGCAACCCTGCGTGCAGCCTCAACAGGAAATCCGTCTTCCGTCAAGGTGAGTTGGCACTTGATAGGCGCCTGCAAAAAGTGCGCAACTTGAGAGAAAACATATGAAGTGTTACCCTCACACCATTAAGTTAGAAAAATTAATTATTACCTTCAGCTGGGAACCGGACTTATCATTTTTGGAACCGCAGCTACTTGGTGGGGGCACAGGTTTCTCTACAGTAGGCGGGAGCATCTAGCTCTGACTCTGGGAGATCATCGCCATCATCTCGGCCCTTAGGCGCTCCTCACGTGCCATCATCTCCACCCTCATCTCCTCCTCACATGCCATCATCCGCACCTCATCTCCCCTCATCTCCTTCTTGATCTCCTCCTCACCGCTCCCCTTGCGTGTCCTTCAGCGCCCGCACGTGCCTCCCATGTTCTTGATCCGTACTGCAAAGATCATCTTGGAAGTAGGACTTCTTCAGATGCCCCGCCTCGCGGCAAGCACTGCCCTTATGGTCGGGCTTCCGATCGCAGAGGATAGGATGTCATTTGACCCTTGGCTAAGAAAGGTCCCCGCTCTTTCCTCCGCTTACCTCCTCCCCGCAAGAAGCGAGTACGAATTAGATCTCAAATACAACAGAATGGTCATCGCAATGTAGTAAGTTTGATATCTTACGATGGTGGAGATGACTTGCGCGTAGTGGGGTTTGGTACTACCAATGCCCGTCCATGTTTTCTTTGTCCTCGCTAATACCTACCACGCGCCCGCCTCACATATGTGCGAGTAAGGCATCTCGTCTCAGAGTTGGCGCACTCTCGGCTAGTCGTGCCCATTCTCGCTTTCTTCCTTCAGAGTACTGAACCGAGGTGGTGCGCGTGTGTGTTCACCTCTGGTAGCAACGTTCTTCGTCTCGGCTCCTCCGGCCAGATTCTTGATCCTCGTGAACTCCTCCCAAACATCGGAGTCACGAACGGATACCTCTCGAATGGTGTACGGCCTTTCAAAGACGTACTCACTATGCATGTAGACCCCGGTGCCTCGAGCCACACCAATCCTCTTCAAGGCGCATCGCCGGCATTGTTTTCATCATCCTCTTCTATAATCCATTTTCCTTAACCTCATCCCACGCCTGGTTCTTTCGCTCCGCACGACCTCCATTCTCCAATCCTTAACTGTTATGGGTACTCTCCTCACCAATCGCCCGAGGAATGAGCGGTATCGCTCTTATACTTGAGAGGACCCTGCAAACACCATCGGCATTGAAGTGGAGAACTTGCGCTGTTCTCCTGTGGCCCCTTTGCTCGGTCCCTGCCTTCCTCACCTTACTCTACTCGACATTTGGAACCTGGCTCGGCTCGACACTTGAAGTTGGCTTGGCCCTCATGAGCACATTCTACTCTTTCTCGTGATGAGCCGATGCTCTAATTGCGACATTATGAGTTTTCTTATCTAACATGGATATATATTTGACATGAGAGAAAGCAATTCGTAGCTATTATGTGAACTTGATAATAAATCATCTAAAGCAACAGGTCAATGGATAATTCATAGCATGTCATTGTTCTAGCATATTGCAGTAGAGTAACAGATGAACGAATGATTTTCAAGAAAAGTTTGTATGTTGACCAACTAAATACGTGCATTTGACGATAACTCCTAATCTCTAAATAGGTTTGGTCCTATCTCATTCGAGGATATGTGGTTACGGCGCAGTTCGAGCCGTTGTACTACTCAGAGAAAATTTGAAGAAGATCTTCGCCGCTCTCCGGATACACGCCTCGACAACAGTCAAGAGGTGTGTGTATCCGAGAACACCAGGAGACACTACCAAATCTACTCGTGAGTTGTACAACACCAGAACTTGCTGTAACTACATATCTCGAATCGTCCAAAATACGTGGATAATTCGGGATCGCTTGCTTATAAATATGCCATTCCGAATATTTATAAATAAGCACTCTCGAACGGGAGACGAGGTTATGCAACCAAATTCTAACATATCTTTGAGATAAAAACAAAAGTAATATGTCAAAATAAACACATGTGTAAAAATAATTAATCTATGTCCAAATATTGTGAACTATAACAGAATTTCTGGTATATTATGCATGAATTAAGTATCATGCAGATTAAAATTTTGAACGCAAAGGTTACATATTGTGAACTAAAATCAACCATTGATCGGGCTCAAAGCTCGAGTGGGTGAGAATATGAGCAATGGTCTTCGTAATGTCTTTGTTACAGGTGTTCTACAAAATTTAGCGCTCATTTGTCATGTGAAATGCAGCCACCTTTCTAAAGGCACCATTGGTTGCACAGATTACTATCTACCATTTCTTCCCCGAATATTAGGCCTTTTACACAAGCTACTATAATTATTACATACCATGTGCTAAATTATCAACACAGGCATGTTTTTAGTTGTCCGCATCGCATGCTCAATGGATATTTAGGAATTCCAAACCATAAGCATCACATCAAGCACAACCGTAAAATTAAATGTACACAACACGTAACTATATAGTCCGCACCATCACCCCAAAAATTGTGCCGTGGGAATAATGATAAAGTGGCTCACTTAACTTAGTCAAAATTTGATCACAATTAGTATCTATTTAGTTTGTTCATCATAATGCTACCAACCAAACTACAATTTGTGTGAATAGACAATTTTGCTCACCAACTCTACATTGTGTGAAAAATTGTGCTAATGGTGACCTATATGTACCATACCCAGATGCAATGTTCATACCTTCCAATGACCAAACATGCAAGTTCTAATTTTTTCTGTGTTAAGATCGACAATTTTGTTAGCCTCACAGTGCTAGACCATCCCTTGCAAAACCATTTCATGTCACAGCCATTCTAGTCCAATAAGCACTTGGTGACAGTTTACAATATCAAAAATAAGATCAGGACGTTAATAAGGTAAACACACTATGAAAATGGAAATGCATCAGAATTGCCCACACGATAATAATGGATTCCTTACAATTATTCAGCAGCCTGGTGGGGGGAGGGTGCCACTGGGGGCTCGAGGGGGACACGGTGGGGAGCTTGGTCGCTGGAGGGCGCCGCTGGGGAGCTTGAGGGGACGACCGTGGGGAAGGGGGCCTGGGGAGCTCGAGGGGATGTGCGATGGGGAGCTTGGTCAGGGAGGGCGCCGCTGGGGTAGGAGACGCACGGCCGGGGAGTTCAAGGGACGCGCGCGGGGGAGGTTGGGGGACGCGGCGGTGGGGGACGCGACGGTGGGGGGCGCGGCCGTGGGGGAGTTCGAAAGGGGATGCGGCGGTGGGCTGCCGAGATGCTGGAACCGAGCTAGGGTTAGGAGGCCTGGGCGGTGCGCGGTGGCAATCAATATAAAAAATTATGTGTAAGAACGAAGAATTAATACTGTCGGCTATTAATGTGTAAGAAACAATCACTATCAGTTCCTAATATAAACCGATAAAAATATGAGGAAAATCACTATCGGTTCGTAATATAAACCGATACAAACGAATCGATAGAATATAACAAAAGTGCTATCGGTTTTTTCTAAAAACCGATACAAATGTGAGCAAAGCAAATTTTTGCTTAAGTTATTACTATCGGTTCTTAAACAAAAACCGACACAAATGTTATAACATATGCGAATTTTTGCTTAAGTTATTACTATCGGTTCTTAAACAAAAACCGACACAAATGTTATAACATATGCGAATTTTTGCTTAAGTTATTACTATCGGTTCTTAAACAAAAACCGACACAAATGTTATAACATATGCGAATTTTTGCTTAAGTTATTACTATCGGTTCTTAAACAAAAACCGATACATATGTGACCAAATGGCTATCGGTTTTTACTATGAACTAACACAAATATAAAATCAATCACTATCGGTTTTTCAGGAAAATCGATACAAATATAATACAAAGCACTATTGGTTTTATTTCAAAAACAGACGTCAATATCTCAATCGGTTTTTTTTCAAAACTGACACTGATGAATCATTTAGATGGATTACTATCGGTCTAACATGAAAATCGACACAGATGATATAACATATGTGAATTTTTGCTTAAGTTATTACTATCGGTTCTTAAACAAAAACCAACACAAATGTTATAACATATGCGAAGTTTTGCTTAAGTTATTACTATCGGTTCTTAAACAAAAACCGACACAAATGTTATAACATATGCGAATTTTTGCTTAAGCTATTACTATCGGTTCTTAAACAAAAACCGACACAAATGTTAAGTCATTACTATCGGTTCTTAAACAAAAACCGACACAAATGTTAATAATTACTATCGGTTCTTAAAAAAACCCGACACAAATATAAATAAAATACTATCGGTTTTGTGTAAAAACCGATACAAATGTATGTCAATATCACTATCTATTTTTAGAATAAACCGACACAAATATGACTATCACTATTTGTTTTCCAGATAAAGCCTGATGAAGTCTGAATTTTCAAAATTCATTGATGAAAGAGTAAAATGCCACAGCTTTTACAGATATAGTTGGAATTATTTCAAATTTTGTAGAAACATACTTTGGGATATTACAGGTCTTTTCGAAAAAAGAGTTAGCAGTAAAAACAGATGCAAGAATTCACTTTGTAAGCATGATTTTTGCTTAAAGACTGCAAAAGTCAAAACTTATGCAAATAAAGCCCAAGTTTTTCCAAAATTTCCGTAAATAAACTTTGGACTAGTTAGAAGCTTTCCAAAAAAGAAAAATATATAAACAAATTTTCTAATGCAGGAGGTGAAACTCACATAATGCTAGAATATTACCTACATAGGTCAAGATTAGTTTTTTGGCTACTACCAAAATGAAATAACTTATGATCAGTTGGTCTTTCAAAAATCTTTTGAATAAGAGAATTGTTACGAATGACCAACTAGTAAGTAGATTTCAAATATGTCACAATTTTACATGAGAGATTATAACCATACAACTTCACCCAAATAGTTCCTTCAGTTACAGTATAACCCTTCTTGATGATCTACGCGCATGTAATTTCTTCCATGTGTGTCATCGTCCCCGCTAAGACAGGCTCCATCTACAAATGGAGGTATTTCATCGAATTGATTGTATTCTTCTTCATCTATGATATTTTCGACACCAACGATCCGCTGCTTGCTGTAAAGGACGACGTGCAACCTCGGATTGGCCGGATCACGCACATAGAAGACTTGATTAGCTTGATTCGCAAGTACGAACGGGTCATCTTTATAGGCGAGTCTATTGAGATCGACAAGAGTAAAACCTCTCTTGTCGACCTTCACTCCCTGTAGAAGTTCCACCCGCTTACATCGGAATAATGGAATTTGGTATATTCCGTAATCGAGCTCCCAAATTTCTTCGATCATCCCATAATACGAGTTCATTGCCGTTGAGGATCCTCCTTTCGAGTGATGTTCATCGGACAGAGCATCTATACTTACACCACTGTTTTGAATAGTACTCTTCGCATCCTGACTTTCAGTGTAAAAGGTGTACCCATTAATATCGTACCCCTGCCAAGTCTGTACATTAAATCTAGGTCCGTCAGCCAACCATTTGACATTCTCACTAACAGAGAACTCTGCCTTTTGTTTGAACCATGTAACAAATCTATTGTTGTGTTCTCGCATGATGGAAAGCTCATCCATATGTGGATTCTCTTTCCGTAATATCAACTTGTGCTGCTCGATGTACCTCGCAACTTCGTGCTTTGTCCGCAAGACTGCCGAATCGCTTTGTAATACATATCAAACCGTGGCCTCGTTAGTTTCGACCCCACGGTTCCTTTGCCAGCAAGTCTGCCCTCGTGGCGAGATACAGGAACACCGATCGCTTGTCTTTTCCCGAGATAGTCCACACAAAACTCAATAACCTCTTCAGTCCCATAACCTTCCACAATACTACCCTCAGGCTTCGACCGATTCCTCACGTAGGACTTTAATATACCCATGTACCTCTCGAACGGATACATGTAATGTAAGAAAGCGGGTCCACATATCTTAATCTCTTTAACAAGGTGAACAACAAGGTGGACCATGACGTCGAAGAACGACGGTGGGAAATGTATCTCGAGCTGACATAGAGTATGAACCACGTCACTCTGTAAGTTGTTTAGCACGTCGGGGTCAATAACTTTGCAAGAGATCGCATTGAAGAAGTAACACAGCTTCGTGATTGCAAACCTGACATCCTCCTCGTGTAATATTTTGATTGCAACCGGAGCATTTGGGTCATCAAGACATGGCGCTATGGGACTTCATGCCCAAAGAACTTCAAATCATCCATGGACACAAGTTTTTAATGTTTATGAGTAGCCCGATGGAACTTTAATACCTTGAGACACTTGCGAGGTCTTCTTTCTCCTTCTTGATAGCGTAGCACGCAATGAGATGTACGGACTTTTTCCATCCTCCTCAATCACTGCAAGCCTAGGTCTGATTCTCATGTAGGCCATGTCGCGACGAGCATTCACACCATCCTTGGTCTTCCCTGTATGTTCAAGCAGATACCAACTAAATTGTCACGTACATTCTTCTCAACGCATGACATCAATACAATGTCGGACATCTAACTCCTTCCGGTACGGTAAGTCCCAAAATATGGACCTCTTCTTCCAAATGGTCCTAGGATGAACAGATTTACGGCTCTTGCCGTACTGAAGTTCGATATCCTCCACACATGAATATACTTGCCTTCCACTCATAGGCTGCGGGCCGAACGGACTTCCCTCTTCCCATCAATTTTTTCATCCATCTTACGGTATCGATGACTTCGAGGTAGAAACCTACGGTGACCCATATACATAGTTTTCTTGGAATTCGGCAGCCATAAGCTCTCAGTCTCCTCTTCACAAATAGGACACGCTTTGGCTCCTTTCGTACTGTAGCCCGCCAAATTACCAAGGGCCGAGAAATCATTTATAGTGCAAAATATCATAGCCTGTAGGGTGAAATGCTCTCTTTTGTACGTATCCCACACCGCGACCCCCTCATTCCACAATTTTACCAAATCCTCAATCAGTGGTGCAAGGTACACATCAATATCATTTCCTTGCTGTTTGGGTCCCGAGATTAGCAACGACATCATGATATACTTCCGCTTCATGCACAACCAAGGAGGGAGGTTGTAGATACACAATGTAATCGCCACGTCCGTGATGATCGCCATGTTACCAAACGGATTCATTCCATCGGTACTCAACCCAAATTTTATGTTCCTCATTTCGGCACCAAACTCCTCATGTTTCCAATCGATGTTTCTCTATTGAGCCTAATCAGCAGGGTGTCTCAGCTTGCCATCTTTCTTTCGAGACTCATAATGCCAACGCAACAATTTTGCCTCTCTGGGATTTGCAAACAACCTCTCCAGACGGGGAATGATGGGCAAGTACCACAATACCTTGGCCGGTGCACCTTTAGTGACCTCTTCACCATCATTGCCCTAGCTCTTACGTTTCTTGTCGTTACGCTTCTCCTTTTGTTTGTACTGGGGCACACCGCAAACTGGACAAACATGTAGCACCTGATGTGCGTTACGGTACAAGATGCAATCATTCGGACATGCATGTATCCTTTCTATTTCTATTCCCATAGGACATAGTAGCTTCTTCGCTTCATAAATGCTTGTTGGCAACTCATTTCCCTTGGGAAGCATATCTGATAGAAGAACTAGAAGTGCATTGAAACTTGTATCTGTCCAACGGTGTTTTGCCTTCAGTTCGAACAATACAAGGACCGAACCCAACTTGGTGTATTCTGCTTTGCAACCTGTGAACAGTGGTTTGGCATCGTCTTCCATCAAACTTTTAAACTTTTCAAACTCTCTTTCCGTGTAATTACCCTCCACATCCCGCAATATTTGCTCCAAATTCTCCTCCTCAAACATATCAAATCGCAACTCATCATCCGGTTCCACCATGTCTTCATTGCATACCGCAGGTACTACCTGCCTCCCGTGATGGATCCAACACGTAATTCCTCACGGCCACGCCGAATCATGTGGTCCTCAATTTGAGCTGAGTTGTTAAATCTTCTCAGATTGGTGCAATCAATGCAAGGATAATATATGAAGTTTACACCCCTCCTCACCATGTCCTCTTCGGTAATTTTTCTGAACTCCTTAACACCCCTCTGAAATTCAACACTCACACGACTTTTGTCATACATCCATTCCTTACGGTTCATCTGCAATTAAACTTCACACAATAAATTAAGCAAAAACTGGAGTGACAACAAGCTAGTTATTTGAAATATTGAGACATCATTTCAGTTAATATTACCTTCACAAAATAGAGGACAATTTCCTGCAAGATATATGAAATATGTACTCCCGATCGATACCTAGATTCTTCTCTGGTTTAGAGCTTCCAATTTCCTAGATAGGAGACATACATTTTTAACATGAACAATGATATCAAACAATCTAATTATATAGTGCAGTAGCTTACAAATCTTTTGACTACAACGAAACAAAACAAGGGTACCAACGATGACTCCTAATCTCTAAATAGGTTTGGTCCTAATCCTATTCGAGGATATGTGGTTCGGACAAGTTCTTGTTGTTGTATAACTCAGAGAAAATTTAAGAAGATCTCTCGCTATTCTCCATATACACGCCTCGACAACAGTCAAGAGAGGTGTGTATCCGAGAATACCAGGAGACGCTACCAAATCTACTCAAGTTGTACAACACACCAAGAACTTGCCCAAGCACATATCCTCAAACCGTCCAAAGAACGTGGACAATTCGAGATCGCCGCTTATAAATATGCCATTTCGCTCTAGATATTTATAAACAAGCATCCTCGAACGGAGACGAGGTTCCAAGACCTAAACTCTAACATTTATTAGATGACAGCAATAATAATTCCATATTAACATCAAAGCACTAAAAATTAAGATAATTAAATACATGTGTGCTTGTCAAATAAATGGTGTGAAATCTGATAGGACATACACAATACCAGTGCAATCTAAACTTTCTTCGCCACATATCAAAATTACATAGTGCACAATTAAAGGGGTTTGAAAGAATGCTTACATTTTGAAGAAAACCACAAATTATGCAAACTGAGTGGAAATCTCCTCAAGTTAGGGCTTCAAATTTACCCTCTTAACACCCACCCTTGAGGATTTCAAATTTTCTCACCCAAGTATTGCTTCCAACCACAGAATATGAGCTGTTTTTTCGAGTGGCTATGAGAAATCTCCTCTCGAACAATAACAGAGAAGAGTTCTGCTCGAGTGGTATAAATAACCTAACGAGGCACATCACTATCGGTTCTCATATAAAAAGCGATAGTGATGTGATCATGCACATCACAGTCGGTTCTTATAAGAGAAGCGATAGTGATGATCATTGTTATCACAATCGGTTCCCACATAAGAAGCGATAGCGATGAACACGTTGACATCACTATCGATTCTTATGTGAGAAGCGATAGTGATGAGAATACACATCACTATCGCTTCTTTTGTCAGAAGCGATAGTGATGTGTACTTGCTCATCACTATCGCTTTTTATGTGGAAACCGATAGTGATGATAATGCACATCACTATCACTTCTCACATAAGAACCGATTGTGATGTTCCAAGTGCTACATCACAATCACTTCTAACCTGAGAACCGATAGTGATTATTATTAATGCCTCTCCTAAGTCATCTATCACAATCGTTTTTTCCTAAAAACTTAAGAACCGACACAGATGAAGCGATAGCGATGTACCATTCTGTAGTAGTGCAATCACAACTTATTAATATATCACGGATACGAGAGATGGATTGAATCATCAAAGGATGACATGCTTCTCGCCTTGAGTTCAATCTTCATATACATGGCAAAGGGATTATTACATGAGTACTTTTGATAGGTTTAGTCCGATTTGATCATAGTATGTTTTGGAGTTGGCATACTTTGCAAGGAGCCGCTACCAACTATTGGATTAAAAAGGAGTTTTTCGAATCCATGTCCAAACGTACGTGAACCTGTAGGGTCACACACTTAATGGGCTGGGACGCATTAATTTAGATTGGATTTGTAATTAATGGACCTCGTGGGCTTAGCACGCTGATGGGCCCTGGTTTAGGGTTTCATCTCGTGGCTATATAAGGAGGGGAGGAGGGTGGGCGCAGGTGTGCTTTCCTACGGTTTAGAAGTGATTCACCCAAACCCTAGCCTCCTCCTCTCGCGCCTCTACCGAGCGACAGTGCTTGCACACCGACGCGCTGCTCCATCCTCGGACGTGTGGATCATCGCGTGACGTTGCTGTGGATCGCGCGTGGGAGGACGATCCACGGTGAGGCGAGGACGATCCACTCCATCGATGCAACGATCGCGCGAGGACGATCCACTACATCGACGCGCAAGGATTCGCGAATCGCGCGCCTAGTGGTAATGTAACTGTGATCCTTCTTGCGAGTAGCTCGTTATGCGTAGATTTTTTTGTGCTAGTGTAGCATACCGCGTTCCTCTTCATGGTATCGAGCCATCTTGTATAGTTTTGTGATTCGATGTTGCACATATGATGTGTGAGGTTAGTAGATTGATCTATTACATGTTCACCGGCTCATGTGATGAATTGGTGACGGCAGCTATCGATGAGATCGATCGGTTTAGGGTTTGAGGAAAGTGCAAACCGACTCAATCTTGATTTGGGTGAATCCGCTCATGGTACAACATTACCCTTACGGCCGGGTTACCGCCATCGTGGTTTCAAACGATCCATATGGGACCAAGCCAATCGATTGAGTTCGATTGGGTCAACTGCTGATCCATGGTAAGCGCAAACCGATTCAATATTGATTTGGGTGAGTCCGCTCATGGTACGACGCTGTTCTTACCGGCCGGGTTACCGCCATCGTGGTTTCAAACGTAACCATATGGGACCAAGCCAATCATATTAGATCGGATTGGGTCAATTTGGTTGATCCGTAGAAATTTTGAGGGTGTTTTCCCATGACAGAAGACATGCCTCTAAAAAAATTTCCAAGGGCGCCGCCGACCCGCCACGACCGGGTCACGGATCGCTGCTGTGGGCTCGCCTTGATTCGCTAGGGCGCCGCCTCTGACCCCGCCACGACCGGCCATGGGATCGCCGCCAGGCGCCGCTCCTCGAACTCCTGAGTTGTAGGGTTGCTTTTGTTTAACTCGTTTTTGCAGGGAATTATGTGAAATAGTATGGCCTATGTGTATGTGATGCATATAATTTCCACATGGCCTGCGTGCCGTGTCAAGTCATAAGGCTATTTAAATTGTATAACGACCTGCGTGTCGACTTGTGATGCTTCAAACCCTCATGTAAAATTCATTATCAAAAGTTGTAAGGCGTTGCATCCATAATGATGAAGACGATGGTATCAAGCAAGGTGGCTAGGTGAAAAAATCAAGTAAGGTGGCAAGGTGAACAAACAAGCATGATGATGGAGACCTTAATGCTAAGGGCCATGCTATTTCACAGCTTATTTTGATTTTCTGTGGATGTGTGTTTAATCCTTGCTATTTTCTTTATGCTCATTGCATGTGATGCCATGCTCTTAGTAGATATTGTTCATCCCTATAGTTAAAATTTTAAATCAAAATGTCCATCCAATTATTGCACCTATCAAGAATTTATATCGTTATTGATATGACTACCAAAGTAGTATATCAATTGCTATCTTAATAGATGATAGGGATGTGTTGGACACATCACGCATAACAATGGTAGATTTAATCAAGCTATCAAAATGGTTTTGGGCTTGAGGACATAAGTGGTTAGGATTTGATTTCAGTAATGAAGGAACCTATACAAGACAATTGGTGTCTAGAAAAACACACATGAGGCAGGTTTCTTAATTGGCATCCGAAAACGGGAAGTGCTCTCTCCCTCATGTGAGCCCTTGGGGTAGGTTGACCTGGCCATGAGTCAAGTTGACGGAGGCATTCATTACTTGTTTTCATACTCAACAAACAAGAGTTACATAAGATGTAATTAGCAAAGGTGTTGCTTACCTATATCATTAAATTTCTAGCAGTGATGCCAAAGCTCACTAGTGTTTGATGAATATGGATCTTGAATACTCACTATGTGTCTATAAAAGGGACATAAAATAGGAGTGTCTTTTAGTAAAATGTTTAATAAAATTTTTACATAAACATAGTGCTTAGAATCTTTGCATGTCTTTGTTGTAGTTCAATGGCACCTTCTCCTACTCCTGCTACACCTGGTTTTGCTTTGAGATCGGTTTTAGAAAGGGAAAAACTTAATGGAACTAATTTTGTTGATTGGTATCGCAACCTGAGAATTGTTCTCAAGCATAAAAAGGACTATGTTATAGAGAATCCAATTCCTGATGAACCAGCCGAAAATGCTCCTCGCAATTTGAAGGTTGAATACGAAAAACATGTTAATGCTTCAGAGAGGTCACCGCTCCATGCTTGTCACCATGGACTCGAGCTCCAAAAGTAATATGAGGACCAGGATGCTTACAATATGATTGTGGGCTTGAAGGGCATGTTTGGGAATCAAGCAAGAGTTGAGAGGTATGGTATCTCAAAGCTTTTATTTGCTAGTAAGTCGGTCAAGGCACCCATCAACCCTCATGTGATCAAGATGATTGGTTACATCGGTAGATTGGAAAAACTTGAGTTTCCCCTTAGCCTCGGTTTGGCCACATATGTTATTCTCCAGTCTCTGCCACAGAGCTTTGAGTCATTCATTATGAATTTTCATATGAATAGCATAGAGAAGAGCCTAACCGAGCCAAGGGTGTTCATAGATTTTTTTTTCTAGACGTTTTTTCCTTATGGTGGGCAAATTGGACTTCTCACTCAATAACCGGCCCCTGCAGCCTTGTATTCTAGAGAAAATTTTGCTGGTGGAATTAAAAAGTGCGTAATTTTGTTTCTACCACTACTCTTTTTCTCGTTTCATTTTTGCCACTAGTCTTTACTCTTCTTCCTCCTTTTGCCATTTCCATCAGTTGACTGTCAGGTTGACCTTTCACTCTCATACTCTGTAAACATGACAACCACATCATCATCGTCATTCAAAACTTGCAAATGCTTTCTTTTAGAGCTATAATATTTCGCTATTGCTACTTTATGTATGCCCCCAAGGATATTTGTCCTTTAGAACCAAAAGAAACCCAATTAAGCTAGACTTACGCTCTACATCCAAATTGAATGACCATGTCGACACATTGCGGTACTTACTGTCCGCATAGGTTACGCGTCGTGCAGCATACTTCACCTCCAGTGTATACCTTGTATCCATCCTAACCAATAAAACCAACCGAGAAAACCATCGAAACTTTAACAAACTATGGAAAATCAAGCACATTCGACAAGGGGACTGCAATGACTTATCGTTCCTAGATGACATCCACGCCGAATTGACTTACCGCTCCTCAATCCAAGCTTTTTGGTTCGTTGAACTGCAATTAGAGATGGACTAACCCAAATTGCACGATGGATTGGACGATTTGGAGGATTATGGACTCGAATGTGCGAATTTGGGGGAGGTCGCTCGACGAACGTTGTCCGATTTAGGGTTTCGGGTTGGGGATTTGGAGGAGGTTGTGGTTGCTCGATTGGGGGCTGGTTCAAAGTAGGGACGAAGTGATTTACATGAAACTGGCTTTGTGACTCCATGGCCCAACAAGGGTAAAATTATCCATCTATATCTGTTTTTAGTCCTTTTGCTAGTTAACTTAACAGTCACTAGTATAGTGCCAGTGCTAACGCTACGACGGCAGTACATCTGCTTATCAATTAAATAAAAGATAAGTATGAATATAATACTTAATAATAAATAATCTTGTGATCACATTGTACGTACTACATATTTAGAAGGAAAGCGAATCAAATAAGGAAATAAACAGGGAGGATCTGCATGTAAGGAAACCAGACTTGAATTGCCAAAACTGTATGTACTACATATTTGGAAGGAGATCTAATCAAACAAGGAAATAAACAGGGAGGATCCGCATGCCCGAAGGTGTTGCATTTGATCTCTCCACGCATCAAGGCCACAAGATCGCTCGCGAAGCGCTGGCGTTGATGACCTCCGCGCCTCTCGCTCACGCGCAAAGGTACGCTGGCCCATCTCCGGCAGCGATCGCGCGCGCAAGCCCCTGGTGTAGTCGGCGCCGACGGGTCGAACGCCATACGGCAAAGAAGATGTCATCCCGAAAGTCGGACCAATAATGATTTCCTAATTGTCATCCAAATATGAATGCTAACATATAGCACCATTTGTGCGCCCCGATTGAGGCTAATTATTATCGTAATATCTCACTTCCATAGGTATTTAGGAATAAGTCCTAAAATGAACTTATTCCTTATATTTATCACACGATAATTGCATTTCATACACACATTCCTTATATAATATTTTTCGCTAAATAATATTATGGCGCAGACGTGATCACCTTGTATAGGATGTGGTGCATATGCATGAATGGAAGAAAATTAAGCCGCGATTCATGGTACTCGATCGTATGGTAAATATTGAATCGAAATCAAATGGGTTTAGATTTGCAACATAAATTCCATATATATAGTTCAATTGAAATATATATGTGCGGACTCTCCTGTTGTGGGCCACATGAATGAATGAGTTAGACACATTAAACAACAGCCATCGGATGTGGGTGAGTAAAACTGAGGAAAGATCTGAGATGTTCATTTTGATGAATGCAAGTTTCTGGAGACGTTTTGCTGGGTGCACGAATATTGGGCCATCTCTAATGAGGTGTATTATTTAGGGTGAACGTAGAAAAAATTGCTTATGTGTATTATAAAAGGGTATAGATAAACGACGAAAACTATAAAAGAACGAATAAGAGCGAAGACTAGCGACAAAAATAAACTAAGGAAAAAAATAGTATGCACCAGCAAAAGTTTTCCATACATTCCCTACATTATAACCACCGCTACCTCGCGTCTCCTCACGCTTCCGAACCAACCAACGCGCATAGGCATAGGCGCATAGCCCCCCGCTTCTCTCTCCCTCACCGCCTCCACTACCAAGGCACCACCCAACCCAACCCAAACCCCCGGCCCAGGAGGAGGAGGCCGCCGCCGGCCACGTTTGCGCGGACGATCGCATCCTCCGCCTGACCCAGCCGCCCTCTCGCCCCGGAGGCGGCGCGCGCTCGGCCGTCGCGGATCCGGTACGGCCTCCCGAAACCCTAACGCGCGCCCGCGAGCAGCTTTAAGCTCGGTTCGGGCCAGGCTTGGCGGCTGCTGGGTTCCGAGCTCGCGCGATTGCCCGGGTGGCTTTGGATTTGGGGGTTGGGTTTTGAGGTTGGTGCGCGCGTTTTGGCCTGGTCTGAGCGTGCGGACTCTCGAGGGTGGACGCGATGCGATGCGAGAGGGCGCGTCATTTCGATGCCGAGATGGCGTCCGATTGCTATGGCGGTAGCATGATTTTGCGTGGGATCTGCTCGATTGGCTTTTCTAGAGCACAATTTTGCCATTTTAGATGTGGATTCGAGGTTTCATTGCTACGATGCTTTGATGAACTAGATAGCTTGATTAGCCAACCACCTTGTGCTAAATGAACGCATAGCAAGTAACTGATGTAATTCCACATGTGTCAGCTGATGTTTGACGATTCTACCTAGCTGGTACCGGCCAGACATAATGTATTACCTGCCTCTGTCAAGACGTCATAAGATTATGTTGAAGTAAGGGTGGTTATTAGAGTAGAAATAGATCGTATATAAAAATTCGATTAATTTGGATTGAGCTCTCTTATGTTTTGTGTTCAATGGCTTTTTCATATCAACTTGGTACAACACGGAACTTAATAAAAGGAGTGTGTATACAATAGCTAAGAGGTTGGACCTGAATTGATCTCAACATGTTGCCATACTAGCCAATTCATCCTATGCCTATGAACTTTCTTGTCTACATACACACCGTTTGTTTACCCTTTTTGTAGCCTGGGTTTTACTCGGAAGACCAAAGTAGACAGTGGTCTACCTTTTTCTCCTGTTCAGTTGTCTCCGTTCATTATTTTTGTTTTTATGCCTATTACTTACGAGCGTGTTGTTTTTTAGATGGATCTCAAGGATAGCCTCTCCAAATTTAAGCAGCAGCAGGAGAGGTGTCAGTCATCTTTGGCCAGCATAGCTGCAAGCCAAGCTTCAACCTCAAAACCAAAGCATAGGGCCCAACCGATTAATGCTCCTTCTGCTCCAGCAAGGCCATCACAACCTATTAAATTTTCAAATGATACAGAAAGGCTACAGCACGTTAATTCGGTTAGGAAATCTCCTGTTGGAGCACAGATCAAACTTGTCATTGAACTGCTCTATAAGGTACTTCTCGCTAAGCTACAACCTTATTTGATTTTTGTTTTCCATACTAGTGTAAGTTGGCGAATGAATTGCAAAGTGCTCCCTTGATCCTGCAAACACATTTTAGAAAAAAAAAATCATGCTAACTGAGTTTGTATGCCAGAAACTGTTATGATTCTTCATGACGAATTAATTATCATCTAATTACTATTTTGGTTTAAATATGCGCTGGTTTAGTGGGTATATTTCAGTTTATTTAAGCCCTAGTTTGATAATATTTATGCCTTTCCTCACATGTGAGATGCTCAGTCTGGACCTGCATAATACCCTGCAATTCTGAATATGCAAGATTTTGTCCAAGCCTTGCTGCTTATTCTGCGCTCAGCCCAGGAAAAATAGAATTTCCAGAATAGATTAAAAAAAAGCTGGGATAATTATCACTATGTTGGTATCTGGTGAAAGGTGCAATGATCAATGTTGTATTGGCTATTATGAGCTGTCATATGCGGAACATACCTACCATTTGCATTCATGTTGCACATCATTATCATGTAGGGCTTTGTGGACTGTTTGGCTGGGTGGGTGCTTTTAATAGAAATAGGCATTTCAAAACAATGAAACAAAGATTAGAACAGCGCTACGATGATTTTCTCTGATTCACCTTTTGCACTTCAGCAATCTTTGGCTTAATGGTAGAATTTACCAACATCTTCACCATGGATAGCAAAATGAGCATTATGTGAACTTCTTTAGAATGCAATGTTGTATCTTTTTCGTTGAATTGATATTGCTTTTGAATTTGAATTTGAATTTGCAGACAAGACAAGCTTTTACTGCAGAGCAAATAAATGAAGCAACTTATGTTGATATCCATGGTAATAAGGCTGTCTTTGACAGTCTGAGGAATAACCCCAAAGTAAATTATGACGGGAGGCGTTTCTCTTACAAGGTAAAGGAGTTAGTACTTCCTAATCATGTTGTCAATACTTCACTTGAATTGTTAATATTAGTGCCCGTTTTGTTGGTAAAACACCCAACTGTGAATCCTTCCTAACCTTAGCTAATTTAGAACCTTCTCATAAATGTCCCCTCATTTTACTATCATGGACGGCAATTAAGGCATCTTCATTTTGACATAGCCTGTTTTCGTTCGCTGTACCTTCCTATCAACTCAGTGAACTGCCATATGGCAGTTCAACTATTAAGTGCTGGTGTGGCAAGCTAAACCTTTCGTGGTCAATAGATTAATTGATGATGAAATATCCATTTGAATGTTTGTTCGAGGGGAAAAAGGAGATGATGATAATTATGATTACTGAGAATAACATCAGAAATGTTTAATCTCTAGTCTTCTGTTCTTCTTTGAAGTTGAATTAGTTGTTCTCATTTGTTATTCCACTGTTGGCACTGCAGTCCAAGTATGATCTGAAGGGAAAAGATCAACTACTTGTTTTGGTAAGAAAGTATCCAGAGGGTCTTGCGGTTGTGGAAGTGAAGGATGCATACTCAGCTGTAATGGAAGATTTGCAGGTGCCCTTATTCTCCTTGTTTGATACTTTGAGACGTTGTCTTGGATAGCATGTGCTATTAACACTGTTCTGCATAGTACTCAACTGGTGAAATATTTGAATCATGCAGTCATGTTCTTAAGCTTTGCATACTGTTAATTATGTTCTGACTTCTGGTTTCCCTTCCTTGCGCACTTCTGTAGAATTAGACGCCGTGTCAGTAGTGCCCTCACCATTTTACTTGTATATTTGTTGTTCTTCCACCTACTGATTCTGAATACTTTTCTCTTTTTTCCCCTGGACTTCTGGAGTACCACACTGAGCACAATTAATGGTCACCCACGCCTGGATTAATGGGCACGATTATTGTTTCTAGCATCAATGCCTGGGTTGAAATGTAGTTATGGTCCTTCTGGATAAGTTTTGAGGTACTACGCTTTGTTGTCACCATGAGAATGATTCATCTATGAAGTTCCCAAGGATTTCCTTAAGACGGTTAAATAGCAAAAATACTATAAGCATGGGTTCAATTCAGCCCCGCAAGCTCTAAATACAGAGGTGTTTCGTAAATAACAAATGTGCACTTGAGTTTCTCTTAGTCCCAACCCATGTATTGCCTGTTTAAGTTGGTGTTGCATTGTCTTGCTGAGCTTCTAGATGTTGTTAGCCTTACTTTTCATCAAATAGGTGCGGTGTTCATTAAAATACAAGAGCATGAGTATAACCAAGCAAAATGTAATATTCAAGGGTGCATGTGTTCCTGTTTCAGTCCATATATAGTCAATGGTGGGTAATCTTGAGTTCTGCTGTCCTGTAGGCTCTGAAGGCGGCAGGTGAAGTATGGCTGTTATCAAACATGGACTCCCAGGAGGACATTGTCTATCCTAATGATCCAAAAGTGAAGATAAAGGTTGACGATGACCTGAAGCAGCTGTTCCGAGAGATGGAGTTACCGCGCGACATGGTGGATATTGAAAAGGAGCTCCAGAAGAATGGCATCAAGCCCATGACCAACACCGCCAAACGGCGAGCAGCCGCCCAGATCAACGGGGTGCAACCCAAGCCTAAGCCCAAGAAGAAGCAACGTGAGATCACCCGCCGGACAAAGCTTACGAACGCCCATCTGCCTGAGCTGTTCCAGAATCTCAACCCTTGATCGTGCTGTTATTATTTGTCGGCAACTCGAGACATTTGGAGTCGTGCTACTCCTAATTATTGCAATTTTTTGCATACCTGTGACCTTTGTATGCGTCATGTATGGGTCTGAGCTCCAGAAGCTTGGTCTGGGACGCCCTGCTTTGTGTAACATAACTTAATTTGAGAGCTTGAGATGGCATGTCATATAGTAATGTCCATGATCCTCTCAAAATAGTCATGGTGTAATGCCCTTATGGAGTACATTTGTTTCTTTTCAATGGAATCTTCGGTGAGTTTCGGAACGATCACTAAGGGCCTGCTTGGAAGCCCCAAATTTGTTTCCACCTGTAAGCAGTTTACATTGGTATTTTACTGGGCACAAAGAAATACAGCTGTAGTTGTTATCCCTTGTAAACATATAAGTTGATCTGTTTGGGAATGTCTGGTATTTGGAAGAATTTTTTTTTAAATAATACTATTTTTATTCTATTTTACAAAAATAATATGCCGAATTTTTTTTTTACAAAACTACCCAGTTGTCGCCATTTCAAATGGCGACATAGAGTCTGTCGCCATTTCAAATGGCGATGCATACTGTCGCCGCTTTCAGATAGAGACAGATCATCGCCATTTGAAATGGCGACAGAGAGCAACGTCACCACTGTCGCTTATTTAAATAGCGACACTGTCTGTCGCCATTTCAAACGGCGACAGAGAGTCTGTCGCCATTTGAAATGGCGATGCACAACGCTTATATAACACAGGCTGCCCTCGCCCCACTGTACACCAAAAGCAAACGAAAAAAATAGAAAAAGAGAAAGAGAAGGAGAAGGAGGAGGGGAGGAGGGGAGGGAGAGGAGAAGGAGAAGGAGGAGGAGGAGAAAGGGAGAGGGACTTCAAGATCTCATTTCGCTCAGTACTAATTTTTTTAAGTATTTAAATGTTGAATATGTAATATAGTAATCAGATTAAATAGAGTAATAATAGTTATTTAGGTAGATGACTTAGTTAGGAATGAGAACACGATGCAAGTTGTTTAGCTAGTTGACTTAGTTAGAAATTTATATTTATTTGGTAAGAATAGATGTTTAGTTAGATGAATTAGTCAAGAATTTATAGTTATGTCTGTATGGACAGATGTTTAGTTATGCGACTTAGTTAGTAATTAATTTTCGATGTAGGGATGACCTAGAGGTAGGGATTAAAATTTTGATTGTAATAATAGTTTTTGATTAGAGATCATGGATAAATTTTCATTTAATCGGAAATGTAGAATCCAAATTCTGTTATTTGTGTACCGAGAATTCGGAGATGTCATGTAGAGTTGGATGGCTAAAATTGTCGACCGAAATATAACTCAATCAGAGGTTCTGACACATTAGTTTAGTTATGTTCTCATAGAAATTTGAAAATGATCACGTAATCAAGAATTTGTAAGAATTGAAATATTGCAATCAGATCGATTAAAAATTTGTGATCATTATTAGTCTTACAATGAAGAGTTAAATTGTGCAAATGTTAAGAATTGATGAATTTGCATGACAGTATGGATGATAGAGTGCAATTTAAAATATATTATGGAGAAGGAGTTCCGCACATGGGTGTTGAAGGGTAGATCTAAGTCATTTCGCAAGTATAGAGGCTAGCCACACACGCTAGGGAGCGCTCATGGGCTACTGTTATGAGATGGTTGTACCACATGTTCTCTTTGGACCGTGAATTGCATGATCTGAAGTTACATGGAGTAGTTTGTCAAGAATAGATTGCACGATCGGGAGTTAATAGAAATGAGAGGGTCAAATCTTGGAGTTCGACGTAAGAATTGCAATTGAGAAAGGATGGCCATTAGTGTTATTGGCACAAGCATTTGAGAAAGTCAATACCGCATGCGACGCAAAGAAGAGGTTGTTGATGAAGAACCAGAGGAAGTTGGGGAGAGCAAGACAAGTAGAGTAGGCTTAGTAGAGCAGGATGTAGGTTCGGTCGACGAAGTGCAAGGTGGGAGAGCCGATGTTGCAACGGAGAGGTTCAAGAAGCAATGGGCATGGCGCACGAGGGCGAAAACATTGAGTCGATGGTCGGGCGATGGACACAGAGAATGAGGACTATGAGGCTTTAAGTAATGATGAAGCCACCAAGATCTATTCCCGCAGAGTGGGATGAGTATCCGTCGACAGTCGGTGGTGAACGATGACGAACAGTTCCTTCGCAGATGATCGAATGAGGTGAGAAAAGATGCAATTTACAAGAATAAGAGTGAGGTTCAAGAAGCGAGAATAGCATGGTCGTTGTCGCTGCGCAGAGCCTTCAAGGTTGTAAAGTCCGATCGGCGGTGTATGATGTAAGATGCCGACGGAGGGTTGCCCGTGGCGCGTCCATGCGCATCACCTAAATGGGATACCATTTGAAGTGTTCTATAGTCGCTCCACATACATGTGTACTAACGAGTCTGCAAGCAATCACATCGAACATATCATCGCTTTATTGCCAATGCAATGTACGGAGAGATTGTAGGCAACCTAGATTTAGAGCCACGCCATCGACTCGCAATACAACAGAGGTTCCAAGATACAATAAGCTACGCGAAGGCATGGAGAGCAAAGCGTAAGGCATTGGAAACACGGTTCAAGACGCACGAAGACTCCTACCGTAACTTGCGTGTTTGCTTCAGTGATAAAGGACCAAACTCGAACTTATGTGGACATTTGTGAGCATCCTTCGCAGCGCTTCTCGAAGATGGTTTTGAAGCGAGCATTCTTCGCTTTAGGTCCATGCATCAATGCGCTCGTGCATTGTCGCCCTTTGTTATGTGTCGATGGGACATTTTTGATCGTAAATACAAAGGGCGATATTGACCGCCATAGGAGTGGATGGCAATAATCAAGTTCTCCCGTAGCGCCGTGATTTGTGGAGGGTGAAAACACGATAGTGGCATTGGTTCCTACGAATGTCAAAGCCGGTGTCGCTCATCGCCCGAGTGTGTATCATACACGATCGGCATTCCGGCTTTTGAGGGCAATTATTCATTGCAAAGAAGGTGTGGATGAGACTCATCCATGGCCCGACGGCGTAGTAGGTGGTGCAAGCGCCATATGGGTGCCAATTTCTACAAGGGCTCAGAACAAGGAGCTAACAAAGCTTTTCAAGAGGCTCACGACGTAACCAAGCAGAGAAAGTTTGATGTACTGAAGAAATTGGATGAGCGACATCGAGGCACACAAGCAGAGGCAACGAAGAGGCAGCCCACTTTGGGGGAGGCCCACCGCTGGAGGAGTTACCCACCGACCCTCCCCACTGGTTCAAGGAATGGAAGGGCTCTGAAACGCTTCTCCGAATGGATAGAGCATGAGCCTAGGGAGAAATGGGCTCTGCTTTACGACACCGATGGTGCGAGGTATGGTGTCATGACAACAAACCTTGCGGAGGTTTACAATCGGGTGATGCGAGGGTTGAGACCCCTTCCTTGGTTGGTATTGTCGAGGGTGTTCTTCGTGGCATCACAGTACTTCGCTGATCGCCATGCAAGGGCGATCACGCGCATGAACGATCCTGCTATGAAGTACTCAGAGATGATTTCTGCATACATGGAGGACAAAGGCAAGAAGGGGGAGATGCACGGAGCAACGAAGATGGGTACGAGGGAGCTCCGTTTTGAGGTGATGTGCAAGGAGAAAGCCGGCCGTGGGACGAACCGACGAAAAGTTGCTCACGAATGCATCATACACAGCAAACTTGTGTCTCGCACCGCAATAAGCCTCGCCTATTACATGTGCCATGCTCCCATGTTATGGCTGCTCGCTCGATGATTCACATGGATCCGTATATTCATGTCTCAATTCTTTAGTAAGGAAGTCGTGGTCGCAACTCGGAGCGCGGAAATGTACGGTTTCCGAGTGGTGGGTTTATTCACGAGCACAAAAGTCGGGAGGATACACGTTGGGTCCCGCATATGAGCAAAGCTAAAGGGAGTGGGAAGAAGGCAATCCAGCGATAGGAATGATATGGACGCCACAAAGTGGCCGCCACAGAAAGAAATGTTCTACTTGCAAGGAGACAGGCACTCTTTCAAGAGTTGCCCAAGATTCGTAAGCCGTGAAGTGTTATATGTTCTTTTCAGATCGAACTATGGTTTACTTGATGCACTAGAATTTCATTTTGCTTGTATCGAATTCAGACGTGTGGTCAAAATATGTAATACTAATGTTATTGTACTTGATTAAATGAGAGTGTAGTATGTTGTATTCATTTTGTATCTTTTAACGCTTTGCACATAGATGAACATTTTTACTTCCATGTATTACGTGTGCTCTAAATTATGACAAGACTGCTCCATTCATATTCTATTTGTATTTGTTGTATTTATTTTGCACCTTTTTACACCTTATGTAACATAAACATTTTTATTTGCGTGCATGGCGGGTGACACGTTGTACGAGTTGCTTGACCGTCGGTTGACGCGACCACCGAGCCGCTTAGCGACGCTGCCCCCGCAGGATGGGGAGGCGGCCTTGGAGCTTGGGGTTCTGCGCTTGCGCACCCCATGAGGGCGTGGCGCCTCGATCCGCGATGGATCCCGAGGTTAGTTCAATTTTGTCGCAGTTGTTGTACTCATGTCCCTTCGACACCACAATAATACTTCTCACATTCTTTTGCGTGTTGAGGGCGGCCGCCTACTACCTGCTGTCCGTATGGTCGAGGCGATCGCCGCGGATGCGCAGGACCGACGGAGTGCCTCTAGGCGGTTCCTTACGACAGAGCTTGTCGATCGCTTCTAGTGGACCGGTGGCGGCCCGAGACCCACACCTTTCACCGCCATGTGGTGAGATGGCGCCGACACTAGAGGACGCCGCTACCTCCTAGGCCTGCCTCGTCAGAGATGCGGTGGTTCCCGCAGACGCCCACCCAGAGTGGCAGTGATATCCTCCACCGTTCTGTGGGGTGCTACCCCACCACAAGACACGACTTTCGCAATGCAAGACGGTCCGACGCAGCGGTGGCTTGTGCGATTCTACGTAAGCACGATTTTTCCTTGTCGATCTCGATTTAACTCACCGTGTGATTTTCATTGCATTTACAACCTAACCATTACTTTCGCGGCCGAGAGGATGGTACCCGAGTCGGGAGCGTGCCGTCGCCCAAGACTTGAGGCGCACTTCCGTGGCTCTTCGGGTGGGTCTTGTTCGCTCGTCGCCGACGGGACACCGCCGACAGCACATGATCCAGCTTTATGAGGACGATCGCCGACGCCGACTTGGAGGAGATCCCGCACTGGCTTGGGACTGCAGACTTGCCGCGACGCATCGTGCTTTGTGCGACGGGTGTCGCCGCTGTCCGACTCGCCTACTCGCCGGCGCCCTTTGCTATCGCAGCTATGGTCGCTCGAGAGGTTCCAGACGGACGACCATCGATAGACCCGCTACCACTTACCGCAGACTTCTCTGTGGTTCCCGGGACGAGGTTGATCGTCCGACGATGGGGACATTGTGGTGTCGCCGACAGTCAAGATACTTATCGTAGCCGATGTTGTTTTTTAATTCTCCACGGTTGTACTAACGCTCATCGCCGGTGTTTTTTGCACCGCGGTTCACCCTATCCACGACGCACGCCCGCACCCTCAAGACGTAGCGATGTTGGACCACCACGGACGATCGCGCCATATGGCGCCCCACGCCCCGAAGCTTGTGCAGCACGCGCGCCGCTATTCGTCGGCTGCAGCAGCATCACGACGCGACGCATCGTTGACCCGACGTCACTTGGTGTTCGACGTGTTCGCCGAGCCGCACGCCGCCCACCGCCTTGAGGCGCTTTGGTCTACGGCAGCGCTCCCGCACCCACAGCGCCGCTGCTCCAAAGAGTGCACTCGCTCGTATTTCTACATTTTTCCCTTCGCTAGTACTTATGATCTCGGTGGCTTGCTTGCGACCATGTTGCGCTTCGTTTTTGTGTACACACGCAAAGGCTTCGTCGACGCAGAGTCGGGCAAAGACGCATGGTACCTCGCGCGCAGCAGTGGGCACCGGCTCTTGCGGATGTGATCGACGAGACCGCCTCTACGACCACGGCGACGCACGACGATATATCGAGTAGTACAAAGACGCCGCACCGCTGCTCGAGCAGCGTGTCGTGGAGTCACCTCCGTGCACGATCCGACCACTTCCGACACGCACCCACCCACCTGCACTCGCTTCCACCGCGCGTTCGCATCTCTCCATTTGTCATTCAATGTAACGCCTTGAAAATTATGCCAACTAACTAGCCTCTTTTCGTTTCGCAGAACGACCTTGCTAGGGAGGCACACGAGGCGACGCCGGCGTTGTTAAAGCGCCGGTGCCACCCATACGATAGGGTCACGCGGGACGGCCTTCGAGGGGCGCCGCGCCATATTCAGACTTGACTTACCGCGCCGTACACCGACGCCGTAGGCGGCCCAGCATGACGACGTGGTACAGATCCCCTCGCTCGTGCAACATGACGAGGTCGACACAGTGCACACTCGATCGCCTCGCCCGCATTCCGCCGGGGCTCCGGTGTACCGACCGGCTGGTCATTCCGATGACCGTAGGTACATCGTGGTCTCTTTTTCATATATTTTGTTGTTCACATAACGGTCGCTCTAACTTGAAAAGTTTGTCATCAGCGGCCGATCTCGCCTCGACCAGAGTGCGAGCACCTCGGGGACTACGGTACTTTCCAGACGGGACTTCGACTTTCGCCGATCCTTATCGCAAATTCCGCGGTGTGGTACTTGGTTCGTCGCGAAGACGATCGGCCCCCGCCCATCTCACCGACACAGACGCCACATCTCGCCACCCGGTCCCGCCTCCTAGGAGTACTCGTGGATGGCCCCGACCACTCACATATCCGTCTCGACATGTGCAATGTCAGAGGAGGCCCGGGACCACACGAGGTGTTGCACCGCAGGGCCCTAGCTAGTTTGTTTCTTTTACACATGATGTACCGTAAACAATCTCGCTTTTACTTCCTTAGCTCATGTAATATCACATATGTTAGTTTTATTTATGAAGTTTTGTGCTATATATAATCTTTTACTCGTGGCGCTATTTGTAAATATGCTACCAAGACTTTGTCACGCCGATAGACAAAGACACACGTAGCTACTTTGTCGCTTGATGCGACAAGAGACGGTCGGGCAACTATCCCAAATAGTCATTGTTTCCTTTCATATATTTTGTACTGAACACAAAATGATGCTTTATTTCCTCATATTACGTCAAATTCAGCTTTATTTCCTCACATTACGGTATGATCACTATAGCTTTTCGTGGATTCCGTAAAATAACAGGTTTACATGAAAAATTATGGAGTAATAGCCCTGAAACACCATTCGACATATGTACGACCTTGTAGCAGCTTTCCACGCGCGATTAGACAACTCACGGGCGCAATGCTTTCAACCTTTTCAGGCCGATTTGACCACACGCTGACAGACCTCTACTGTTTCGCACACAGGCTTTGTCACACATGCAGGCACAGTTCAATGTGACCACTCACTGCCTACTTTTGTTCGTGATAACAGGTCGTGTGGCTTTTCTCAGATGGTGACAAATCGTGCAGCCTTTCGCAGAAGGTGACGGCGGTGCGGCTTTGATGATGGGTGACATGTCGCATGCCTTTTCACAGAGGATGCCAGACGCCAAACCGACAAGTGTCAGAGTCGTATGCGGAGTAACCACTCACCACCACTATAAAACCGCCTAGGTTACACATCCAACACCACCAAACAAGCAATACACGCCATCCGAATCTACACAAATTAGGGCACGATGTCGTTCTACCGTCGCTTCTTCAAACAGCGAAGTCATCCCGCCTCAATACCCGGATACCGAAGAGCGCACGCCCGCTCTGCCGAGTTGCCTGCACTCCAAATGCGATCGCAACCTTCCGCGAAGATGATGCAATCTACCCACGAAGAGACGGCCGTCCGCGCCACTCATCATAGTACGCCTACCTGTAAACCTACTTGTATCCATAAAATACAAAGCTAACGGTACCATTTCACGATCGTTTTTTCCTTTCTCGCACAAGGACCGGTGTTGCTTCTTCCAATGGATCGACGCCCGAACGATGTGACTACGAATTTGTCTACAATCGCCACGACGCCAACCCGCTTCGCCCGAGAACTTCAACCGGGAGAGGCCGCCAGATACGCCCTCGTTCTAGAGCGACAGAGTTCGTGGCGGTGGGCAAGAGGCCAACCAATCGGTGAGTTTCATGCGACGAACCCATGCTTCACTCACAAAGTAGTAATTCTAAACCAGTTCATCCCATACAGGAGTTCAAAAAGAAAATTGCGAAATTGCTCGAGTCAAAGGAGAAACCTCCCCAGGGGCCACCCGAAAGCCCTGACTTTTGCGAACACGACCTTCAGGCAGTGGTTGATACCTGCCACGATGAACTAGCGGATCGGAGATTCTACCGGTGCCCCTTGGCCGAGGATGAATGGTGCGGCTACTTCAACTGGGTGGACCCGGAGACGTACCACCCACATCTCAAACTTCCCGTATGGGATAATCGGGGAG
Source organism: Otatea glauca (assembly GCA_036346275.1). Classification (NCBI taxonomy): domain Eukaryota; kingdom Viridiplantae; phylum Streptophyta; class Magnoliopsida; order Poales; family Poaceae; genus Otatea; species Otatea glauca. The sequence continues at coordinate 22,214,261 of CM070730.1, read as the reverse complement.
CAACCTCCCGTGGTGCTACACGCCGTAAAAGCTGCACTCGAGTACGCCTACGGTGTTATTCAACGGCCAACGCGGCATACCGTGCATTGATCGCAGGCACGCTCCGCCAGTACAACGATAAGCCCAACACACACCTCCCGTACCATACGGTGGAGTGCGAGCCAAACAGAGCAGCGTCTCGCAAGTGTCCGCTAACGCCAACACACCAGAGGTGCAAGAGGGTACCTCCTCTCAAGAGGAAGGGACAAGGGGAAGCAAGCACCGAGGTCCGCACCACGCAACAAATCCTTGACGCGCTACGCACCATCCGGAACCTGTGGTAATAACATAAGGGACGCCGAATTGGGATGACATGCCCATGTGGGAGGCGTAAATCCACATCAAAAGACCAAAAATTCATCTTACACACCCAAGACGACGGCATAGGCCACCCATTCGCGACACACAGGAGCACCGCGATCCCCATGGAGTTCTTTCATAGTGGGATTGAGCGTGTCCGAGGACAAACCTCCAAATTTACACGGTCGTAATATGCGTAAATGTGGGACATCATTCGGCTGCACCAGATAGGCTGAACGATCATTTGTTCCACCATGACAACCGATGCTTCGTTAGTTAGTTCGGCAAGCAATTTCGTCATCGTTGTAATGCCCTTGCAATATAATCTATCTATTGCTTATTTTATCATCCGAACTTTCATGTATGTGCCCTTATATATATGTTCAACAAATAATTTAAGTGCTTCGTGGGAACTATTTATAACATGCGTTGTTGTCGACTATAATACTTAGGGTTGTTGCACTAGTGGAAATTAGATGCAAAGCAAGGTGTAAATTAAATATTTTCCTGAATATGGTAGTGCACATATCAAAGAGCAAATCTGGTCTACTCTTCCTAAAAATTACATTTAAACATTAAATTTTACGGTCAGAAAAGGCTAAAAATCATTCTCCCGGATCTCGATTCGCACTCTTTTGATCTCCTCTCAGAAACATCACAACAACTAATACCGACTTTTATTAACTACACTACAGCTCATAATTTACATACATTGCAATTCGAATAAAAATGGGTTAACTCTCTGTCGCCATTTGAAACGGCGACAGAGAGTTCTTCGCTATTTCAAATGGCGACACAAAGTCTATCGGTTTTTCAATCGGCGACAGACTCTCTGTCGCCATTTCAAATGGCGACAGAGAGTCTGTCTCTATCTGAAACGGCGACAGGCTGTCTGTCGCCATTTGAAATGGCGACAGACTCTCTGTCGCCATTTGAAATGGCGACAACTGGGTAGTTTTGTAAAAAAAAATTTCGGCATATTATTTTTGTAAAATAGAATAAAAATAGTATTATTTAAAAAAAATTCGTATTTGGAATAGATTGCTCAAATCTTACATTATAGAACCCAGGCAATGATTCATGGGACTCCATAACAGCAGTAAACATATAAAACGAAGAATGTAGTTTACTCATGGGATCAATCATTCATGTTTACTAAAAAAAAGCAGACATGAAAACATTTGGATTCCTTTTCTAGATCTGCAAGATTCTAACACCAACTCACAGCTAAACCTTTATAGCGTGTAAGGCGTCGTCCTTTATAGCGTGTAAGGCGTCGTCCGTGGGGAAGCCACCATGACCTCACACAGCATCACCGTGGGCAGATAAAACTATCAATGCATGATATTAAATTTATTCTCATTACCTCAATGATGGTTATAGAGGTAAACTTTTTAACCAGACTATGCTCATTCCCTCCTATCACTTTCAAGTTCCAAGTAAAGTTCAGACAACTATGATATAAGGGTCAATCTGCCTTCCACCCCAAGTTTACCACCAATCCAAATCCCACTTGTATTTCACAATGCAAACAAGAACTTAAAGTATTCATCTCCATGAGCATGCCAATAGAGTTAGAGTTGTCAATAAATAAAATGCAAACAGTAGGATCCAAGACTGTGCCCTACTTTGCGCATTTGACATACCAATGTGACGTGTTTACATCATGAAAAAAATACAATTCACAGCGAGCACCTAAGCTCCATTGCAAGATATAGTGTGAATAATGCACCCTTCTTGACTATAAATCTAGAATCATTTTCATGCCTAAGCTCCATTGCAAGATACAGCGAGACAAGACGGTGTTCACTGGAGAGACTTGTCTAATCAACTCAACTTTAAAGAAGCTAACACATATGGATCAATAAAAGGTTGTGCCTATGCTAATGATTCATAGGGAGTTAGCTCTACCCTAAGAACTGGATTGAATTAAATAGGCCATTCAGACATCAGAAAAGACTATCCGCAAATGCGCAACCAGACCAAATCTTAGACCGGGAGACCCTTATTCGATGGGATCAACCAATCTAGCGTCTCAGGCACACCAAAACCTGCCAAAAACACATTGACTTCCCACCGCAATCCGATCCAAGGCCACCAAATTTGCCCGAAAGCTCCCGCCTCTCACCCACAAGAACAAGCAAACAACAACTCCAAACCCAAACAAACAACCCCGAAAGAAACCATTGCATGGGACCACACAAGCACCGAGTACCTCGCAAGAACTGGTGAATCCGCAAGATCGGGCTGCCGCAGGGGGATCGAAGGCGGAGGTGGAGGAATCAGCGCGTCAGGAGGGATCGTTGCGGATTGGGAGGCAGCAGCGGCAGGGGGGGTCGGGTTTGGTCGGGTTGGGAAGATCACCGCGGAGTTTCCAAGGAGGGGAGTTGCAGCCATAGTCGCCGTCAAGATCGCCGTGATGGTTTGTCGGGAGTTGCAGCAGCGGCAGGGGGAGTTGAAGACGTGACTCAAGTTGTGAGTCTCGTGATTCGCGAGTGAGTGCTCCCCGATATTCATCGAAAAAAAATTGTGGCGTCCTCACACAACATTTTCTTTCCGACTGCATTGACCCAAACCGATCAGAATTCTTGGATTCTTCGCCTACCCAAGCATAATTTTAGAGCTAGACCTAGAAAAAACCATAGGCCAATATTTTACACTGGTTTTGAGCTTAAAACCAGCCTTCCAAGCAAGCCCTAAGGCTCTAACGTAGGTGGTACAGACTGGCCTTGTTTAGGAGGCTTTAAGCTAGCTTCAGCTTCTGAAAAGCTAGCAAACTTTCTAAACAGCTCAATTTCTAAGCTGCTTTTGGTATAATTTGGAAGTTATATATAAAAGTTGAAAGTTGGGTTAGAGCTGTTTTTGTAACTTAGTGTTAAGGGAAATTAGCTATTTGTTAAACAGTCTTGACAAAAAATAGCTTTTAAGAAAAACTACATCTCCTCAAAAAGGCCCAAACTCTAGTGCTGCGGCTGTTGATGGAGGTTAACGAAGTAACTAATCATCTTTAGATGGATTATGGAAGAAAAGGAGACTGTGGGTCGGTACCTAGACTCCAAGTGAAATAAGTTTTTCTGTACTGTAAGTCATACCTGTCTTCAGGAGTGGAGCCAGTTGGGCTCGAAGCTTCGAACTCAGACCATTACAGACCAAAATTTAAGCATTTACATAGGCCAGGCCTTTGCATATTTACATGAATTTTGTTGCTAGGTCTAGGCCCGAGTGGCCTGAGGCCTGACTCCGCCCCCTTGCGACACGCGAGTGTGCAAGCCGTATCATCCAAATGATAGGTGAGACGGAAAAGATGTCAAAGCCTCCTCGCCTATCCAAAAGAAGTCTGAATCGGTCTTAACAAATGTATCAATTGCCGCGAATTCACCTTACCACTTCACTTTATCATGTTTGCAAAGCAAGAATTTAATAAGAATTTTACAGGAATCAATACAAATCCCATATTCTTTTTAATTCTGAACTTTTCAAGTCTGTATGATATGTGTCTAGCCACATATATTATTCCTGTTGTGAATGATTCCCTCTAGTCGTGGAAAGCAAGTAATCTTATAGTAAATTGGGGTTGGGTCGGGGTCTCAAAATGCTTTCGTAATGTAAGCAGCATCGAGTCTCGGAAAAATCGATAATAGGATCGTTTGGCCGACAGGCTCTGCACAGCCCAAGGCATTTCGCAGAGCTTGACCGTGTCTGTTAGAAGTCTTCTTTCTTAGGAAAATGATTTAAACAAAAAACAAGTGCATAACACAATCTTTCAACTTAAAAGGCGACGAAAAGAGCTGGACTTTAATTGCATTTTACTAAGGAGCAGTGATGCTAATATAATGTAAGATATGCATCCCAATAACTATTTTTAGTTTCATCTTCTATTGGTATTGTTGACTATAATTATATTTGCAGGTCTAAAACATTTCGACGGCCTAGTTATATATGTGAGGTGCGCGAGATAAATTTTACAAACTTTGGAAAGTAGCAAGAGGTATCGGTACCTATTCATCCAAAAAGAATCTCTCTCCACTGAAAAGGAGGCACCGGCAGGTTTCAAAATTCATTTTCGGTTCACTTCACGGAGGTGGGTGAAATCTCAGAACTTTGGACGAAATCTGGTCAAAATTCAATAAAAAAAATTAAATCCAAAATTTTTGAATCGAAATTCGACCGAAATTACCAAAATTTCGACGAGAAATGCCGAAATCTCGGTGAAATTCAACCGAGCGAAAAATAAACGAAACGATGTTAAAAATTTTTGAAATATTTTGTGGATGGTTCTGATATATTACTAACATTTTTATAAAAATTTTATATTATTATCAAGCCTGAGTAATTTTAAAAAATTCTGAGAGTGCTAAAGTCCTGATAAAAGGTTGACTCACAAAAATTCAACCGAATGAAAAATGGTTCAAACCACATTATAAATTTTTTAAAAAAAATTTGGATGGTCCTGAAGTGTCAATAATGTTCCCATAAATTATTTATATGATTATCAAGCCTGAGGAATTTAAAAAAAATTGTGGCAGTGCTACTATCCTTATAAAAGCCTGATGATCTATAAATATATTTGATTGAGTAACCAAAAAAGTGTTATAATTTTTTAAACTTTTAGATAAGGGTTTCGAGGAAATGATTAAGCGCTCATAAAAATTTTGGTTAATTATCACACTCCAGTGAATTTATAAAATTCTTACAATGGTACTGTACCATTTGCATTCCTCGTGTTTTTTATTTTTGAAAGATAACAAATGAAGTTCAATGCATCTATAGATTTGATTGAGAAAACAAAAAAAATTAATTTTTTTGAAATTTTATAGAAGAGTTCTCAGGAAATTATTAAGCTCTCATAAAAAATTTGAATCATGATCACACTTGAGCAAATTTATAAAATTCTGACAAGATTACTGTCTCAGTTATGTTCATTCTATTTTTGATTTTTTAAAGATAACAAATGAAGTTCAATTATTTTGAAAAAAATTCTGTATGATCCTGCATTACTAAATATAGTACCATAAATTTTTAAGAGCATGATAAGGCATGTAAAATTTTATAAAAATCTGACAGTGTTTCACTAAAATTTTAAAACATCTCAAAATTTCGGTTTTTGAACAAATTTTCATAGAAGATGACTTTCTTAAGGGTTATTAGGCCAAATCCAATAAAAAAAATCAAATTTTGGTACAAAAAAGCCCCCAAGATTTCGACGTGATTTACCGAGATCTCATCGAATTTTCTGAAATTACTAGCAATTTTATTTTTTTTTGAATTTTTTATCTGGCCAGGATTTTGAATCTCTTCCTCGGCTGAAATCCGAGATCTCGTTGAGATTTCACAAAAGTTTGCCAGGATTTGTAACCTTGGGCACCAGTCTAATCTATTCGTTGATCTAAGTGAAGGTAGGATCGGTATTGCACAAGTGCGTCACTTACTCCTACTCGACGAACCTCGTGCCCTCGAGTCCTCAACAATCGACACATCCTTCGGTTGATTTTTTTAAATAATACACAAAACATTAAAAATTACAAAGTAATAAGCAAAAAAAACAGAAGTAGGCCATTGTCGCTGTTCTGAATGGCGAGAGAGTTTCGTCGCCAGTCAAAATGGCGACTGCATTTCTATCACTATTCCAATTCACAACAGTAAGTCAGTCGCTGCTTCAATTGGTCATAAATATGCTAGCTTATAGCCATGTCAGCAATCGCGATTAGACTGGCGACTATTATTTCTGTCGCAAATTGAAATGGCGACTGACGGTTCATGTTCTCAATCACCATTTCGACTCGCGACAGAAACCCGACTATAAAGAGGCACACAACCAGGTGAGCCTCGCCTATGCACCCGAGAGCAAGCAAAGACGAGAGGAAGAAAAGGAAAGAGGGGAGAAGAAGAGGAAAAAAGAAGAGAAGGTGAGGGGGAAGGAGGGGGAGGAGGAGGAGTCCCGACTATATTTGAAGGTTCGAATTTTAATCTTCTGTTTTGTACTTTCGAAACCTAGATTAGAAAACCAAAGTAATTATATGTGTAGGTATTTAGTTATATCGACTAGTAATAATTTTGTAGATATTTGTAGACTAGTAATTTGTTGGTAGATATGGGTAGATTAAAAATATTTTTGTAGGTATATTTAGATCTTTATGATTTTCTGTAAATATTTGTCGATATTTAGGTATGTCACGTAGTAATAATTGTGTAGTTAATTGTAGACTCGTAACTAGCTGGTAGATAAGTGTAGATTAAAAGTATTGTTGTAGATACATTTAGATCATTAACACTTTTTGTAAATATTTGTAGATATTTCGTTATGTCGAGTAGTAATAATTACGTAGTTATTTGTAGACTAGTAATTTGTTGGTAGATATGGGTAAAATGAAAACAAATTTATAGGTACATTATATCATTTTCTGTAAATATTTGCAGGTTAGTATTATTGGGAGAGCTAAGTTTAGAATAGTAATAATTGTGTTGGTTCGTGTAGGTTAGTAATATTAATGTAGATATATTGCTATTTTTGCATTGTAGTGCTGTGATCGCGGATTAGGTTAACTCCAACATTTTGAGAATAATTCGTAAAACGTTGCCGGATAGTATAAAGTAGAGAAGTAAAATCTACAGACATTTCAAGCAATTATGCATTGAATTGTAGAGCAGCAATGGGTAGATGAAAAATATTTATGTAGGTATATTTAGATCATTAAGATTGTCTGTAAATATTTGTACATTGATATTATTGTTAAAGCTATGTTTAATATAGTAATGTGTGTTAGTGCGTGGAGGTTAGTAATATTAGTGTACATATATTGATATTTTTGTATTTGTATTGATGTGATCGTGGTTTAGGTTCACTCTGACATGTTGGTAATAATTCGTAAAACGTTGTCAGATAGTATGAAGTTGAGAAGTAAAATTTATGGACATTTGAAGCAATTGTATATTGAAGTGTAGAGGAAGTTCACGTCATTCATAGGCATATTTTCCCTATTAGGTTTGTTTGTAATAACATAATGCTGATACGGCATGTTTGTAATAACAATCGTGTCACAAATGTGCCGCAAGTATGGATTACCGAGACCATTTCAAAATATACTATGGAGAAGGAGTTCCACACATTGGGGCCGAAGGGGTGAAATTAAGTCATTTTCCAAGTGTGATAGGTAGTTTGTCGTGCGCAGGGGAGCGTATTTGGGGCACTATTAGGAGATGGTTATACAATATATTCTCATTGGACCCTGATCTAAGTAATCTGAAGTTGCACAGTGTCGGATGTCAATTACTGGAGTGCATGTACTGGGAGTTACTGGAACTGAAGGGGCCGAAGTCGTGGAGTTCTTATGTAAGAGTGGCTAAGGATAGAGGATGGCCTCTAGTGTTGTTGGCATAAGCATTTCAGAGAGTTGCTTCCGGTCATGCGATGATAGTCTGTGGATGCTGTTGCGGTAGAAGTTGGATAGTCTAACCACAATCATACATCCTTATTGAGCCAAGACGTGAGTGAGGGGATGAGACAGTACAAGATGAACAAGGTGATGCTCCTTTATCGTAGACGCAAGAACTCATGGGCATTGCGGACGAAAGGGAATATATAGAAGGGTTGGTGGAAAGAATAGAGGGAGAGGACCGGGAGTACGAGGCTTTATCTGATGATAACATTTGTGTTGATGGTGAGGTTCGACACGATGAGTGTTACCCTGATGAGTGAGATGACTATCAGTTCAAGAACGTAGTAGTGAATGACAGTGAAGGCGTTGAATGAGAGTGGGAACGAGGTGCAGTTGAGGGCAATTTATAAAAGTAAGTGAGAGGTGCAAGAGGTTGTGAAGGAATAGGCAATGTCAATGCGGAGACCATTTAAGGTTGTTAAGCCAGCACCACGGGTTTATGATGTCAGGTGCGAGATGGAGGGGTGCCCATGGTGTGTTCATGCGTACCAGCCTAAGTGGGACACTGTTTGGAAGTGCTCTATAGTCATTCCGCATACATGTGTGATGACAGAGTCTATGCAATCACATAGAAACATCTCTTCATGCTTTGTTGCAAATGTAATGTACGGAGAGATCATTGACAACATGGATCTGGAACGTTGTTCTACTATACTTATAATAGAGCAGAGATTCCAGTATACCATAAGCTATGCGAAAGCCTAGAGGGCGAAGCAGAAAGCTCTCGAAGCTAGGTTCGATACATACGAAGACTCATACCAGAACCTGACCAGCATGCTTCAAGCCATTCAAGGGAGGAATCCTGGGACAGTTGTGGATATTTTCGAGTAGCCCTTGCAGCGCTTCCTAGGGAAGATGGTTATGTCACTATTTCAAGTGGCAATAGAGTTCTGTCGCTAATCAAAATTGTGACAGAGATCCTACGCGGCGTCCACATCATTAAATCGCTATTCTAAATGGCGATATAACTCTGTCGCTATTCAGAACAAGGACAATAACCTACATCTGTTATTTTTTTGGCTTATTATTTTTGTAATTTTTTGTGTATTATTTTAAAAAATTCTCCTTCGGTTTCCCTAGATCACAGGTTTTGCTCGACCGCGTGGTGTTCTTCTGGGTGCCATCTTCGACGACAATCTCGACGCCTCGCCTGGGATGATGCCGCTTGTCTCATTCACCGTCGCCGAGCATGCCACACCTGACCAGTGACAGAACTAGAGAATTTTTGTTAGGGGTGTACACTTCTGTTAGATCCAAGATTTGGCCAGTATAGCCGATTTGGGAAGTAGAGTTCAAATCTGGATAATTCTGATATGGAAATTAAAAGTTATGGATTTAGAAATATACGACCGATTTGGATAAGTTAAATTTGGATATCTAGCCGATGTCTGTCCAAATAAGGATTCTTACCTGTAGAAGATGGAGGCTGATATAGATCATGATTAGCAACGCCTCGGAGTAGGATACGATCGGCCTGCATGCTATAAAAGGGGATCAAGGGAGAGCAGAAAAGGACATCAAACAATCAATCAAACAACTAGCATATACTTTTTATCTACTTTTCCTATCAACTAGGAGTAGTCTTGTAATTTAGACCTTTTGTAAATCGTCGTTGATTAATAAAGTTGCGCATCACCAATTGTTGATCTTCTCCGATTACGCCAGGTTTGGTTTTCTCTAATCTTGTTGCATATTGCCTTTTTTGGGAAAATCTACCTTTATCAACCATCTAATCAGCCCTAATAAGCTGTTTAGACTTATAGTTACTTGTAATTTAATCGTCTTTGAATAGCTATTTAGATTCTTGCTGATTATTACATTAGATCGGCTTTGAGCATATTTCCCATCTATCTTGCCGATTGCAGGATCAAATCGGCTGGCATACCTCGAACCTCTTGAACCCGGCGTTCACATGTGTTTGAGCTGATCAATCCGTCGTCACTTTTTTCGACGCCAACACACTTTTGGTACGCCCTGTGGGACACGATGTCTTCTACCGAAAAATCAATTCCACCATCCAATCTCAACATCGAAGCTATAATTGTCCCAATGTTGGACGATTTGACACCAGAACAACGCGAAGAGATCGAGGATCAAAAGGCCGTGCTCAAGGAGATGATGTTGAGTTGCTATAAAAAAACTCACCGTGGCGTTACCCAAAAGACCGCATTGCCATCGGTCAATCCCCTCGACGACACGGCGACTACCGATACATTGGTAAGTCGATAAGTGCCTGCATAAGTTGAATTATCTGCTGTGATTAATCAATCTGTGCACTATGCTTTGATCAAGTCGTCAGCATTGGTAACGACTCTTAAGCGATGATCGCTAGCAATGTTAAGACTATAGCTCAAGAGTTGGCATCAGTTGGAAGCCTGCTCGATCTAATGCAGGCCCTACCGAATTACCCGGTCTATTCGGTAGCACCAAGCATGCAGAACCCGATGTTAATGGTAGAGCCTAAGCCATCGGCTACAACTCCATCTCTTACCATGATGCCAACCCAGCCGACCATACCACGAGATCCTCGTATAATTAGGGTTGTGCATTATAGAGCATATCCGATGCCGCTAAGTTGGATACACCAGCCAACTTACCACTATCGGCTCTGTTTTATGCTTTTTCCCAATCGGTTCCACCGCCAGTTGAAAACCCTAGGCACCCACAGTACACCGAGCTGATTCCATAGAGGAATATGTCTCCATACAAGGTTGTAACGTTCTCGAAACCCTTCGTTCTAGTTCCAGAGCCGATTGCTAGGAGATCCAACGTAGGCTATGAGTAGCCTCATCAGCTCCCATCGGCTCAAGTGACCTATCAACCCAAGCTTACGCTCGAGGGAGAGGGCAGAATGCCAGTTATGAACGTAATTGGCAAACTTCTAACACTTTATCGGCCAATACAGTGAATTGGGCCAATCAGATATCCGTCATATTGTGAGACCAATTCGGCATACAGCTTAAAGGGAAGGTTACGGGCTATCGAAAGCTGTACCATGATTATATTGATTGGATACCTTATCCTAATAACTTCAAAGTTCCTAATTTTGCGAAATTCTCTGGGGATGACTCTATCACCACTTTAGAGCACATCGGACGTTTCATCGCGCAATGCGATGAAGCTGCTCAGTCAGATGGATTAAAAATTAGTTTGTTCCCCTATCTTAGTCAGGAGCTGCTTTTACATGGTTCACAAGCTTACCCCCAAATTCAGTCAATTTCTGGACCAATTTGGAAAGCCGGTTCCATGAGTACTTTTTCTCAGGAAGCTTAGAGCTTAGGATTTCTGATTTAATTTTCGTCCGCTAAAAGCGAATCAATTACATATTATATTAAGAGATTTAGAGAAGTGAGAAATTAATGTTTTTGTGTCGCTTTGCTTGATAATCAGTTAGCCAATTTAGGCTTCCAAGGGTTAATTCCCCAGCTGAAGGAAAAACTCGTCGGACAGGAATTTACCAATTTAAGTTACCTGTTGCATAGGGTATCGACTAAAGAAAGCCGTTTTACCTATAATAGAGGTTCAGGGATAAGTTCAAAAATAATAACAATAACAAGGATAAAGATAAAGCCAAGGTCAACCTCGTCGAGTACGACTCGAGTGATTCATCTGAGATGACGAGGCTAATGTAAATATAGCCGAATGGGTTAAGGGGTCTAAAAAATCTCTAGTCTATTCATGCCTCAAGCCGACTAAAAATAAGTCGAAAATAAAATATGCTTTTTGATATTTCTAAATGTGACCGTATCTTTGATTTATTACTGCAAGAAAAAATAATACAGTTGCCTAAAGGACACACCATGCCGTCAGCTGACGAAATTAAAAAGCGAAGGTATTGCAAATTTCATCATTTTTTCTCATAATACTAATGATTGCAATATTTTCCAATAACAGGTACAATCGGCTATAGAAAATGGTCAACTCAAGTTCGCAGAAGAGCCGATGATGATGTTGGATGCTAATCCCTTTCTGATCAATATGGTCCAATATTTTGGAAAAGAAAAGGAGCCAATACAAGATACGAGATCAAAAGTTGCACGTCGTGTTGACATTCAGTCGAGCTCTAGGGCAAGGAGACCCTGAAGATCACAATTGGCTCACTGCAAATAGAAACTGATCGCGAAAGGAGGAATTCAAGGACCATTAAGCCAAAAGGAGATTTGCAGGTCGACAAGTGGTAAAAAGCTGAGAAAGCATCGCCACCATGAAAGATGATTCATAAGACGAAGCTAACTTTCTCCCAGCTATTAGAAAAATATGAAGGAAGAAACAACAGGCCACGTTATCCTGCACGACAGTCAGATAATATGTATTGGCCCGATAACCTAAAAAAGGCTCACTAATGATGCCCCTTTTGGCAATTCTGTTGGGAGAGAAGGTTAGCTCTGCTGTCACCATATACTTGTCCAATGGAGCATTATCCGCGCCAAGGTGACTGGCAACGACAATCAGCTAAAGATAGAATATCTGAGCCGATGCAGGGCCCTCATGATGAAATCCATAGAGGATCAGTCCGTGAAAGTATTTCCAGGCCGATCCAGCCGCAAACGCGATTGAAAGAGAGGTCAAGTTCTATGGCCAAAGTTAATCTAGCAGGAAAAATACGTGAGCCGATCGAACCAAAACCTAAATGGTGTCCTCTAGGGCTTAGCCAATCACAACGTAGATGACTTCAGAGGCTAAGGACCCAAGAAATGAGGGGAGCCGAGCAGGAAAAACAAAGGGATGAGACCTTTAATGAGCTCTGGCTGGTTAAAATCGCCAAAAAGGAATGGAGAAAAAAGAACCGATTGAAGATGAGTTCGATTTAGCCGATGATATGGATTCACTCGTTATTCGGGATGATTCTCCACCTCCAATAGACATCAACATGGTGCTCACCCTACCGGCTAAATTTAAAATAAGTACTGCATCGACTAGAGAAGCTTTTACTCAGTTGTGCTTGGGGGCTCAAGATGCAATCTTTGAAAAGCCTCAAGACGATCATCGGCATCTGAAGCCATTATATTTGAAAGGTCGTATCAATGGCAAGCTGATATCGAGGATGCTCGTCGATGGAGGTGCGACCGTCAACCTAATGCCCTACATCACATGCAAAAAACTGGGTAAGTCCGATGAGGATCTTATTAAAACTAACATGATTTTAAATGACTTCATAGGTGATCCCACTGAAGCAAAAGGGGTTATGGTGACAGAGTTAACAGTCGATACCAAAACATTACCGACCGCTTTTTTCGTGGTCGATGCCAAGGGTAATTACATCATTCTATTAGGGAGAGATTATATTCATACCAACTGCTGCGTCCTGTCGACCATGCATCAGATACTTGTCCAATAGAATGGGGATGAAGTTGAAGTGGTTCAAGCTAACACATCAGCTCACATAGCCATGGCGAGTTCAGATGTGAACTGGCAACATGATGAGGCCGAGTGCATATCGACTAAAGCCCTAGATAATTGAGATTTCATCTTCATCAACAAAATAGGGCTTATTCTGATCAACGTAAGGCCAAGCACGCTTGATTGGACATGCAAAATTTTGCACCAATGGAGTTCAAATGGGCAATAAAGGTTTTGGAAGATAAAATGTGAAGCTATCGGTAGACAACGGATAACTATAAGGCCATTGAAGATTTTCAAGAAATCGAGAAGTTAGACCAAGGTTTCACGTCGATTGACTTTACTGGACGAAGTCGACATATGTGATGGTGATAGAAAAAGACTAACTTTTATTAGTTCAAAATTAGCCACAGATTATAAAGAAAAGTTGGTCAATATGTTAAAGAATTATAAAGATTGCTTTGTTTGGGAGTATCATAAGATGCCTAGTTTAAGCCGACAACTTCTTAAACATCGGTCACCTATAAAGCCAGGTTATCGGCCGTTTAAACAGTCCCCTAGACGATTTAATATTGTCTTGTATACCACTATAAAAGAAGAAATTAAGCAATTATTGGAGGATAAGTTTATCAGGTCTTGCTGATATGCTGAATGGGTTTCCAATATCGTCCTTGTTATGAAGAAAAATTGCAAATTCAAGATGTGCATTGATTTTAGGGATTTAAATAAAGCCACGCCGAAGGATGAGTACCTGACGAATACTTATAACAGGGGTACCCCAACGGCCCAAGGTGACCAGCCGGCGGCCTCAAGCCTGACTCAAGCCCAACAGCCGCTTCGACCACTACCGATCAAGCACTTGCAAGGCCACACGGACTTCCTTCCGACCGACCGAGGGAATGTCTCGAGCAAGCGGGCTCCGACTTCGCCACGAGACGCCCCTTCCCGACCAATCGAAGGAAATGTCTCCGATCGAGCTAAGCTCCCGACCTCCTCGAGATGGCCCCGGCTCCGACCAAGCGGGGCTCCCGACCCCGCAGCAGTCGGGATCCCCGACCGATCGTGCCAAGACAACCTCGCCAAGGGCCGCGTGTCGAAGCCTCTACTGGACAACCGCCACGCACTTACTAACGGGTCAATCAAAGTGACTATACAAGGCGGTGGCTCCTTCCCGAGAGGGTTTAATGATCGACCAAGTCATGCTCCCGCCCCATCACCGGCCACATACAAGACGTAAGACACGCCTCTCCCGAGGCAACACCCACGCCAGCGCAAAGAACGCCAACACCCGTAAGGTTCGCAGAGGCGTGTACGCCGCTTCCGAGGAAATACCTAACCGCCCCGACCAACTAAGCTACCGACCAAAGATGGGCAAGACCGAGCGATGATCGGCCACAGAACGAAGGACCAAGCTCCTAGTGTAGGTCGCCTCGCCCTCTCCCAATTCGATGTAACCTGCCCTTCCTTTCGTGATAAAAGGAGGCGGGAACTCCGTAGAAAGGTGAGAGAGCGCCATCAAACCCATCTCGCTAAGTCATTGGCACTCGCTTGTAAACTTTGTGCACATCATCAGATCAAGAGAATACAACGCCACCACACGAATCGAGTAGGGATCTTCGCCCAACCAAGATACATCTTGGACTTCTCGAGTCTAACCATTCAGGAGTGGAACGCGACCCCTTAGACTTACAAATTTACTTGCCTGCTCAAACGACGGCGGTTGCGCGCTGTAGGGTCTTCGTGCGCCTTCATCACCATCTTCGGATTCCGCTTGCCTCCACGATGGCATCTTCCACTGCGGCGGCATGGCTGCGGCCGGAAGCCGATCCGCTCTCCCTCAACTTTGCCGCCACTCGACGGAGGCCTTACGCTCATCTCGCCGCCACCGGAGTTCCGGTGACAAGCGAAGCTTGGCGCCATCTCCGACGATTTCGCCAAGCTCCGGCTGGGCGCCTGCGAGTCCCAGAGCCGGAGTTCGAGGAGCGCTCCGCCACGCTCTGGAAAGCTCCGCGGGCTCGACAGTGACCGTGTCACCCCGCGAGCTCGCGACTTGTGGCTATGGCGGCTACATGCCGGCCTCTATCCACGAGCCGGAAGACTCTTCCACCACGACTCAGCTTCGATACGGAGTACCACGCCGACGGACGGCACTCTCGCGAGTGCAACATGGCGCACGGTCGATTAATCATAACCCCGCGTTACTGGGGCCCCATCCGGCACCGAGGCGCAGGAGGGGAACACTCGCGCGAGTGTCTTGAACGCGCTCAAGCCCGCCGCCAACTCCAGCCGACAACGCCAAGAGCTGGATAGAAAAGGGTCGAGCTCGACCAACCTGTGCCAACTCGGAGCAGATGAGCTCGCGACTCGCCAGTGCCGGCGACGCGCGACGCGCCTCGTCAGCACACCACAAGCTGGCGGAAGAACTGACGCCTCGCTTCTTCCCCATGCAAGCGTAAGCGTGGCGCGGCCGCGATGCCGCCGAGGCCTTCCGAGCCGGCCGACCCGGAGGCCAAGGCCACGCATCGTAACCTCTCGGAAAGTGGTAGAGCGCGCGGCGTGCAACACATGCAGCCTCCGGCCCTATCGCCCGGCGCCACCTCGCCACCGGCCCGCACCGCCGCTTCGGCCATTGGTCGGTCGTGGCGCGCCACCACGAGCCGCCTTCAGCCTCGCGCACCCGGTGCGCGCTGCGCGCCGAGGACGCCTACGACGCTCGCGCCACCCGAGGCGCGAAGAAAGGCGCGAGGAGGCCGCCCACTCACGTATAGTGGACGGCGGGCGCCACCGTCGTAGCCCAAGCCCCGATGGTCCCGACCACGGGCTTTACGCGAGGATCCGACAGCGATTTCCCGCCGATTCCGGCGCCACTAACATCGCCAAGTACATGGGGCCACGAACCTGTGTGTCGGCTTGAAGACTACCGGCCAGATGCGGCGGGGGAGTGACGGATGATCTCTTCATCATCCAAGACCTCCCCATCTACCTTGCGGACTCGGCCGAGCTTGGCTCGAGTACTTGCCCGCCAAAACCATCAGAATCGGGCCGACTTGAAGACCCTCTTCGTCGGCAACTTCGTGGCACTTACAAGCGCCACGCAACTCCTGGGACACGAAGGCTGCAAGCAAGCGGCCAGTGAAACCCTCCGGGATTATATCCGGCGGTTTTCCCGCCAGTACAACGAGCTCCCCAACATCTCCGACGCCGATGTCGTGGGAGCATTCATCTACGGTACCTCCTGCAAGGCCCTGGTGCACAAACTGGGCTGTCTCAAGCCCAGGACCACCAAGGAACTCCTCGACATCGCCATCAACCACGCCCCGCGAGGAGGTCGGGGGCTATCTTCGAAGGAGGAAAGGCTCAGCAAGAGCCCGCGTCGAATCGGATCCCCTTCCGACCGCTCCGGCAAGCTTAAGCGGCATGGAAAACAGTCCACGAGCCTCGGTGGTCGCCATCGCCGACCGCCTCGCCAGCCAGGCGCGACCGACCGCCGCGCCGACCACTTCGAAATTGATGGACAGCCCGTGTTCAACCACGGGTTCCCGTCAAACATAAGTACGGATCGCGGTCTCCGAGGCACTTCCTTTCTCGCGCCCCACGACGCCACGGGCAAAGGAAAGAAGCCACGCCCAACGGCCGTGGAGAAGAAGGCGACGACGAGTTCCCGAACCCGACGGCTACCTCATGATCTTTGGCGGACCGGCGTGCTACGCCGACAAGCCGCGGCTCAAACCGCCACCGTGAGGTCCACACCGCTTCACTAGCCGTCCCTCAATACCTCCGGTGGTCAGAATTCCCGGTCACCTTTGATCGGGCTGATCACCCCGACCACGTCCCCCACCCGGGAAGATACCCGCTGGTGGTCGACCCCATCGTGGGAAGAAGCGCCACCAAGGCGCCATGGATGGCGGCGTGGCCTCAACATCCTCTCGTGGAGACGCCGACGCCATGGGGATTCCTCGCTCGAAGTCTCCGACCGAGCAAGGCTCCTTTCACGGCGTCATCCCCGCGGCGAGCCCATCCGCCAGGCGGATCGACTTACTGTCACCTTTGGGGAACCAGGGAATTTCCGCACCGAGACCCTCACTTTTGAGGTTGTGGATTTCTCCGGCTCCTATCACGCCATCTTGGGGCGGCCATGCTATGCCAAGTTCATGGCAGTCCCCAGCTACGCCTACCTCAAACCGAAGATGCCCGCCGAAAGCGGTCATCACCGTGGCATCATCTTTCCAATTTTTGCCTACAATCGCGAAGCGCAGTTAGCTTGTGAGCTCGCCTCGGCAGTCATCGCGTCTGCCGAGCTCGACAACCTCAGGAGGGAAGCCTCCGAGTCCGCCCTCGAGTCCAGCAAGTCGGGGGCGGGATCCTTCAAGTCCGCCGAGGACACGAAGAAGGTCGCGGTCGATCCCTGCGATCCGACCAAGACCGTCCGGGTCGGAGCCACGCTCCCCGCCAAATAGGAAAGCGCGCTCGTCGGCTTCCTCCGCGCCAACAATGACGTCTTCGCATGGAGGTCCTCCGACATGCCAGGAATCCCAAGGGAAGTCGCCGAGCACTCCTTGAGCATCCGACTGTGCTCAAAGTCGGCCGCCTAACGCCGCGCCGCTCGACGAGGAGAGGCGCAAGATCATAGGGGAGGAGATCGCCAAGCTTTTGGCTGCAGGGTTTATAAAAGAGGTCCGCCACCCCGAGTGGCTGGCCAACTCTGTACTTGTTAAAAAGAAAAATGGGCAATGGAGAATGTGTGTTGACTACACAAGTCTCAACAAAGCGTGTCCCAAGGACCCGCCTCCCCTTGCCCGCGATCGACCAAGTCGTCGACTCCGCTGCGGGGTGCGAGTCTCTTTCCTTTTGGATGCCTACTCGGGCTACCACGGATAGCGAAGGAGTCCGACCACTCGCGACTTCCTTCATCACGCCCGTTCGGCTGGATTACGCTATGTTACAATGCCGTTCGGCCTAAAGAACGCGGGCGCTACGTACCAGCGATGTATGCAAACGCGCTTCAACAACCAGATCGGCCGCAACGTTGAGGCCTATGTTGACGATATCGTCGTGAAGACCAGGAATGCGCACGACCTTACTGCCGACCTGGAAGAAACTTTTGCGAATTTCCGACGGTTCCGTATAAAGCTCAATCCCGAGAAATGCGTCTTCGGGGTCCCCAAGGGGAAGCTGCTCGGCTTCATCGTCTCTGAGCGAGGAATCGAGGCCAATCAGGAGAAGATCTCGACAATCGCAAGAATGGGCCCGATTCCTAATCTCAAAGGGGTCCAGAGGCTAGCAGGGTGCCTTGCCGCCTTGAGCCGTTTCGTGTCTCGCCTCGGCGAGCGCGAAATGCCGCTCTACAGGCTGCTCAAGAAATCCGACCGCTTCAGCTGGACCCAGGAGGCTCAGGAAGCCCTCACCCGCCTGAAGGCCTTCCTATCCTCACCTCCAATCCTAGTCGCCCCTGCACCAGGCGAACCGCTGCTCCTCTACATCGCCGCCACTGCTCAAGTCGTCAGTGCGGCCCTTGTGGTGGAACGAGCGGAGGAAGGCCGTGAACTCAAGGTACAACGGCCAATCTACTTCATCAGCGAGGTTCTTTCCGAGTCCAAGGCTCGGTACCCGCAGGTGCAGAAGCTGCTCTACGCGGTGCTCACCGCCAAGAGAAAGCTCGTCCATTACTTCGATCAGCACGCCATCACTGTGGTGACCGCATCCCCGCTCGGCGAGATCGTCCACAACCGCGACGCCTCGGGGAGGATAGCCAAGTGGGCACTCGAACTCAGCGGTTACGGCATAACGTACGTCCCTCGGACAGCGATCAAGTCGCAGGCCCTTGCAGACTTCATCGCCGAGTGGGCCAAGCCCGTGCACCACCGTGTCGAGGACCCAGTACTAGACAATGTACTTTGATGGATCCTACACCAAGAGCGGTGCGGCGCAGGAGTCGTCATCATTTCCCACTCGGGAACAAACTTCAATCGCCATCGAGTTGCTCTTGGCCGCGACCAACAACATCGCCGATCTGAGGCTCGTCAACGGTCTCCGGATCGCTGCCGACCTCGGCGCTCGCCGACTCTGCGTCGCGGGGACTCCAAGCTTGTCGTCGACCCGGTCATGAAGGCTTCGAACGCGAGGCGCCCGTATGGGCTGCATCTTGTCGGGAAGTGCGTAAGCTCGAGGAGCGGTTCAAGGGTTTGAGCTCCACCACGGCTACAGATGCCACAGCAGTGAGGCCGATTGCCTAGCCAATCTTGCCTCCGGCAAAGGGTCGATCCACCGGGATCTTCGTCTGCGACCTCTGCAACCTTCCATCCGGTTGGACTCGGTGGCGGCGGTCTCTGATTCACCTAGCACGGTCACCCGACCGCCAGCGATCGGCGCCGACTTGGTCGGATCAAACCGCAGCGTCTTTGCGGTGAATCCGGATTGAGAGAAGCTCTTCATCAATCGTTTGACGGATGGGTCGCTCCCCGACCGACCAGAGGCCGGCGCCTCGCTTCGGTGGCAAAATCTTTAAATCTGATCGGCCCGGACCTTTACAAAGGAGTCCCTTCGGGTCCTCGGAGGTGCGTTCGGCCGACCAAGGGAAGCAGCTGGTGCTCGATATCCATGGCGGGGTCTGTGGCCACCATGCTGCACCCCGATCCCTCGTTGGAAAGGCCTTTCGACAAGGTTTTTATTGGCCGACCGCCATGTCCGACGCCGAGCAGATCGTGCGCACCTGCGAAGGGTGCCAATTCTTTGCCCGGCAGACACATCTGCCAGCTCAAGCCTTGCAGACGATCCCCATCACTTGGCCGTTTGTAGTTTGGGGACTTGATCTGGTCGGGCCCTTCAAGAAAGCGCCCGGGGGCTTTACTCATCTCCTAGTCGCGGTGGATAAATTCACCAAGTGGATAGAGGCCAAGCCGGTCGTGAACGTCACGTCGGTACAAGCAGCCATCTTCTTCCGCGACATCATTTTTCGGTTCGAGTCCCCAACTCTATCATCACGACAACGGAATGCGGTTCACGGAAAGGAGTTCCTCGAGTTACGCGATGACTTCAACATCCGTGTCGATTAGGCGACCATGGCCCATCCGCGGACTAACGGCCGGTCGAGCGTGCAAGCGGCATGATCCTTCAAGGACTCAAGCCACGGATCTTGATCGGCTCAAGCGCCGGCGGGCGGTGGGTGGCGAGCGCCCTCCGTCCTCTAGAGCTGCGGAACACGCCCACCGGCGGCGGGTTTACCGTTCTTCATGGTGTTCGTGGCTGAAGCCATCTTGTCAGCGGACACGGAGTATGGCGCCCCAAGACTACAAGCCGATGAGGCTCGGGGCTCGCCGCAACAAGGCGCCATCGACCACTCGGCGAGGCACATGGCGTGGCCATCCTGCGATCGGCCAAATATCAACAAGCTCTGCGACGCTACCACGGCCCCCCAGTTGAGGCGATCCTTTAACGCCTGGCGACACGGTCTGCTACGGATCCAAACCGGCAAAGACAAGCACAAGCTATCGCCATACAGGAAGGCCCTTCACCGTCGTAGAGGTTCTCCGACACTGGCACCTTCGACTCAAGGGCGCGGACGGTCGCATCCTTCGAACGCTTGGAACATAGAAAAGTTAAGGCGATTCTCTCCCTAAACTCTTTTTTCCTGGCGTAGTCTTTACCTTTATCTTTCCGAGCACTGATCGCCTGCGGCGCTCGGGGCTGCTTATGGCGCCGTTCGAGCCGCCTCTAGTCGACGTTTATGCGGGTCGGTGATCTGACTAACCATAAGGTCAATCCCGGGCGGTAACCCTCTCGACCCAAGCGTTACGACCTACGCCCCAGCGGCTATGGTTGCTAAGTAGCGCTTCGCGGAAGAAGGAAGTGCCCGAGTGGAGTGACCTTTTAGTCAGTCGGGAACACTCCTCCCCCGCGCAAACTCGGCTAGCTCGCGCTCATGCGGTCGGTGACGACTAACCATAAGGTCAATCCCGGCGATAACCCTCGACCCAAGCGTTGCGGCCTCGCCCGGCGGCTATGGTTGCTAAGTAGCGCTTGCGGAAGAAGGAAGTGCCCGAGTGGAGTGACCTTTTAGTCGATCGGAACCTCCTCCCGCGCAAACTCGGCTAGCTCGCGCTCATGCGGATCGGTGACTGACTAACCATAAGGTCAATCCGGCGGTAACCTCTCGACCCAAGCGTTACGGCCTCGCCCGGTGCTATGGTTGCTAAGTAGCGCCGCGGAAGAAGGAAGTGCGAGTGGAGTGACCTTTTAGTCGATCAGAACATTCCTCCCCGCACAAACTTCGGCTAGCTCACGCGGCTTGTGCGGGTCGGTGACCCCCGGTCACGAGGTCCTCCCAGCGGTAATCCTCTCGACCCAAGTGCTATGACCTCGCCCAGCGCTATGGTTACGACACTTGGCGGAAGAGGGAAATGCCCAAGTGGAAGCGATCTTTTGTCGATCAGAACACTCCTATCCCTCACAAGTGCGCATAATCTTTGAGTAACCAAGATTCCTATCCTCTTAGCCTCTCGAAGCAACCCGACCTACGCATAAGTGACCTTTGCTGTCCTTAGAGCTATGGCGGTCAAGCGTTCGCCAAAACACACAAAAGGGCAAGGCGTCTTTGGAACTTGTTAACCTTAAAAATTGCTTGCGAGCATGATAGTCTTTACAAATTAAAAGAAGGTTAAATCTAAGCTGTTTGTCCTTCCTCGAGGCGACCTCGGCGAGGCGTGGTGGCGACCTCCCGGCGTCTGGCTCTACCGGGAGCTCGAACTGTCGATCTCTCCGTCGGTCGGTTCCCGCAGCGCGCCATGCTCACCACCGCGAGGTCAATACCATCGTAGTGCGAGATGGTGTTGACGGAGGAAGCTCCAGCGCGCGCGCGCAATCACCGCCTTCTCAGCGCGCTCGGAACTTCGGGCTAGCGAGGCGCCAAAGCGCTTCGGGCTGCTGCGGCTCCAAGGACCGAGCGCGAGCGTCTGGCGGCCTTGCGAAGAGCCTCGATTCGCGGCCAGCTCGGCCCGACCGTTTTGGCAACCTCCAGCGCCGCGAGCCACATCCCGCGCCGTGACCGCCGTCCACGGGCTGCTGGCGTCCTTCCATTCCTCAACCACGAGGCCCAAGTTCTTCTGCGCCTCGCGTAGATGCAATGGCGCGGATGATCACGACTTACGAAAAGTGCCTGAAATTAAATAAGAAGTTGAGACCCTTACCGCCGTGGAGTTAGTGTAAGGACCGAATCGCGATTGAACCCACCTTTGTGTTTACCGCACTAGTCCCGGGATCAGCGCTAGTGCACCTGACTCAACATTGGTACATATCACATCATACACAGCGATAATAGAATAATAGTTCATTCATTGATATATCTAAAGGTATGATCTTATGACCAACTTACATTATTAAACCACGAGGCAAGACCGGAAATATAAACTAATAATTAGCGTGGAAAGTAGAAAATGTAGATAGCTCATCGGTTCACCACAGGCAACCGACAAGGCTCGGACCCTAATGACTCGTGTCTTCTGGACTTCCTCTTCCAACACAGTGTAGATTCTTCAAGCTGTTGATTATTGTTGTTTGGCAAGGGTGAGTACTTAAGCACTCAACAAGTTGTGCCTGAATGCAATTCTATGTATCTATATGCAAGGCTTATTCAATGGATAGGCTATCATGGTTATTTTGCAATAAGCGGCATTTATGAACAAATCTGATAAATAGATTGTAAAGAATGTAAAACAAATAACAATAGTAAATAAATTGATATTTCTCAAGTAAACCAAGTTTCCAATCCTAAGTCAAATTCCATCTTCCATATGGCATTCCGCCATCCAAACCAAGTTGTCCAATTAATTAAACTAACCCTTAAGCTGTAATTCCGAGCATTGCTCAATACATGCGAGCACGGCTATCCGAATAGTTTCACACTCTGCAGAGGTTATGCACTTTACCCACGTGATACAACCAAACACCACCAAGCGCAGTGATTATAACAAAGCCTTTACAATGCTGGCTTAACCGGATACTACCCGCTAAGGTTTCAACACTGGTGGGTCTGAAAACCATAACCAGGGCCCCCCTCTTGCGCCATGTGAATTACACCATAACTCGGGAACTCACACCGACCACGATAGTACCAAAATTAAGACATTGCAAATTACTCAGCTAGGCTGGCCCATACGGACATGTGGTTGCATGATTGACTCGAGTCAAAGGCTTGCAAGGTTAAGTCCTTAGTGTGATCAAGGCAAGACATCCACATACCCTCTGCCCATCGGGCCCACCTTGGCATCCTCGCCCCTTGTCACTTGCCCCAATCTAAGTTATTATCACCCAGTTGATTACCAAGCACCACGTGCCATCAACAATTCAACATCGTTGCGTGACATGACTCGCCACAACAACTCAATCTCATCGTGTGATCCCACATGACACACAAGTTCATAATATTGTTCCATATTCCATTAATCAAGATTAATTATCAATGATTACGACACATGTGATGGCGTGGCAAAGCTAAGCAACTAATACAAACTAATCCTCCAATGTTGATTATAATTATTAACCAACTATATTTAACCAATCTAGGGTGACAATGGATCATGGCATACAATGACAAGGTAGGGTGTAGATCAATCGGTATATTAGCTAAACCCAATCTAATTTAAAACAATTGTATATTTGAAATATATGCAATAGGGTAAATCAAACATAGCAATTTTATAAACATGGGTTCAACATGATCAAAGCACAACTTGCCTTGGAATAGGTCCTGATCTGGTTCGGAACTTGCTCTTGAGTTCTTTGGATCTTCCTCGAGCGTCGCACAATTCAACGTCTCACAGCGTCAGAAGAAGAAAAGCAAATAAATACCAAAACAGAGAGCAATTGAACTCCAAAAATCAAATAAAATTCACCATTAAATAGATCTCAATTTTACAAATTTTTAGAAATTGGAATCACTCAAATCGAGTTACGATGCAAAAGATATAGCCTTTTGAAGTTTGAAATAAATCTGAAATCGAGAAAATCGAAATTTGAATTAACAGATTTATTTTTATTCGAAAAACCGATTATTGCGTCATCATGACATCACGCCGGCGTCGACAGCGCGCCGACCAATCGAGCTTGCCATGTGGTTCGGTGCATAGACTCGGTCCACGGCTCGCGCCCATGCCCCGGTGGACTCGGCGCACCACGCCGGGTTACATGCGACCGCGCCGCGATCACGGTTGGCTACTCGCGCGGTTCGATCGGTCCGCAAAAACACGATCGGATGCAGCGATCACGCGCGGCGTGGCGGCGCATCGACCAACCGATCTAGATCGGCGGCCCCGAGCCACGGTCGGCGATGGAGGCACGGCGGCGGAATCTTACCGATGGCGAAGAAGGCGGTGCGCGCTACGCGGTGCTCGGCGAGTTCGCGCCGACGAAGCTGCGGTTCAGCAGCGGCTCGATGCAGCGATCTCGGTGAGAACGCTGGTGGCGGCGGAGACTCAACGGCGGCGGCGAAACCCGCGAAACCACCACGGCGAGAACCACCAACTCCGGCGAGCTTCCTTGCGCGAGCGGCGGCGACTTCGAGCTCGGGCTGCGAAGATGCGCGGCGAGGTGAGGGGTTCCGTGCGCGTCGGCGCCTTAACTAGCGGCATGGGGAGGCGTGCCAAGCACGGACTCGAGGATGACCTCGTGGCGGCCGGATTCCGTGGCGACACGAGAGATGATAATTTGCATCTAGCGCTGCGCGTCCGCGGCGTCCATCCAACGGCCCGAGCGCTTTGACATCGCGGCGAAGAGGAGCCGTTGGATCTCGATCCAACGGTCGGCTTCCTTAGGTTTAGGGTTTTGGTCAAAGCGGGCGCGAGGGCTATCTCGGGCCACACGGTGAGTGGGCGGCCGATTCTTGTTCATTAGATTTTAAAATATTTTTGATTTAAAACAATTCCAGGAATTCATTTTATTTATTTTAAGCAATAAAACTATTAGGAAAAATCTCAAAAATACTTTGAGACATTCTGGACTCAAATAAAATATTTTTGGCAAAACTTTATTTTAACTTTGCACAGATTTAAATAGATTTGAATAAAAGGCAATAAACTTGATTTCAAATTAATTCAGATAAATCCAGAAAAATCCAAATAAATTCCAGAAAATCATAAATGCACATTTAAGCAATAAAAACATAATTAGGCTAAATTTTGGGATGTTACAAACCTCCCCCATATGAATCTCGACCAGAGATTGGGGCTAACTGAGAATAAGTTCGAAATTCGACTTCAAATCTTCTTCTCGCTCCCAAGTGGCTTCACTTTGAATGATTGCTCCTTGAACTCTACAAAAGCGAATAGACTTGTTTACGGTCTTGCGCTCCATAACATCAAAATTCGACGGTTGCTCTTTGTAAATCAAATCTTCTTGCAACTCTATTGCATCCAGCGGGGTTTGCTCTGTTGGCACTCTGAGACACTTCTTAGGCTGCGACACATGGAATACATCATGCACTCCTACCAAGGGTGAGGCAACTCTAAGCGATCGCTACCTCTCCTCGACGGCTCGGAATCTTGAGCGGACCCACATATCTTGGTGCAAGCTTCCCTTTAACATGAAATCTTTTAACGCCCTTAAGAGGGTAACCACGAGATACACATGATCTTACGGTTCAAACTCAAATCTCGGCGCGGTTATCTGCGTAGCTTTTACATCTTGACTGTGCTATCTTCAACCTTTTCTCGATCATTGCGACTTGACTTTCGGCTTCCTCGAGGAAATCGCCCAAAACCAAACACTCTCTGTTTCATTCCAATTTAGCGAGTCGACAAGCACGTCCATACAACGCCTCAAATGGTGACATCTGAGGCTAGCTTGATAGCTATTATTATAATCAGATTTCGCATATGGCAAACTTTTATCCCAAGATGTAGCATAAGCTAAAGCACAAGCTCTCAACATATCCTCTAAAATCGATTTACTCTTTCGGTCGACCATCCATGCGGGTGATATCTTTGTACTAAAATTGAGACGAGTCCCCATTGCTTCATGCAACTTGTTCCAAAACCTTGAGGTGAATTGGGTACCTCTGTCAGACACAATCTTCTTGGGCACTCCATGCAAGCATACAATCCTTGACATGTACAACTCCGCTAAGCGATCTCACGAGTAAGTGGTCTTTCTTTGGGATAAAATGGCGACCTTGGTTAGGCGATCCACAATTACCCAAATGGAATCGTAACCTCTACGAGTTTTAGGTAAACCGGTGATAAAGTCCATTCGATTTCCTCCACTTCCATTCCGAATTTTCAACGGTTGCAACAAACGGTGGGTCTTTGATGCATAGCTTTTACCCTCGACATACGTCGCATAAAGCAACATGCTCGGCTACTTCACGCTTCATGTTAGGCCACCAAAATCTCTCTTTCAAATCTGGTACATCTTGGCACTTCTGGATGAATCGAGTACTTAGAATCATGAGCTTCCTCAAGAATCAATTGCTTTAGTTCCTTTTTATCCAAGCACACAAATTCGGCCTTTGAAGAACATGGTTCCTTGCTCATCAGTGAAATCTACGGCTAGGCCTTCTTCCTTTTAGCCTTGATCTTAGAAATTTTATCGTCATCTTTCGGCCTTCTCTAATCGACCTTCGGTGTTGGCTTTACTTCGGTCGATTACCATTCCTTGAGCGACTTCCAACCTTAGTTTCGAAATTCCTTGCATAATTACGGTTGATCCTCCATTGTTAGCGTATTGCGCTATGGCTCTTCGACTCGAGCATCTGCTACCACATTGGCCTTTCAGGGATGATAATGAATTCCCACATTATAATCCTTAATTAGCTCTAGCCACCTTGTTTGTCTCATATTGAGATCTGCTTGAGTGAATATGTATTTGAGCTCTTATGGTGCGTATATATCTCACATCTATTTCCTATGAGATAATGGCGCCATATCTTTAAAGCATGCACTCTACCGCTAACTCCAAATCATCGTTGGGTAGTTCACTTCATGCGGTCTTAAGCGTCTCGGCGCATAAGCAGCGACTTTGCCTTCTTGCATTAACACGCATCCCAAGCCTTGCTTTGAAGCATCGCAATAAATATCAAATCCATTCGCACATCCGCAACACTAATACGAGGTGTCGTTAAAGCGCTTCTTTAATTCCATAAAGCTTTTCTCGCACTCTGGCGTCCATGCAAACTTCTTTTCCTTCTTCAACAAGCTGCGTCGGGGTTTAGCAATTGTCGAGAATCCTTCTATGAACCGCGGTAGTATCCGCCATCCCGAAAACTACGGATCGGGTAAGACTTGGTTGCTCCCAATGCAACATCTGCGTCCACTTTGCTTGGGTCATTGCCACTCCTTTAGTAGTCATTACATGACCAAGAAATTCAACTTTTTCCTTCCAAAATTCACACTTGCTAAACTTAGCATACGGTGATGCTCTCGTAGCCTCTCTAGAACCATCCTCGGATGTTTCGCATGCTCTTCCTCGTCTTGAGTAAACCAAGATATCGTCTATAAAGACTACAACAAACTTATCCAAATATTCCATGAAAACCTTATTCATCATGTTCATGAAATATGCCGGGCATTAGTCAATCAAATGACATGATTGTGAACTCATAATGTCCATATCGCGAGAAAAGCAGTCTTAGGCACATCCTCCGCTCGGATCTTCAACTGATGGTATCGAGCGAAGATCTATCTTGAGAAAACTCAACTCCTCTTAAGCGATCAAATAAGTCATCGATCACGGGCAGCGGATACTTATTCTTGATCGTTACTTCATTCGATGCCACGATAATCGATGCACATTCTAAGACTTCCGTCCTTTTTACGAACAAACAAAGCGGGGCTCCCATGGTGATGAACTAGGTCTAATGAAACCTTTTTCTTGCGGTTCCTCAATCGCTTCTTCATTTCCACTAACTCGTCGGTAGGCATCGATATGGTCTCTTTGATATCGGTCTTTGTCCTGGCGCTAACTTCGATGACAAACTCGATATCACGATGCGGCGGCGATCTGGCAAATCTTACGAAACACATCGGGTATTCTCGCTCTTGGCACATCTTCCATCGATGGCTTTCCCACTGTTGACCACTAACTGCCCATCACGAACTGCGGTCGCTTGAAATTCTACCTTTTTGCCACTAGGGCCTTCCAACGTTACGATCCTTCGGCCACAATCCAAAATGGCCTTATGCTTAGACAGCCAATCCATTCCAAGGATGGCGTCTAGGGATTGCGCATCTATCAAGATAAGATTAGCTAGAAATTCTATCCCATCCATAAGCAACTTAGCTCCCAAACACCCAAGGCTAGATCTAAGCTCGGATCACGGGGCTTGGACTAAAGCACACACTTAAGATTCACCACTTTAAATCCATTCTTGGTTGCAAAACTTTGAGAAACAAACGAATGCGAAGCTCCAAAATCAAACAAAACTGTAGCAGGCAGTGCTTCGAGTTGACTAGGAACTTAACCAAGTCGACGCCCGTAGCTTCTCGAGCTCCATCTGCGGTGATGTGGTTGATCCTCCGCGCCTGATTGATTGCGGTGTTGCTCGGCTTGACTGGCGCACGATTTCCTCCGAGGTTGGTGCCTTGGCGGTGTTGTTCCCAAGTTGAAACGTGGCGTGATGCCTCCCTACATGGACACCTATTAGAAAAGTGCCCGGCTCATTGCATGTATAGCATCTTTTCACTGCGGACTATTGATTCCCTCCGGTGCATTGTTGCCTGTCTTTGGTGTCTGGAAGTTACGATTGGCGTGGCGAGTGCGAGGGTTGATGTCTTGTTCTGGGTGGTGGTTGGAATCTAGCAAATTGTTGTGGTGACATCCTCAAGCGTAGATGGTTTGGGCGTCCACCCCGATTAGTCATTAAGCGCTTACGGTTTTCACCCGACTCTTTGCGCTTATCTTCTAGGATCAAAGCCTTATTGACTAACTCGAAAATCGGAAAATTGTGGGTGATCAGTCCACTGCGATCTGAATTGGTCCCTTCATGAAGCGAGGCGCCTAGCTTTATCTGTCGCTCGTCTTGAGGGCATAGCGAGCTAAGCGAGTAAACTTGTTTAGGTACTCGCCTTTGGTTGGCCTCCTTGTTTCAAAGCCCGAACTCTTCCTTCTTAAGGTCCATCATTCCCTCGGGACATGATCTTGGCGAAAGCATTAGTAAACTCCTCCTGGTGATCTCTTGTGGGGCTCCATGAGCGGCACGATAATTCTCCCACCATTCTGCGGCGGTTCCTTCAAGTTGATGAGGCGTAGAGCACCTTCTCATTGCCCTCACATTGAGTGATGTGCGCTTCTTCTCAATTGTCCTAAGCCGTCCATCGGCTTCCAAAGGGTTCACATTCCTAAAAAGTTGGTGGCCTAGTCCTCATAAAATCGATAGCTTTGAGTGAGTGCGGGTCCACCATGGTTGTTCGAGTTCTGAGGTTGTTGTTGTTGGTTGCTCTGCGTTGGTCATCTGCTTTGCATCGCCGTGCATCATAGTCTGCATCGCTTAGTCTGCTGCAAGAAATGCTCCCAGTTTCGCATGTCATTGGCGGTGGTTGAGGGTTGCCTCGTCGTTGGTGTTGTCGTTCAGCGCGATCCACTTCTGAAGCCGTTGTTTCCTCGAGTATTCACCATCTGATGATTGCCTCTTGGGTTAGGAAAGGTAGATGTAGCATAGATAAGAAGTAAGACTTTCTAAAGCGGGGAGATAGGTTATACCCAACTAAAATAATTCTTTATTATTCTTGGTATGGCTGCTTATTTAAGCCTACAAGCTTTGCAACACATACTGCACACTCAGCAATACAAAGAAGCAAACTAAACACGAAACCTTAACATCAACTAAAGAGGTAAAAACTAACTTAAAGACGCGACTCACAACCGAGTCTCAACACGGCTCAAAGTGACACTCACTCATCCACCACCTGGTGAGGCGATCCGGCGCATACACCGGCGGGTGAGCTGGCATAGGAGCGAACCTATCCTGATGACCTACTACTGGGTCCTCTGCAACAACGGGGTCTACACTCTCCTTTGGCTCCCACTCTCGCTCCTCTGGATCCTCCTCGGACTCTCCAACTGGCTCCTGAACTCCTCGAGTCACGCGCTCCAGCTCGTCCTCAAGCGCCTCCGTGGTCTCTCGGCTCGGTGATCATCCCGATAGCTGAAGCACGGGTCACCTCAAGCTCCTGCTCTGCCACTCTGAGTGCCTCGTACATACAGTCTCCAGCTCCTGAGTAGTATCTCTCATATGATCCTCCTGGGCAAGGGCGAACTCTGCGAGGTGCGTCGCGAGAGCACACTCGTCCTCCACGATCCGTCGGCCGCGCTTGAGGCGTCTGGGTGAAGTCGGAACAACGAGTCGTGAAGCTCGTCGGCGTAGTCGCGGCGGACACGGCGAAGAGCAAGTCGGGCAACCTCTTGAATCGCAACCTCGTGCGAGAATCTTACGGCGGAGATGTTGATTGGTGCGCTAGCTTCCTCGTTCTCGGCGTAGATAATCGACTTGCAAATAAACCCTCGGTGTACACCATTAAGCGACCACGGTGCCTCCTCGGTAAAGCGGACGGTAGAAGCCTCCAAGCGTCTGAAGAACTCTCCACAACTCCATGGCGTAGCCACCAGCTGACTCCTCAAAGGTCGGAACGATCGGCATCTGCTTCACAAGAACTTTGAATAAGTTCTCCACCAAAGCGGCA
The DNA here is from genome assembly GCA_036346275.1 of Otatea glauca. Lineage (NCBI taxonomy): Eukaryota > Viridiplantae > Streptophyta > Magnoliopsida > Poales > Poaceae > Otatea > Otatea glauca. The sequence goes on along the minus strand of CM070730.1, from coordinate 22,183,483 downwards.
AGTAAAGCGGGTAAATTCAGCAAAGGCGTAGAAGTAGAGAATGAGATGAGTCGAGAGTGTTTTATTAGTCAAGTTTAGATTTTCTTTTAGAAAATAATTTTGGACTCACACGGACACCTCCACACTATCTAGGGCCATGACCTACAGTCAGTATGCTCTGATACCACCTCTGTAAGGACCCGAATCCACTTATTGAACCCTTTGTGTTTACCGCACTAGTCCGGGATCAACGCTAGTGCACACGACTCAACATTGGTACATATCACATCATACACAGCGATAATAGAATAATAGTTCATTCATTGATATATCTAAAGGTATGATCTTATGACCAACTTACATTATTAAACCACGCAGGCAAGGCTGGAAATATAAACTAGTAATTAAGCGTGGAAGTAGAAAGCGTAGATAGCTCATCGATTCACCACAGGCAACCGACAAGGCTCGGACCCTAATGACTCGTGTCTTCTGGACTTCCTCTTCCAACACAGTGTAGATTCTTCAAGCTGTTGATTATTGTTGTTTGGCAAGGGTGAGTACTTAAGCACTCAACAAGTTGTGCCTGAATGCAATTCTATGTATCTATATGCAAGGCTTATTCAATGGATAGGCTATCATGGTTATTTTGCAAGAAGAAACATTTATGAACAAATCTGATAAATAGATTGTAAAGAATGTAAAACAAATAACAATAGTAAATAAATTCGATATTTCTCAAGTAAACCAAGTTTCCAATCCTAAGTCAAATTCCATCTTCCATATGGCATTCCGCCATCCAAACCAAGTTGTCCAATTAATTAAACTAACCCTTAAGCAGTAATTCCGAGCATTGCTCAATACCATGACACGGCTATCAGAATAGTTTCACACTCTGCGGAGGTTATGCACTTTACCCACGTGATACAACCAAACACCACCAAGGCGAGTGATTATAACAAAGCCTTTACAATGCGCTGGCTTAACCGGATACTACCCGCTAAGGTTTCAACACTGGTGGGTCTGAAAACCATAACCAGGGCCCCCCTCTTGCGCCATGTGAATTACACCATAACTCGGGAACTCACATCGACCACGATAGTACCAAAATTAAGACATTGCAAATTACTTAGCTAGGCTGGCCCATACCAGACATGTGGTTGCATGATTGTCTCAGGTCAAAGGCTTGCAAGGTTAAGTCCTTAGTGTGATCAAGGCAAGACATCCACATACCCTCTGCCCATCGGGCCCACCATGGCATCCTCGCCCCTTGTCACTTGCCCCAATCCAAGTTATTATCACCCAGTTGATTACCAAGCACCACGTGCCATCAACAATTCAACATCGTTGCGTGACATGACTCGTCACAACAACTCAATCTCATCGTGTGATCCCACATGACACACAAGTTCATAATATTGTTCCATATTCCATTAATCAAGATTAATTATCAATGATTCTGACACATGTGATGACGTGGCAAAGCTAAGCAACTAATACGAACTAATCCTCCAATGTTGATTATAATTGTTAACCAGCTATATTTAACCAATCTAAGGTGAAAATGGATCATGGCATACAATGACAAGGTAGGGTGTAGATCAATCTGGTATATTAGCTAAACCCAATCTAATTTAAAACAGTTGTATATTTGAAATATATGCAATAGGGTAAATCAGACATAGCAATTTTATAAACATGGGTTCAACATGATCAAAGCACAACTTGCCTTGGAATAGGTCCTTATCTGGTTCTGGAACTTGCTCTTGAGTTGCTGGATCTTCCTCCGAAGCGTCGCACAATTCAACGTCTACGCGTACCGAAGAAGAAAAGCAAATAAATGCCAAAACAGAGAGCAATTGAACTCCAAAAATCAAATAAAACTCACCATTAAATAGATCTCAATTTTACAAATTTGTAGAAATTGGAATCACTCAAATCCGAGTTACGATGCAAAAGATATAGCCTTTTGAAGTTTGAAATAAATACTGAAATCAGAAATTCGGAATTAACAGATTTATTTTTATTCAGAAAAACCGATTATTGCATCATCATGACGTCACGCTGACGTCAGCACTGGCGCCAGCCAATCAGAGCTTGCCACGTGGTTCCGGTGCATAGACTCGGTCCACGGCTCGCGCCAGCCCACAGTGGACTCGGCGTACCACGCTTCGGGTTCTGTGCCTGACACGCGGCACGATCTGATTGGCTACTCGCACGGTTCGATCTGGTCCGCAGAAACATGATCGGATGGCCAGCGATCACGCGCGACGTGGCAGCGCATCGACCAACCGATCTAGATCTGACGGCCCCCGAGCTTCTGGTCCGGCGATGGAGGCACGACGGCGGAATCTTACCGGTGACGAAGAAGACGGTGCGCTACGCGGTGCTCCGGCGAGTTTCGCACGACGAGAAGCTGCGGTTCAACGCGGCTCGGTCTGGCGATCTCGGTGAGGGCACTGGTGGCGGCGGAGACTCAACGACGGCGACGAAAACCCGCGGAAACCACCACGGCGAGAACCACCAACTCCGGCGAGCTTCCTTGCGCGAACGACGGCGACTCGGAGCTCCGGGCTTTGCGAAAGATGCGCGGCGCGAGGTGAGGGGTTCCGTGCCCGCGTCGGCGCCTTAAATAGCAGCACGGGGAGGCGTGCCCAGCACGGACTCCGAGGATGACCTCGTGGCGGTGGCGGATTCCGGCGGCGACACGGAGAGATGACGCGGCTGCATCCAGCGCGTCCACGCGGCGTCCATCCAACGGCCCAGGCGCTTTGACATCGCGGCGAAAGAGGAGCCGTTGGATCTCGATCCAACGGTCGGCTTCCTTAGGTTTAGGGTTTCAGCTGAAGCGGGCCGCGCGGGCTATCTGGGCCACACAGTAGTGGGCCGGCCCGTTACTGTTCATTGGATTTTAAAATATTTTTGATTTAAAACAATTCCAGGAATTCATTTTATTTATTTTAAGCATTAAAACTATTATGAAAAATCTCAAAAATACTTTGAGACATTCTGGACTCAAATAAAATATTTTTGGCAAAACTTTATTTTAACTTTGCACAGATTTAAATAGATTTGAATAAAAGGCAATAAACTTGATTTCAAATTAATTCAGATAAATCCAGAAAAATCCAAATAAATTCCAGAAAATCATAAATGCACATTTAAGCAATAAAAACATAATTAGGCCAAATTTTGGGATGTTACAGTTCGCCAGGTTGCCGACCTCTTGCTTGACCGCCTCGTAGGAGGTCTTCAAGGAGGACAGATCCTTCCGAGCGGCCTCCCGCTCGGAGCGGACTCGGTCGGCGTCTTCCGAGCCTGGTCTCGCTCGGTCCATGAGACGGTTTACTGCGCTTGCGCGCCCCTTGAGCGTGGTGGCGGCATCCCTAGCGGCGGTGGCCTCGCCAAGGAGGACTCGAGCCCGCCACCTTCATCCTCGTGGGCGGGCCTCAGCGCTCATCGAAGAGAGCCTTAGCGGCCCCTCAAGCTCTGGCGGACCTTCGCCGCCCGACCGCCTCACGCTCGGCGCCTCTTGAGCTAAGCGCAACTCAAGGCGCAGCAGGTCGCGTTCTTCCACGACAGTCGCCCGATGGCTGTCCGAGCAAGCCCGCAGATGCTGCAAGGTGATGACTAACCGTTAGTCTCACGGCGCGTACGTCAGAATTTTATAAGTTGGGTTCTTTCGCCAACTTACCAGGCTGTCGGCATGACTCCCCCGACCATCGCGTCCAACGCTCGGCTGGAAGATTCCAAACAAAGAGTCGAGCCCTTCGGACCGGCTCCATCTCCGCCGGCGTCGAGCGCCTTGTCAAGAGCGACCCACTCGCTCTCTTACATTCGCCCACCGACCCCGACTCGGGGCCTCTCCGGCGGCGGGCCTGGTCGTCTGCGGGCGGGCGCTACCCATCGAGCACCATCGGCAGCGATGGTAGGATTGGTCCCCGGGGTCCTCGGCGACCTCGCTGCGGGACCTCGGTCGGCACCTCCTGTGGGCGGTGGGCACCTCTGGCACCAGCGCCGTCTCGGCTGGCACGATCGCCGGCGGCGCCGCCATCTCTTCCTCCGCAGGGATGACCACATCGGACGGCGGTGTCCCCAATCGAGACGTCGAAAGCTCCTCGCCAGCCTCGACCTCATGGGCAGGTGTGCCCTCGGTCGCCAGCACCACGATCGGCGCCGACCCGATCGGCGCCTCTGGAACCTCCTGCGGCGTTGTCCCTTGCGGAACCGCCACGGGACGCGCCACGGTCACACCAGTATAGGCGCTGCACGTGGCAAAACTCTAAAAAGCGGTTTGAACGGCTTTTCTACAAAAATATTTGAACAAAAGAAAAGAAGTACTTACTGAGTCGAGCGGGTGCGCGGCAGGCGCGCTCTCTTCACCGGTCCCCCTCCGAGGGGCAGATCTGCCGGTCGCTTCCCTAAAGCTGCCTCCACTGAAGGCGCGACGATGGCGGCGACCGCACCCTCCGCCCGAGGCCCCTCAGCCGCGGTGCCTGTGGTGTTCCCCTCCGGCAGGTCCACGACCGGATCACCGCCGGTCGGCGGGTCGGAAGGAAACCCACGATGCAGCGTGGATGGGGTGCTTCCACTTCTTGTCGGTGGAGGTTGCACCCACAGCAGTGGCCTCCGACACATCCTCGCTGCGCGGCCCTCGCCGCGCGCTCCTTCTTCTTCTTCTTCCTCCTCTCCTCCTTCCGCTTCTTGCGGGAGGAGTCGAAGGCCGCGACCTCGCTCAGTGCCGCCTCACCTCCTTGTCTCGGGAGCGGTGCCCGGAGGACATGCCCAAAGTCCCTAGAAGATAAAAGCTTTGGTCGGACCAGCGTTAAGCGCAAAGAAAAGAGGCGGGAAGAAGTCCGGCCGACCTACGATTTGGAGGGTGGGCCGCCGAGAATGGCTCCGGGTGGCCGCCTGCCGCCTCCGTGGCGCTTCCTCCCATGACGGGCGACCACGGGCTTCGACCTCCGTCGCGGCCAGCTCGGGCTCCGCCATCCTCATCCGGTCGGACGCTCCCTCGACTGCGGAGCAGGCGGGTGCATGCGCGAGAGGTTGCACGCGCATCCCCATGAAGGCGCGCACGACCACGTTCCCGGTGAGCCCTTGCCTCCTTAGGGCCCTAATCTACTCCACGATCAGGGCCACCTTGTTCTTCTCTCGCTTCTCGGCGCCCCAGTTCCACTCCTCCCCCGCCACGGGAAGTTTGCCGGTGAAGGGCGGGGCGCTGTCTCCGACGTTCTGAGCATAGAACCACTCAGAGCGCCACCCCTTGTTGGACGACGGCAGCTTGACCTCGAGGTACTCCGTGCTTCGGCCGGACCGAAGCTGGAGGGCCAGGCCACCAATGGGCGCCGCGGCGTCCGTCGGCTTGTCCTTCCAGAGCCTCGCTTGGAAGAAATGCCTCCACAACGCCCAATGCGGCTCGATTCCCAGGAAAGCCTCGCAAAGGGTGATGAATATGGCGATGTGGAGGACCCCGTTGGGGTTAAGATGGTGTGCCTCCGCTTTGTAATGGAAGAGCAGCCCCCGGACGAACGAGTGCAACGGCAAGCCGAAGCCGCGCTCGAAGAAAGAGGCAAGCACCACGACCTCGTCGTCCCCGTGGGGGCACCGCTCCGTCGGCACCCTCCAACCGAGAGATCTTGCGCAGGAGGAAGCCCTTCTTCACCAAGCCAAGCGCGCGGCCAGTGCAGGCGGAGCACTCGGCCACGACATCTTTGTAAAGAGGCGACGGAAGGTGAGGAGAAGAGAAAGCGAATTTTCTTTTCCTTGGCTCTTTGTTGATCCTTTTTGTCTTAGGGACGGAGGCGAGAAAGCAAGCAAGCGTAACTACTCAAAGCGCCCGACAGCGATATATAGAAGACGGCAGCGCCGACCGAACAGCGCCCCCTCGGCGGCGTCGTGCCCACTCACGCCCACTGGTAACTCCGGTTTCCAATTCCACTCCGCATTTAATCCTAACAAAACGGCAGAGCCATAAAGCCGCCACCCCCGGGCAGTGCGTCCTAACCTCTCGGTCTCCGCCTTGAGGCCAGGACGGTTGCTCCAGGGCACGCGCGAGAGGCCCACTGGGCCGCGCCCCCAGCGGCAAAAAGCTCCGTGGCTTGCGCCGGGGGCCCAGCTAAAAGCTGCGGGTTCAAAAGGCCTACCCCACCAGATGGGCGTAAGGCCACCCCAGCGAAACTTGAGCGAGGGGCAAGTATGAGGTGAGCCCCACGGTGGGCCCTCGGTTAGGTCGGCTGACGACCCAATCACCTCTACTCATGTCCGAGACCATACTTCACACTCTCCCGGGAGCTCATCGATGAGCGACAGCGGCCCGGTGTGCCTCGGGTCGTGAGCGACCCGGGGCCCATCTGGATTGTGTAGAGAAAGGTTTTTATGGGTCGCCCACGGCAGGCTGGGACACCTTACTGCGGGACCGTTCGCTCGTAAGGGTCCCCTTGGCGAGACCTCCCAGGACCCACTCGGACTACCTATTATAAGCTCCACGAGCACGGCGTTCAATCCAACGCGGGTAAACGCGCGTCGCTCACCCCCTCCAGGTACCACACCTGCGGATGGGGTATACGTGTGGGATAGACGGTGGCCACTCCTCGCACTCCTCGCGGGCGAGGACTCGGGATGGATGTCCTCGTCCGGCTATGGCGTAAAGCGAGACTACATCCGGCTACGGCGTAAAAGCGAGCTGCGTCGGCTACAGCGTAAAGCGAGCCTCGTCCGGCTACGGCGTAAAGCGAGCCTACGTCCGGCCACGACGTAAAACAAGCCTACGTCCGGCTACGATGTTAAGCGAGCACTCGGACACCGAACCTCGCTCGGAGGCATCGCGGTCGTCCTCGCCGACCAAGGCGCGGTCTAGCTACGACGTTAAGCGAGCACTCGGACGCCCGAACCTCGCGTAGAGGCATCGCGGTGCGTCCTGCCGACCAAGGCGCGGTCTAGCTCGACGTTAAGCGAGCACTCTGACGCCCGAACCTCGCGCGAGGCATCGTTAAGCGAGCACTCGGACGCCCGAACCTCGCGCGAGGCATCGTTAAGCGAGCACTCGGACGCCCGAACCTTGCGCGAGGCATCGCGGTCTTCCTGCCGACCAAGGCGCGATCTAGCTACGACGTTAAGCGAGCACTCGGACGCCCGAACCTCGCGCAGAGGCATCGCGGGCCGTCTCGCCGACCAAGGCGCGGTCTAGCTCGACGTTAAGCGAGCACTCGGACACCGAACCTCGCGAGAGGCATCGCGGTCGTCCCTGCCGACCAAGGCGCGGTCTAGCTACGACGTTAAGCGAGCACTCGGGACGCCGAACCTCGCGCAGAGGCATCGCGGTCGCCCCTCGCCGACCAAGGCGCGGTCTAGCTCGACGTTAAGCGAGCACTCGGACACCGAACCTCGCGCGAGGCATCACGGTCGTCCTGCCGACCAAGGCACAAGGCAAACTCATTCGAAGACATCCATAAAGGAAAAGAGATTTCATTATAGGCCATGAGCTCAAACTTTACACAACTTTGCAATATAGTACTCGCGGATACAAGAATAGTTACGCTACACTACGGTAGGACCTCCTCGCGCCAAAGCCTTTTAACATCCGTGCGGCATCGGCGGCAAGCGGCATGTTGGTAGGCCCTTGCTTGGTCGACGGGACGGCGCCGCAGCCATGAGCGATGCGCCGTCGCCTCCTGCCGTTCAACGACATCGACGCGGCCGCACCAACTACTGATCGGCGTCCTCGTGCCATCGCCTCTAGGAGGCCCCCTTGCTACCTCGAGTCTCGGGGCGACCTCGGCGGCGCATCGGCAGCGGCAACATCACGGTGCGGCTTCTTCCTCCCGGTTCGGCCATCGCTGTCGAACTCACCCAAAGCTTCGACCAAAGGTCTTCTTCTTCTACCCCGACATCATCACCAAAACCGAAGAATAAAGGGTGCCCCGAAGCCATATCAAGAAAACAAAAAGGATTCTCGTCTAAAGGTTTATCCCTCAAACAAGCCATAGCGTCCTTATATACCCGGACGGAGGGAGGTTGAACGTCTCCAGAATGAATGCAAGCATCGGAAAGCGGCGCCTCACCGAACCCGGCGATCCGTAAGACGAGCGAAGCGGCGCGCCGATCAGGCGCGGCATACTGTGAGTAATTCAAAGCCCCCGGCGGTTCGAATGCCCCAGGCAGAATTCCAGGGCAGCCGTCGGATGCGTTGGGGCACACCTGGCACAAATCGTTTGACCTAATCGGACGGGCCAACCACTCGGGCCCGGTCACCATTCTCATCCAAGATCAACCCCCGACCGAATCTACCGAAATCACTCGGGGTTGGGGCTCTTGCGAATACTTATAACGTGGGTACCCAACGGCCCAAGGTGACCGGGCGGCCTCAAGCACGACTCAAGCCCAGCAGCCGCTTCCACCCTCTACCGATCAAGCACTGCAAGGCCACACGGACTTCCCTTCTCGGCCGACCGAGGGAATGTCTCGACCAAGCGGCTCCGACCCCGCCACGAGGCGCCCTTCCGACCAATCGAAGGAAATGTCTCCGACCGAGCTAAGCTCCCGACCTCCTCGCGAGACGGCCCCGGCTCCGACCAAGCAGGCTCCCGACCGCAGCGGTCGGGATCCCGACTCCGATCGTGCCAAGACAACCTCGCCAAGGGCCGCGTGTCGAAGCCTCTGCGGACAACCGCCACGTACCCTCTGAGCGGGGTCAATCAAAGTGACTATACAAAGGCGGTGGCTCCTTCCCGAGGGTTTAATGGTGGCCAAGTCATGCTCCCGATCCATCGGTAGGTCACATCTGATGCGAAGACACGCCCTCCCGAGGCAACACCCGTCGGTAGCGACAGCGTCAACACCGTAAGGTTCGCAGAGGGCGGTACGCCGTTTTCGGAAATACCTAACCATACGACCAACTAAGCTACCGACCAAGCATGGGCAAGGCGGCGATGATCGGTCGTGAGCGAAGGGCCGAAGCTCTTAGTGTAGGTCGCCTCGTCCTCTCCCAATTCGATGTAACCCGCCTTCCTTTCGTATAAAGGAGGCGGGAACTCCGTAAGCGTGAGAGAGCGCCATCAAACCCATCTCGCTAAGTCATTGGCACTCTCGCTTGTAAACTTTGTGCGATCATCTCATCTTGAAGAGAATACAACTCCACCACACGAACTGGAGTAGGGATCTTCGGCCCGAACCAGTATACATCTTGGACTTCTGAGTCTAACCATTCAGGGAGTGGAACGCGCGACCCCTTAGACTTACAAATTTACTTGCCAGTGCTCGAAACGCCGACAGTACCCAATTCCAATAGCTGATATGCTTATCGGCGCTGCATCAGGGAACAAGATTATTAGCTTTCTCGATGGTAATACCGGATACAACCAAATATTCATGGCAGAAGCCGATATACCTAAGACAGCTTTTAGGTGCTCTTGTACCCTAGGTTTGTTTGAATAGGTGGTGATGACCTTTGGCTTGAAAAATACTGGTGCAACATATCAACGTACCATGAATTTGATCTTTCATAATTTAATCGGCCATATTGTAAAAATTTACATTAATGGTGTTGCTGTAAAATCCAAGGAAAATTTGCAGCATCTGGCCGATTTGGAAACAGTGTTCAAAAAGACAAGGGCACACAGTTTAAAGAAGAATCCATACAAGTGTGCTTTTGATGTATCGGCCGGGCAATTTCTGGACTTTATAATTCTTGAAAGAGGAATTGAAATTAATCAAGAAAGGGTCAAAGCTATAGCTAAAGCTAAGCCACCAGCCTGCATAAAGGATTTACATAAGCTTATCAGCAAAATTAATTATTTACAGTGTTTTATTTCAAATTTATCTAGCTGAATCAGTTCGTTTACCCCATTATTAAAGTTAAAGGAGAATCAAAAATTTGTTTGGGGAGCATATTAACAAAAAGCTTTTGAGAGCATTAAAGAGTATCTGTCCAAGCCTCCAGTCTTGGCTGCACCCAGGAAAGGTTTGCCGTTTAGGTTGTATATATCAGCTGAGGAGGCAACAATTGGAGCTATTTTAGCGCAAGAGATTGATGGTAAAGAACGGGTTATTTTCTACTTAAGCTAATGGTTAATTGACATAGAAACTAGGTTCCTTTTGTAGAAAAGCTCTGCTTGTCATTATATTTTGCTTGCATTAAGTTAAGGCATTATATTTTAGCATCGGTTTGTAAGGTTGTTTATAAAACCAATGTTATAAATATATATATGTTGTCAACTCCAATTTTACGATGTCGACTTGGTAAATGGGTGTACACGCTCGTTGAGTACGACTTGACGTATGAATCAGCTAAAGCTGTTAAGGGTTAGGTGATTGCCGATTTTATAATAGGACACAAGACCGATATGAATGCTGATCTAGTATCTGTTGCCCCTTAGAAATTGTTTTTTGATGAATCAGTATGCCGAGAAGGCGATGGTATTGCGTCGTGTTAATTTCACCAAAAGGGTATAATTTTGGTTTTGCATTTCGACTAAATTGCAAGTGTTCTAATAATCAAGCCGAATATGAGGCGTTACTTAAAGGCCTGCAGTTACTCGACAATATCGGGGTTAACTCTGTTGAGGTTTATGGTGATTCTTTATTAGTAGTTTGAACAAGGTAAAGGGGAATATAACTGTTATGATGAAACTTTAAGCCAATATTTGGATGAATATCTTAAGCTAATCGGCTCATTTGGTTCTTTTATAATTTGTCATGTCCGTCGTGAAATGAATAATTAGGCCAATGATCTAGCTCAATAAGCGTTGGGTTATAAAATGTTTGGCCGATTAGAAGATTGTGAGCCAACAGAAAAGATGGTTATGTGCATCACCGTAGACGATTGGATGGCAAAAATAAATGATTATTTAACCGACCCTTCAAAGCCTGTCGATTGAAAAATTAAGCGGCAAGCCCTAAAATATGTCTTGTTCGATGTTGTACTCTATTATCGTATATTAGAGGGTTTATTGCTAAGGTGCCTTGGAGCTGAAGAAGCTGTGGTAGCAATGGGTGAAGTACATTAAGGTATTTGTGGAACTCATCAATCGGCTCATAAGATGAAATGGCTACTTAGGCGTATTGAGTATTTTTGGCCGACAATGTTGAAAGATTTCTTCAAATATTATAGGGGATGCCAAACTTGTCAGAAATTTTGGCAACTTACAATTAGCTCTAGCATCGGCTTTGCATCCAATTATCAAGCCTTGACCTTTTAGAGGATGGGGAATAGATGTAATCGGACAAATATTTCCTGCATCATCTAAAGGCCATAAGTATATTTTGGTCATGACTAATTATTTTTTCTAAATAGGTTAAAGCAATACCTCTCAAGAAGGTTAGTAGTGTAGAAGCTATCGGATTTGTTATGGAACATATCATTCATTGGTTTGGAATTCCTCAAACTATTATGACCGATCAAGATAATGTGTTTATGTTCGATGAGTTTCAAGGTTTTACTAGAAGTTTAGATATAAAATTGTTGAACTCATCTCCCTATTATGCTCAGGCTAATGGTCAGGCCGAGTTGTCAAATAAAACGTTGATTAAGTTAATCAAGAGAAAAATTAAAGAGAAACCAAGGAAATGGCATGTAACGTTATCAGAGTCTTTATGGGCTTATCGGATTGTTTATTATGGTGCAACCAAGCTATCGCCTTATCAGCTGGTTTATAGACAAGAAACTGTGTTGCCCGTGAAAATCAACATTGACTTGATAAGAATAGCCAAGCAAAATGGATTATTGGCTCAAGACTACAGGGAGTTGATGATCGATAATTTAGATGACTTGACAAAATTACGTTTGCATACGCTAGATCGGCTTAAAAAGAATAAGGCAAGAGTTGCAAAGGCTTACAATAAACAAGTGATGCCTAAGTCGTTTAATGAAGTTGATCTAGTTTGGAAATCTGTACTACATGTCAGCTCTAGGGATAACCGCTTTGGCAAATGGTATTTAATGTGGGAAGGACCATATAAGATTCATCGGCTTATAGGTGGAAATTATTATATTTTGGAGACGCTAGAAGGAGTGGTATTTCCTAAGACGATTAATGGTAAATACTTAAAGAAGTATCACCCAAGTATTTGGGTTGACTTCTAATCGGCTAAGTGTAGCTATCGGTCGTGAAAAGCCAAATAAACTCGTTGCAGTTAATTCCGGTTATGGACTATAGTAGTAAAAGTAAATTACAGCCGATTACAAACATCACACTTGGAAAACATAAGATTAAAGCCATAAAATCGATTAAACAACGTATTATAAATATTCTTACAAGACACAGAGATTGTTTGGAAAGACCAAGCCATTACACATGTTCATATAAATCAAAGCCGATCATATTCTAGAGTTGTTGAGCTTGGCATCAAGAGCCGATAGTGCAACAGCAGCCTTGGCGATGGTCTGTTCCACATCCTCAAGAATTTTGTTATCTTCTTCTGAACCGAGGATGGGAACAACTTTGGCCAATTGCTTTTTTACAGATGCTATTTTCATGCCCAAATCAACCTTCTGATTCTTTAAGGTCAATGATGTGGATGCTAGGTTCTATTAGACCTTGGCCAGGGAGGCGTTAACTTTGCCAGTTCTTCTTCTAAAAATTTCTTGGTCGACTCAAGCTTGAGCGACATTTCCTTGGTGGCCTTTAGAGACTGAAACTCTTCATCATATCGGGCTTTGAGGGCTTTGGTGTTAGCCACCAATTTGTTGAGTAGTTTTTTATCTTCATGTTGTGCTGCTTGATGAGTAATTCTTGCCTTGGTTGCCTCCACCACTTCTTTCCTCTCGTCAAGATGGCATACATTTAGCAATGCAGCTATAGCCTCCTCTGGCAAATCAGCTTGCACCGCTGCCATGTCATCTCTGAGAGGTTGGGCATTTTTGAGCAAATTGGGCAATGGAGTGAAAAGCAATCTGAAGAAATTGTTCAGTTTTTTGCCATGCCCGGAGCTGAGTTACTTGAGCCGATGCATCCTTGGAAATGGCCAGAATTTTTTGGATTTCCTCTGGAAAGCTGTCCGTGCCTAGGTTGACTCCGTCCTCTAAATCGAACTAATCGAATCCTAGCACATTACTCAAGGATTCGATCGGCTTAGCACTTGGTCCCATAGCAGTAGCTGGGGTGGAAGCGATGATTGGTGTGCCTTCAGGGATCTTGGCCTGAGGTGTCGGCTGCGATGGCAAAGGTGGGAGATCGGTTTCTGCATGGAGATTGTTCAGAACGTCAGCATTGTGCATAGCAGGAGAAAGTGAAGGTTGTGGAAAATATTTAAAAAGTTTGATTAGTCAATTTGTTAACCTGGACTTGAAATTAGCTTAAGAATATATTATACCTAGCCTGTGCCCGAGGCACGAGGGGAACTTTCGGCCGATTGTTCCTGGGGTTTTTGCCCCTACTAGCTGCGACCTTATTGGGTCGACCACGTTTCTTTTTAGTCAAGAAATTGGTTATAAGTGTTTGTTTATACAAAGCTATGGAAAATCTAGATTATAGCCAATGAATGTGTGCTTACTCGGATGTTGTTTTTCATAGTTAGAAAGTGAGGGAGATTGAACTCCTAAGGTTCTTGAAGAATAACCCATAAGAGCAACTACGGGGCGTGGTCGCTTGCTGGGTTGGCCAACGCTTGAGGACTCGACAGGCTTCTTCCTTGCTTCCTTGGTTGCAAAATAAAAGGAGAAATTGATTAGTAAAAGTTCAAGGATTTTTGGGAGTTTTACAGAGAGAAAAAATTTATTCAAATCGATACCTCGCCGGTTATATTTACAGGGCTTTTGTTAGTATAGCCCGATAAACTAGCATCATTGCTAGAACTTGAGCTGCTGCTACTGGAGTTAATCGTCAGCTCTGTGGGAAGATTTGGGAGAAACGTAGAGATAATAGCTGATGTGGTTCTCTCCTCAGGTATAAAGCCGCCAATACCACCAAGTGGTAAAATCATTTGCCCTCCGAGTGTGCAAAAAGAAGTGTGGCAGATCTTGAATTTGAAATTCACCAGCCATGCTAAGAGCAATATCAGATCCTGATATACTATGAATGCGCTCCCTAGACTGAAGTTGATCAAATAATCGATAGCTTGGAATGATTTGTCCAAAACCGAACTGCCTTGAGTACACTGATGGATGGTAAAATTCATAAGAGGGCTGGTAAGTCCTATTCCTAGTGTGCAAGCCGACAGAAAGTACACTCGGTGAAAGGAAGATTTTATATAAATTAATGATTTCTTCTGGCATGTCATTGCTGTCGGCTGATAGATGAAGAAATGATGGACACGGATAGTCGTCGGCTTCCTCATAGCTGAAAAAGTCATGTTGACTGAAGTCTTCATGATCAAGTTGCAGAAAAAAGCTAAATACTTCCTAGCTCCAATCGGAGTGATCTTGTCGTTATTGCTAGAACAAAGGATGAATCCTTCCCCAAAAGATCGGCTTTTTTCTATACTCAACTTCCTAACCTTCTCGAGTCTCTTCATGAGGAAAGAGTGACTTGTCGGTTGAGCTGAGTTGGAATGGTCGGCTAAATATGAAGTAGAGCTAGGTTTGAATAAACCATAATGGGTATCCCACGTTATTTAAGGCCCCCATTTTTTATAATAAATACCAAAAATGGATACCATGTGCATACAATATTAGTCCCATGATCAGTAGCTAGTACGCACAAATATAAATTGATATCACAGTCATACACAAACTTTATTACACAGCGGAAATAGAGTTACATATTATTTTTACAATACCAAAAGTAATACTGCAGTGGAGATAACTTCTTGTAGTATACCTTTTAACCCATTGTCCCACAGGCAACTGACAAGGGAAAAACCTTAGAAAAATTCATCATTAAATTCCCAGTATCCTGCATCAACGTACGAATCGTCGGGGCAATTTGATTCTTCACCTAAAAACATCAACATAGGCAAGTTGAGTACTTACGTACTTGCAAGACTTTTGCAATTCCTAAAATACATGCAGGTCATTTCAATGGAAGGCTATTAAGGTTAATTTGCAGAAAGCCAATTTGAAATGTAAGTACAGAATAATAGATTGCAACAAAACTTACTTTAAAAGCAGATTGAATAAATTGACAGCATATAAGTACGAGTAAATGAAATCTCTCACCTGGGTAAAATGACCATATCCAAGTAACCATTTCCACTGTCGCACAGTAGAAATTGCCAACACACTGTAGAAACCGCATTTTATGAAGATAACAAAACTGCTAACTATGTGATGATTTTACCAAGTGTCCCTTACCGCGGACGCGGCTAATCGATTAGTTTTACACTCTGCAGAGGTACACAGCTTTACCCACAAGACATGACTGACTCTTTGAGCAATCGATATTTGCACACTTCCTTTGGTGTGCCGCAGAGAGTCATGTTATAACTGTTACATTATTTAATCCTAACTTTGCACCAGCACGGTGACGATAAACCCATTCTGTGGCGTAAGAACTCAGAGCATAGAAATGATGGAACTACCCACAATATGGCGTACACCGTTATATTGGTAGACGTTTAATCCATGATCACCTCAGTGTGGACGTCCCGTCGAGCAATTCATTAAGAAATTTCGTCATTGCTCCGCCTTCCAAGTGCAAAGCTAGTTTTAAATAACTTAATAAGTTAGAGCTGTCCCATACCAGCACTTGTGGTTGTATGATAATTCTTGGCCTAAAAATAACCCATAGTTCGGTCCTTAATCCGACACGGGTAATAATCTCCCCCTACACTACGTGCAAAGACATGCACACCTGGCTATTGCCAATAATTGCCTGCATCTAAACCATAGTTTTATTTTCATTTTCCAACCAAAATACCAACCACAAAAATGGTCATACCCATTTAAATGGCATATCCCACAATTTTAATAATGGCAAGTTTTATGTTGCTTTAAGCATGGCTAAGCATAACTCTAAGTGTAAGTGACCCATATTGACATAAAATAATGTCTATGTCGTTCTAGGGTTTTCAAGGTTCACAAATCCACACTTATCAAGGAAGTTCTATAAAACTACAGGTACAACTACCAGTTTCCATAATATAGCAGACTTTAATAAAAATAAAGTATGCAGTAAAACGTTTAATGAAAACATTTATAAAACTGGGTTTAATATGATCAAAGGGGATTGCTTGCCTTGTTGATTATCCTCGA
The DNA here is from genome assembly GCA_036346275.1 of Otatea glauca. Lineage (NCBI taxonomy): Eukaryota > Viridiplantae > Streptophyta > Magnoliopsida > Poales > Poaceae > Otatea > Otatea glauca. The sequence continues at coordinate 22,167,378 of CM070730.1, read as the reverse complement.
CTTCGAACTCCTGATCGTCGAATGTATCGGATTCGTCGGGTTCTACACGTCGTATGGCAACATATAACAAATACCAAATTTCAATATGGCCAAAAAGAAATCAGATGGAAATAGTCAAATAAAATAACTTCACAATTCAGAAGTGGTTACATGAATTATTTGTTCTTATTTGCAATTTAAAGATTTAATCTATTTGAATCATTATTGCACTATTTTACCACATATTTATTAACTTAAATTTTTCTTATAACAAACCCTAAGTATTTTTACATATTATGGTTCCTGAGGTTACAAGGAATCTAACAAAATTTATTTTACTAAATTTGGTGGTCATTTGCAAAATTTTCCATATATGACATATTTCTAACTCTTACTTTGAATTTAAATTCAAAGTTCAAATAAAATTCAATTCTGAAATATTTTTACATATTCTGAATCTACATGATTTTATATGAATTTATAAATTTATTTCATAAAATTTGGACAGTTAGTTAAAAAGATATTCAAGTTTGAATACTCTAGGTTTTGAAAAATACTGAAAATCGGAAATATGCCGAAAACGGAAAGTGCTTTCACTGGGAAAGTGCGCTTTCCCTTTTCGGGCTGAGCCGGGCTGAGAAGCTGACAACCGGGACCCATCTGGCAGTGACTTGTGCACCTGTGATCTGTGTGTTTCTGTGACGCGCCGCGCGGTTGCGTGATGGTGAGGTCGACAGCGGGGCTCGCTTGGCGGCACACGGCTCGTGCAAGCAATCGAGCGAGCGAGCCCGCATGGCGTGTGACTTCGGCGCAAGCGCGGCGGTACGACAGTCGGGCCGGCAGCGGTGACCAACAGCAGGCGGCGATGGCAGAGCTCACCGCCGGCGAACCAGCACCGCGGCGGCGGAATCGGTTCCACCACCAGCACCAGTGGACCCGTGCGCACACGTGGGCGATGGTGTAGCGACCGGAGATGGCCGGGAAGGGTGGTTCCACCGGCGAGGGGCGGCGGAATCCACGGTCGACCGGTGTTTCGGCGAACTAGGCCTCCCTGAGCTTGAAGATCACTTCTACGAGCATCAGTGAGCCTTAAGGATCTCATTTCTGGCTTTGGTTCGAGGAATGAGTGGCGGAGGAGGGTTCTCACCGTGCGCGGTGGCGGCGGAAGAAAAAGCGGGGCGCGGTGACTCGTCGGGGACGAAGGGCTTCAAGCAAGGCTCGGGATGAGCTCCTGGTGATGCCAGGAGGCTTTGGCGAGGATGGCTCAGAGAGAAATCGAGTGAGGCGGCAAAACAGCAGTTTTCCCCTTTTTCAGGTTTTACCGGAGTTGGAGAAGACGGGAGAACGAGCAGCGGAATGGGTTGCACAGGAGAACAGCTGGGTCGGCTGCGACGAGATGAGAGGCTTTTATAAGGGCTCGGAGGCGGTTGAGCGCACAGGGCGGCGAGAAAGATCGAAGCGACTGCGTCGGCGCGAGAGAGAGCAGAGAGGAGGAGAAGAAGACGCGGGCGAGAGGCTGCCACGCGGGGGCCAGATGGCAGCGGGAGCCGACATGCTTGGCTGACTGACATGCCAGGCCCACAAGTCAGCGAGAGCAAGAAAAGAACTCAGCCGAAGGCTCGGGACAGAATGGGGTTTCTTCAACAGTTCGAACCGCCATTTGAACTTTGATTTTTCTAAAAAAATTTATCTAGGTCGGCAAGGAAATTACCATACTCATGTAAAATTTTCACCATTTTATGATGCATGTAGAATTTTAAATAATTATGACAATGCGGCTATTGCTGTTCTGTTAATTCTATTTTTCATTTAATATGCAATTGAACTGAAATTCATATTTTGTAAAACTTTTCATGAGAGTCTTAAATGGTATTATACACTTTATTTAAAATTTTCAGATTTTATTTATTAATATTTAATTTTTAATAAGTCTGACATTACTATTTTCCAATTTATTTATTCACTGTTTTTGAATTTTTAAAATTATAAAATGAATCATTAAATTCTTGATATTTTTACTGGAGGTTTACACTGTGTTGATGTCGGCAGGGTAAAATTCGTGATCCAGGAGAACTTACTGAGAATTCCACACAATTCTTTTACCAATTTACTCGGATTTTCTTTTCACATAATTTACTTTGATTAAATATTATTTTAATTAACCCAGCTCTTCCACCGACTTAAACTGGATGTGGAGAGCCCTTAGATTTTTATTATGACTTTGGTAAATTTTTGTTGACTTGGCATTTTTACTTTTTACTTTTACCATTTTACTATATTCTTTATTTCACTTTCTTGTATTAAAGAAAAGCCAAAAGAGTATCCAATAAATCCAGAAAATTCAGAATTTTCAGAAATAATACACGAAAGATTTTTAATTCATTTATTTATTTATTTTATTAATTTTGAGGCTGTTACACGTTACCAATTGTATACTGCCCCATCCCTGTAATAAGCTAACTCCTATTGCGTGTATCATCTGGAATGTTGCCCCTAAGAGCATTTTGCCCAAAGATAGCCGATGGCCTTCTACTAATTTTTCAGCTATTACTTGATGGACTTGGGTTGGTCCGAGGGAGGCACCGCAAAACAAAAAACGGCCAAGCCACATATTGATGAAAGCTGCCTGTTCCTTGTCGGACACTTGGCCGATTCCTTTGTTATTACTTATGTACTTACTCTAGCCTTCTCCCTTGGAGTGGATTAACTTGTATTGCAATTTGAAGCTAAAAGCTGATATTTGGTCTCCGTCTGGCCTCAAGCAGCAGAGTTGAGCTATATCCAGAAGGGTTGGGCCGATAGGGTTGGTCCTGAACATGAACGCATTAAGCGTATCCGATCAAAAGTAACAAGCCGTGGTCACCAATAGCTCACTGGCCTCTTTGTGAAAACTATTTAAAAATTGAGAAAGTTTGTGAAAACTATTTAAAAATTGTGAAAGTTTGAATAAAGTTTTGTCAAAAAAATTTATTTGAGTTCAAAATGTCTCAAAGTATTTTTGGGATTTTTTCTAGAATTTTCTTGAAATTTGTATTGCCTTAATCGAATTAATTTAATTATCAAAATTATTTTAATTAAGAAAATCTTGGAAAAATCGGTGAGCAGTGTTGGGCCAAAGCCCATGGGCCTTAGCCTGTTTCGACTGGGTCAGCCCGTATTCTAGAAGTTCTGGATTGTGGCCGTTGGTCATTGATCTAACGGATGGAATGTTTGTGTTTGGTTTGAAACCCTAATACCTCTAGGCCTTTGGATCAAGTCGATGAGTGCGAACAGGATTGCGCCACGTCTCACGGAGCGGTGGATGTCTGAATGCATGCCACGTGTTTGGCCTGGATGCTGCCATGTTTCGCCGCTGACATCTCCGTCTCGGACATGACTCCGCCGCCTTGTTGACCTAGGCGTCCGTGTGGGGCGTGTTTGACAGCACTATTTAAGGGGAGACGGGTACCCCCGAGAATCGCCATGTGATTTGGAGCACAACTGTCCAAGCATCTTTACGCGAGGAGCTTCCGATGAGAAGATCAAGCTCGTCGGAGTTGAGAAGCAAGCCGTTGCCATCTTCCGCACCGTTGCCGTCTGCAGTGTGATTCCGTCGTGTTCGTCGCCACCTTCGAGTTCGTTGCATCAAGATCCACCAGATCCACACAAACCCGAGATCGGTTTGTCGAGGTAACATCATATCAGGGTTCATCGTGTTCATCTTCGATGGGTCGCGCCGCCTTGGGGAGCCGGACGTGATGTTGACCGCCAATCCGCTGGGACCGATGGATGCACGCCACGTGTCTCTACGTCGTTAACGTGCTCGCCGAGCTGTCCACCATCGGATTCCTTGTGAACGACCGTGATCACGATAGGTGTCAAGCGTCGGGGTAGCCGTGTTGGTTCCCTGATGTCATCCTGTGATGTCGTGCTGGCGTAATCATTGATCGCTGGTCAAGATCCCGTGCGATGGGTCTATGGTAGACTAGGCGAAGCCGTGGACCACATCCATAGACCGGAACACGTGTCAGACTAGGATTGGTTGGGCAATGCTGACGTCACGCTTGCGTAATAAACCGATTTTTCAGTATAAAAATAATTCGATTAAATATTGAATTTCTGGTTTTTGGTATTTTCTTTATTTCAAATCTTTCGAGAGGCCATTCTCCCTCATACAAGATCCGGTTGAGACAATTCAAATTTCTAAAAAAATTTAAAATTGAGATATATTTAATAGTGAATTTTATTTTATTTTATTTTTGGAGTTTGTTTCCTCTCTATTTTGGTATTTATTTGGTATTATTTTTTGTTACGCGTAGACGTCGAAGTGCTCGGAGCATCCGAGGAGGATTCGTTGACTCAAGACCAGGTTCCAGAGTAAGAGCAAGAACTTTTCCAAGGCAAGTTGCGCTTTGACCATGTTGAACACAATTTACAAAATTGCTATATTGTTTTACCTTATGCATGTTATTTTATGTGTATAACTGTTTCGAAATAGTTTGGGATTTAGTTAATCTACCTAATTAAACTATACTCTATCTTGTAATTTGTGTGCTATGATTAATTGTCGCCCTAGATTGGTTCATTATTAGTTAGTTAATAATAATAATCAACATGAGTTAGTTAGACCGTGTTAGTTTGCTTAGCCATGCCACGTTCAACACGTGTCTTTGAAATATTAATATAATCTTAACTAATGGAATATGGAACATGTTTGTGAAATTGGTGTGTGAGGTGTTGTCACACAATGATGTTGAGTTGTAGTGACAAGGAGGTCACGCAACGATGTTGACTTGTTGATAGTACGTGGTGCTTGGTAATCAACTGGGGTGGTAATCATTTAGATTAGGGAAAGTGGCAAGGGGCAGTGCGCCAAGGTGGGCCTGAAGGGCAGAGGGTATGTGGACTTAACCTTGTAAGCCTTTGACCTGAGTCAAACATGCAACCACATGTCTGGAATGGGACGGACCTAGCTAATTAATTTGCAATATCTTAGCTTTCGTAGTGACAGTGGTGGTGTGAGGTTCGACCTTTTTATGAACTCATATGACGCAAGATGGGTGCCCTGAGTGTGGTAACCAGTCCCTTCAGTGTTGAAACATTAGAGAGTAGTACTTGATTAAATCAGAGCAATGTAAAGGCTTTGTCGTGATATCTCTGCGACATACCAAAGGAAGTGTGTTAATAATGTTTGCACAAAGAGATGTTCATGTCGTGTGGGCAAAGTGCATAACCTCTGCAGAGTGTAAAATCTATTTGAATAGCCGTGCTCGCGGTATTGACCAATGCTCGGGAATTACAGTCAAGGGTTAGATTTTATAAAATAAAAAGTTGGTTAGGATAGCAGGATGCCATTGGAAGGTTTGAAAATTGATTTAGGGCTAGATGCCATGTTTACTTGAGAAATGCTAGAAATTATTATTTACTGTTATTTATTTTACTATCTTTTCAATCTACTTGTTGTATTCATTTACAAATGATACTTTACTGCAAAATAACCATGTTAGTCATTCTATTGGAATAAGCCTTGCATATAGTTATGTTGAATTGCATTATGTGCACAACTTATTGAGTGCTTTAACTACTCACCCTTGCTAACAACAATATCACCAATTGAGGAGTCTACACCAGTTATGGAGGAGTACCAGGGGGATGTGAATGTTTAGGGTGCGAATCTTGTCAGTTGTCTGTGGTAAACTGAAGGGTCATTTACGTTTTCTATCCCGCTGCAATGTCTTAGTTAATGTTCTTAGTTTAGCCCTGCGTGGATTAATCATGTAAGTTGATCATAAGGTTATTCAACTAGTTATATTTAATATATGGAGTCTTTTGTTATGTTTCTGTTGTGTATGATTGTGATATTCATCTATGTTCAGCCTGTGTGTACTAGCGTGATCCTGAACTAGTTCGATATACACAGAGGGTCCGGATTTGCATATTCAGGTGCCGACAGATGTGTTATCAGAGCCATACTGACTGTATGTTTTGGCCCTAGATAGTCTGGTTGTCTCTTAAGTATGTCTAAAATTATTTTTTAAAGGATCTACATTTGACTAATAAGAAACTCTTGACTCTTCTTATTCTCCTATTCTTGCCCTTTGCAGAATTTTTCGTTCCCTTGCTACCGTTTCGAGTGGAGGTCTCATCAAAGTTTCTTTTAAATAGATGAGGATGGCTCATACCTATGGCGAGCGCGAGGGAGGCTATGCTGCAGAACTATGGAGGGTTTTGTAGGTCCTTGGAGGCTTTGTTCGACCGCTTTACAGAGGGAGTTGCTAGGTGGTCAATGGTATGGAGCGAAGATTTATTTGCAAGATTCTTATCAATGTTCGGGAGGATGAGAAGGCTAGCAATCCAATCAACATCACTGTGAGGAGGGTTACCTTTGAGATCGGGATCTAGGAGTCTTCACGTCTTGCCTTGCGACGGATCTGCCAAGATTATGCTCATGAGTTGGACGACACCGTTTTCAGGCTGCATCCAATGGGACGTGCTTCTCAACGCCAGCAGATTGATGAAGAGGAAGATGCCACTATGGTCCATTTGGCCAAGTTTGTTGTTGCTCAGGATGATCACATGAAGGATACAACTCAAGAGTTGAACCAAGTGTATGAGGCCTTGAGTGTTGCCAAGGAGGAGCTTCATGAGACATGCATCACAGCGACTAAGAGGATCATGGAGCTAGAGGGGGCTTTGTACGGTGGTGGTGATCAAGCTGTACAGGAGCAAGGCGAGAAAGAGGAAGAAGAAGACCCCGAGGAGCTTGTGATGGAGCCAGAGGAGCGCGATGTCCATGTGGACATGGAGGTGCCAGTTGTTGGTCATTAGGATAAGTTTGCACCCATGCCATCCCACCTACCAGTGTATGCACCAGGAGAGCCCCAGCCTAGGTGGTTGGATGAGTAATAAAGTTAGCTAGTAGTTGAGACTCTTGTTGAGTCGCGTCTGTTTAAGCTAGTCAGTGTCATCCTTTTAGTCGTTAATTGGTGTGTTTAGGTTGGTTTGGATCTTTTATGATTGCTGAGTGTGCAGTATGTGTTGCATAGCTTTTAGGCTTTTGTAAGCAACCATACCAAGTTATTAATAAAATTTGCTTAAGTTGTTGGGTTAAACCTGTTTCCCTTGCATTAGGATTCTTGTATCTTACCTATGCTATTTCTTCTTTTCCCTAACCCTGTGAAGCAATCAACAGATGGTTAACACTTGTGGAAACAATGGAGCTTCTGGCAATGGGAACCGACCCAGTGACAATCCCAATGATAGAGTTTTGCCTCAACCTTCACCACTAGTGGATATGCAGAACTTGGGAGCTTTTCTTGCTGCTCAGACTCAACTAATGCAGACCATGATGCAACAGATATAGAGTATGACAACACAAGCTGCAACCAACAGCAACAATGCTACTCAACTCAACAATAGTGGATCTCGTCCTTATTCAAAACTGTCTGATTTTATGAGGACTCGTCCACCGACATTCTTTGGGAATGTCAATCCTTTGGAAGCTGATGATTGGCTCAGAACTATAAAAGAGAAAGCTGCACATAACCCAATGTGAGGGAAATGAGAAGGTTTTATATGCTTCTCATCAACTTGAAGGAACTACCGCTGAATGGTGGGACAACTATTGTGCTACTCATGAAGCCCCCAATAGAGACACATGGGAAGAGTTTACTGCTGCATTCCGTCAGTACCATGTACCTGAGGGAATGATGGACTTAAAGAAGGAAGAATTCAGGGCGCTTAAGCAAGGAGGCCAGTTAGTGGCTGATTATTTGAATAAGTTTACACAACTCGCACGCTACGCCCTTGAAGATGTTGCAACTGATAAAGCAACACAGTCTTAGTTCATGAAGGGACTAAATTCTGGATTGCAAGTAGGGTTGATTACTCATAACTTCCCTGACTTTCAAGAGTTAGACAATAAGGTTTTGATCCTGGAAGATAAGTGTAAAGAGTTCGGTGAAGATCGCAAGCGCATGATGGCTAATCAAGGAGGACGTCCAAATCAGTTTAAATTGAGAATGACTCCGCAACAGTTTGCAAGGTTTCAGCCGCAGGCCACTAACAAGACATCAACACTGTCGGGACCCGAATATGCAAATCCGGACCCTCTGTGTATTCCGCACTAGTCCAGGATCACGCTAGTACACACAAGCTCAACATTGATGAATATCACAATCATACTTAATAGTAACATAATAAAGACTTCATCAACATTAAATATAACTGTTAAACGACCTTATGGTCAACCTTACATGAATACGCCTCGCAGGGCTAAGACTGAAAGTAAATAAATTGCAGAGGAAATAAACACAAGTGTAGAAACCCTTCAATCTAACACATTCAACTGACAAGGTTCGCACCCTAGTTATTCGCCTCTTCCTGATACTCTTCCTCAAATGCAGGTGTTGCGTCTTCTCCAACTGGTGATGTTTTGTTGCAAGGGGGGTGAGTACATAAAGTACTCAACAAGTTGCACACAGAATGCAAGTCTAATATTCTATATACATGGCTTAATACAAAGGCTAAGCTGACATGGTTAATTTGCATAAACAACATTTGTAAAAGAATAGTATTAATAGATTGAAAGGCAGTAAAACAAATAATATCAATAATACATTTTTCCATTTGTTTTCCAATAACCAACTCATTACCTTATTCCACATTTCACATCCATACCCCATCTGTTTTTAATAAAATCTAACCCTTGACTGTAATCATCGAGCAATGCTCAATACCGCGAGCATGGCTATTCGAATAGGTTTTACACTCTGTAGAGGTTATACACTTTACTCACAAGATACAAACATACGCCACAAAGGCGAGTGACAATAACAAAGCCTTTCCAATGCCTATCTAAACCCAATACTATCCGCTAAGGTTTAACACTGGTGGGACTAGTTACCACATCCAGGACCCCCCTCTTGCGCCATGTGAGCACACCCGTGCGAGGACTGGTTACCACTACCCGGGCCTCACACCGCCATAAATAGTACAAAAGTTTAGACTCAACAAATTAATCAGCTAGATCTATCCCATAACAGAAATATGGTTGTATGAATAACTCAGTTCAAATTCTTGCATGATTAAGTCCTTAATTGACCAAGGCAAGACTAACTAAAAATCATCATAACCATGATCCAACCATTATCATAAAAAGCAATGCGACCGCCTAAGTGCCGCATTGGCCCACCACAAATACATGCCACTTCCCTCAGTCTAAATCATTTTACCACCCCGGTTGATTACCATGCACCACATGCCATCAACAACAACAACATTGTGTGATAACACCGACACACAATTTAATAAACATATTCCATAATCATTAAGCAAGATTAACCATTTTTACATAAAATGATGACTTGTTGCACGGCTAAGCATTCTACTTGCGTTCTAACCAACCATATTGGCAATTATAGCTACCAATTAGTATTAAACCATTCTACGGTGACAAATGAAATACAACCTACAACATGGCAAGGTGGATGTAACTCAAAGTGGACAATAACTAATCCCAACATATTTGAAACAACGATACTTGAATTAATATGCAATACTTTGAATCAAAATAATATTTAAAGCATAGGTTCAACATCATCAAAGCACAACTTGCCTTCAAACAGCTCTGACTCCTACTCTGGACCTTACTCGGGTGCTGCCTCCTCAATCACAAACTCACCGGGCAACTCGACGTCTACACGTAACAAGCGAGAAAGCAATAAATAGCAAGTACAGAGAACAATATCAACTCCAAAAATTAAATAAAATCCACCATTAAATAGAGCATTATTTTACAAATTTTTAGAAACTGGAATCACCTCAATCAGAGTTCAAATGCAAAAGATATAGCTATTCAAAGTTTCAAATAAAAGATAATTTTGAAAAATAGAAAAACCGAATTACTTTTACACTGAAAAATAGCATTTATGATGTCATGCTGACGTTAGCATCGAATATGATTTTTGGCTAATTATTTTTCTAAAGAAAAAATGACTTATGACATCAGCGAACATGTGGCCTAATCGGGTGCTGACACGCGGCACAACCACGGTGCGACATGTGTCACCGGCGTATGGACTCGGTCCACGGCCGATGCTAGTCCACGGTGGACCAGCGGCACTGTGCACGTGCACCAGCTAATGCAAGCACACACGTGGCACCTTTGGATGAATGACACGTGTCACAGATTTAACGGACGCGATTAAACACACAACAGCGATGATCTCGACCGTTCATTTCAGATCGGACGGTGGAGATCAAAGGCGATGACGTCAGCGACACTAGCGGCGGTGACGCCTCAGTTTCTGTGCGAAACGTGGTAGCACGGGACTGGCCCGACGCGCAGTGCGATCACAACCGTTCGCTTTGAATACGACGGCCCAGATTTGACGACACATCGGCAACACGCGGGGACACACGGCACGATCTGCACTGATCGGTGTGGATCCAACGGTGACGGCGAGTGAAGCAACAGACGATGACGTGGCGAGATCTGAATCGCACGATTAAAATCTGACGGCTAAGGTTGACGGAGTTGTTTATTGTAGATGAGACGACGTGGCTTGATCCTTACAGCTGGTTGCAGATCCAACGGTCCTCAAGCTTCGATGCTCGATGATGGCGTGTGGCGGTGAAGGCTTGCCGGAGACGAGGACGACGACACGGCCGACGGCGTTTTAGGGCGACTCCGGCGACGCTTCCTCCTTGATTCGTCGCGGCTAGGTGAGGGCGACACTCTGGTGACCTTGGCGACAGCGGAAGCGGACCGGCGGCGATGGAACAAGGCAAAAACTCACGGCGGCACCAAGCGTAGCTACGACGAGCTTTTGCGGGTGAACGGCGGTGGCTCAGGATGCGCATGCTAGGGCTACGGATGCGTCTCGACGTGCGCGACATAGGGGTGGCGGCGGCGCATTAAATTGGACCCTCGGCTTCCGTGTAGGGCGCAGAAATGAATTCTGACTCTAATGGGATACGGCGGCGCGGCGGATTCGGACGAGCCGACGTGGCGCGATCACAGACATCCACGTGGATCCGATCGAATGGCTGGCAACGACGGCGCGGCACGATCACAGCCGTTGGATCAAAATCCAACGGTCACGCGGCTAGGGTTCGGCGGGGTGGGCTACGCGAAGAAATGGGCCGAACCAGGTGAGTTTTGGCCCAACACTGTTCATCCAATTTTTAAAACATTTTTGAAATAAATTAATTCATATAAATAGATAAAGCCATTATACATAGTAAAAATATCAGGAAAAATCCCAAAAGATTCCAGAAAATACTTTGGATCATTTGGAACTCAAATAAAATATTTCCAACCAAAGATCATCAATACTTTTCTCTGAATAATTGAAAGATTGCAGAAGGCTTTATTCAAAATTCCAAAATGAATTAAATAAAACCTCAAAAATTCAGTAACAATGAAAAATCATATTAAATTCAATAAAAGAATTTTTTGGGATATTACAAACACCTGCACCACGTCTATCTGGTCAAAATTTTCAAACACCTGTTCAAGGGAATAATACACCAGGAGGAAGTCAACAGTCTGCTACCAAACGCTCTTATAGTTGCAATGAGCCGTGACACTTTGCCAACAGATGTCCACAGAAGGGAGGTATCACACCTGTTCGCTTCAACTTGAGAACCACACTTGCTAAGGCACCTGCATCGGGGGTGAACCGTGGAACCAATCAAGCTGGAGCTACGCCTCAAGCAACAGTGCGAGGTCGTGTCAACCATATCACTACAGATGGAGCTCAGGATGCATCAGACGTCGTACTAGGTAAGTTTCTGGTTAACTCAGTACCTACAACAGTTTTATTTGATTCTGGAGCTTCGCATTCGTTCGTTTCTCGAGTTTTTGCAATTGAAAATGGGTTGGATGTTAAGAATCTTAAGTATGTGTTATGAGTCCAGGCCCTAGGATCTGAACTTCGATCTAGCCTTGGGTGTTTGGGAGTTAAGTTACTCATTGATAGAGTAGAGTTCCTAGCAAACCTTATTATATTGGATACCCAGACCCTAGATGTTATCCTTGGAATGGATTGATTGTCCAAACATAAGGCTGTTTTGGATTGTGGTCAAAGAGTTGTGTCAGTTCAAAGCACTACTGGCGAGAAAATGGAATTTCAAGCGGCCGCAATTCGTGATGGTCAGTTGATGGTAAACAGTGTGAAGGTTGCTAGTTTAGAGGATGTGCCAGTTGTTAGAGAGTACCCGGATGTTTTCCCTAAGGATTTGCCTGGCATGCTGTTAGGCCGGGATATTGAGTTTGTCATTGAGTTAGTGCTTGATACAACACCAATAGCGAAAAGACCGCATCGGATGCCTTCTGATGAGTTAGTAGAAATGAAGAAGCAGATTGAAGAGTTGATAGAGAAATATTTCATTAGACCTAGTTCATCTCTATGGGGAGTGCCAGTTCTATTCGTCAGGAAGAAGGATGCAAGTCTAAGAATGTGTATTGACTATCGTGCACTTAATGAAGTGACGATAAAGAATAAGTATCCGTTGCACATGATTGATGATTTGTTTAATCAATTAAGAGGAGCTGGAGTTTTTTCCAAGATAGATCTTCGATAAGGTTATCATCAATTGAAGATTCGTGCGAAGGATGTCCCTAAAACTGCGTTCTCTACACGATTTGGACATTATGAGTTTATGGTCATATCTTTTGGATTGACCAATACTCCTACATATTTTATGAATATGATGAATAAAATTTTCATGAAATATCTAGACAAGTTTGTCATTGTGTTCATTAATGACATTATTATTTACTCCAAGTCGAGGGAAGAGCATGCAGAACACTTGAGATTAGTTCTGGAAAGGCTAAAAGAGCAACAGCTGTATGCTAAGTTTAGAAAGTGTGACTTTTGGAAAAAGAAGGTTGAATTTCTTGGTCACGTGATGACTGCTAAAATAGTTGTTGTTGACCCAAAGTTGAAGCAATACTGCATTGGGAACAACCAAAGTCGGTTACCTAGATTCGTAGTTTTCTGGGGATGGCGGGATATTACCGTCGATTATTGAGAGATTTTCGACGATTGCTAGACCACTTACGCAGTTGTTGAAAAAGGAGAAGAAGTTTGCATGAATGCTGGAGTGCAAAAAGAGTTTTCATGAATTAAAGAAGCATCTAACGACAGCACCAGTGTTAGTGTTGCCGGATGTTCAGAACAGTTTTGATTTATACTATGATACTTCCAGGCAAGGTCTTGGATGTGTATTGATGCAGAATGGCAAGGTTGTTGCATATGCGTCAAGGCAATTAAGGCCACATGAAGAGAATTACCCAACGCATGATTTGAAATTGGCTGCCGTAGTGCATGCTTTGAAGTTGTGGCGTCATTATTTCATTAGAAATAGATGTGAGATATATACAGACCACAAGAGCTTAAAATATATCTTTACTCAGTCGGATCCCAATATGAGGCAGAGGAGATTGTTAGAGTTGATAAATGATTATAATGTTGGAATCCACTATCATCCTGGTAAGGCTAATATGATAGCCAATGCCTTGAGTCGTAAAAGCCATAGTGCTAATATGCTGGTGTTAGATGATTAGTCAGAATTATGCAAAGAATTTTAGAAGTTAAAATTGGAAGTTGTTCCACAAGGATTTTTAGCTACTTTAGAAGTGAAGCCAACTCTAGAAGATCGAATCAGAGATGGTCAGAATAATGATGAAAAGATCAACAGAATCAAGTCCAAGAAGGATGAAGGCTTAGACAAAGATTTTACTTTGGATGATCAGGGTACACTGTGGTTTAGAGGTCGAATTTGTGTACCGAACAAGAAGCTTAAGCAGTTGATACTTGAGGAAGCTCATGATTCAAAGTATTCGATTTATCCAGGAAGTGACAAGATATACCAAGATCTTAAGGAGAGGTTTTGGTGGCCTAATATGAAGCGTGAGGTTGCTGAGCACGTTGCTCTATGTGATGTGTGCCAGAGAGTAAAGACAATGCATCAAAGACCTGCAGGTTTGTTACAATCGCTAAAGGTTCTTGAATGGAAGTGGGAGGAAATCAGTATAGATTTTATTACCTGTTTGCCTAGGACTCTTAAGGGTTATGATTCCATATAGGTCAACGTTGATCGTTTGACCAAGGTCGCTCATTTCATACCTGTTAAGACTACATATTCAGGATATCGTTTGCCAGAGCTGTATATGTCAAGGATTATGTGTTTGCATGTAGTGCTCAAGAAAATAGTGTCAGATAGAGGTACCCAACTTACCTCGAGGTTTTGGAATAAGTTGCATGAAGCAATGGGAACTCGCTTGAATTTTAGTATAGCGTATCATCCATAGACAGATTATTAGACTGAGAGAGTTAATCAGATTTTAGAGGATATGCTGAGAGCTTGTACTTTAGATTATGTTGCTTCGTGGGATAAGAGTTTACCGTATGCGGAATTCAGCTATAACAACAGTTATGCAAGTTTGCAAATATCACCATTTGAGGCTTTATATGGCATGTCTGTCGTACTCCGTTGAATTAGAATGAAACAGGAGAGCGCATGGTGTTTGGGCCTGACATTCTTAAGTAAGCCGAAGAGCAGATTGCTATGATCAGAGAAAGGTTGAAAGTGGCTTAGTCGAGACAGAAGAGTTATGATGATAATTGTCGCTAAGAGTTGAGCTTTGAGTTAGATGATTTTGTGTATATTAGAGTTACCCCTCTTAAAAGAGTTAAAAGGTTTTCACACTAAAGAAAAGCTTGCACCAAGATATGTTGGTCCGTTCAAAATCTTAAGCTGTTGAGGAGAGGTTGCTTATCAATTAGAGTTGCCGCAGTCGTTAGCAGGAGTGCATGATGTGTTCAATGTGTCAGCTTAAGAAATGCCTGAGAGTGCCAACAGAACAAACACCATTAGAAGCAGTTGAGCTACAGAAATATTTGACATAAAGAGCAGCAGATCAAGATTTTGGATGTGATAGAGCGTAATACCAGAAACAAGTCAATTCGCTTTTGCAGAGTTCAATAAAATAATCATTTAGAAAGTGAAGCTAACTGGGAGCGTAAAGATGATTGGAAGTCAGAATTTCCTAATCTATCCCTTACTCAGCTCTGAATCTCGAGGTGGAGATTCCGTTAAGGGGGAGGTTTGTAACATACCAATTTTTGGCTTTATTTGAATTTAATATGCATTTTATGAATTTTCTAGAATTTATTTAATATTATTTAATTTGGCTCTTTGTGAAAACTATTTAAAAATTGAGAAAGTTTAAATAAAGTTTTGTCAAAAAATATTTTATTTGAATTCCAAATATCTCAAAGTATTTTTGAGATTTTTTCTAGAATTTTCTTGATATTTTTATTGCCTCAACCGAATTAATTTAATTATTAGAATTATTTTAATTAAGAAAATCCTGGAAAAGTCGGTGAGCAGTGTTGGGCCAAAGCCTATGGGCCTTAACATGTTTCGGCCGGCTAGGAAACGCTGACGTCACGCTTGCGCAATAAACTGATTTTCCAGTATAAAAATAATTCGGTTAAATATTGAATTTCTGAGTTTTGTATTTTCTTTATTTCAAATCTTTCGAGAGCCCATTCTCCCTCATACGAGCTTGCTTAAATACAAATGCTGCTTTATTGCAAAATAACCATATTAGTCATTCCATTGGAATAAGCCTTGCAAATAGTTATGTTAGAATTGCATTCTGTGCACAACTTGTTGAGTGTTTCAAGTACTCTCCCTTACCAATAACAACATGACCGGTTGAGGAGTCTACACGAGTTTTGGATGAGGAGTACCAGGAGGATGCGAATGTTTAGAGTGCAAGCCTTGTCAGTTGACTGTGGTAAACTGAAGGGTCATTTATGTTTTCTATTCTATTGCAATGTCTTAGTTAATGTTCTTAGTTTAGACCTGCGTGGCTTAATCATGTAAGTTGACCATAAGATCATTCAACCAGTTATATTTAATATGTGGATCTTTTATTATGTTTCCGTTGTGTATGATTGTGATATTAATCTATGTTGAGCCTGTGTGTACTAGAGTGATCCTAGACTAGTGCGATATACACAGATGGTCCAGATTTGCATATTCGGATCCCGACAGTTAGGTAGGTGATCAACTTGATGTTGGCGGGTAAACGGGTATGCCCACGGGCGACGGGTATGGGCAATATTCTTCACCCACTACCCTTCTCGGGTATGCCTGTGGGTGAGATTTCTGGTGGCGAGCACGGGTATGGGCGAGTACTACCATGCCCACCGTGCCCGATTGCCATTCCTAGTTCAGCTCTTTTAAACCCAAATTTTTCTAAATCCATACCAAACAAAACCAACCTGATCTAATTACAAACCAAAACCAAACTAACCAGTTTGCTGCCTCAACCATTTCCACCCGCCAAAGTCAACCCAACCCGCTTCACCTACTTCAACCAACCCCATTACCAGGCCTACTCGTGAGCAAATCGGCGGTCAAAGCACACATTAGGAGAACATACCCACCACATGAGAGGGACCACAATCAACACACTGGATGACAGTTGTCCCCACCGTCATGAGCCTATTCGTCATTGACTGTAGCACCGAAATGAATGAGACGCTCATAAACTTGGCAAAAGTACATCTCTTCACTAACGGCGGGGCACATGGTGCCCTGACCTCCTGGCCAGCATAGCAGCAAGATAGCGCCCTTGACTCGTCATTTTTTCTTTTTCCTTTTTAACCCCTTGCGAATGTTTTTTTCAAATATAGCCCTACTCCAAGATCATTTGCATATTTGACCCCCACGAGTCACCTTCTGGGCTTGAGGAGTTCGGAAGGTCGCCTGTTGTGCCAACCCAAAGTGCATGTTCTAGAAAATAACTACTGCCAACTAGGGGCCAGTAGTGCCACTCGGCCAGTACTAACGCCCCTCAGGGCCGGTAGTGTTGATTTCCTTGAGACCTGAAAAACGACCCTCTTGAAAAATAACTATCGCCAACCTACTCCCGACAGTACCATCTCCCAGGGCTGGTAGTGCCGCCCTTGCTAACACCAGCTCAAATTGCTTCCAATTCAAAATGAATTCAAAACAAACTCAAACCTGAGCATCACAGGCTCAAACATAGTCAATTACTCATCACACACTTGGTAGACCTCCACATGGTCTTTCATTGGTGTAGCTTATGGCTTCTTCTAAAAAAAGCCAGTCTAGAAGAACCCCACCGCTCATTGAGACCAAGGGTGAGCATTCGGTTTTTTTGGTTTTTAAATAATTCGGTTTTTGAAAACTGTATGCCAAATTTCTCCAGTCAATTAAAAACCGAACCAAATTAATCGAAATATTTCGATTTAGTTAATTCGATTTTTCGGTTGACCGAGCTGGAGTAGAAAAATCAATCTCTAGCACAACAAAATATCCTCTTCAACTGCTTTCTTATCCACCCTCTCCAAGCTTAGCTTCCTCTACTCCTCCCTCCAATTCATGGCCGCCACCCCACTCCCCCTTGCTTCTCATCTCCCACAACACACCACCCCACCGGCATCCACGCCTCTGCCTCAACTCCCCACCTCTACCACCATCTGCTCCCTCACCGTCGTCGGCCACCACGCCATGCCATCCGCGCGCTCTCCTCCATGGCCACTGTTGCTTCCCCATCTGTCCTGTTCGACCACTTAGCCCTCCCACCCACCCTTAAGTCCGCCGTCGCCCTCCACAACTCCCATGTCGCCCACGCCATCCATGCCACCGCGCTCTCTTGGGACCTCCTCCACCACCCCACCCCTGCTATCGCCAACACCCTCCTCACTGCCTATGCCCGCTACGGTGACCTCCCCACCGCGCTTTCCCTCTTCACCGCCATGCCCTCGATGTTCTAAATAACGGTAAACAGTTAACGAATGGTCGCCCTACCTTTTAGTGTTTGTACGGTAAGCGGCCTTGTAAATGGCCCTGTAAACGATTTTACTATTTAAAATTCAGAGAAATATATAGTTATGTTTGCAATAACAAAAAAGCATCTAATTCATCTTCTTTTATGCATACAGAACAGAATTAATAGGTTGTCAACAATTGTCGACAACGGTGACATAAAGAAAACAGATGACATAATGTGAATGTAATTAAAAAAAATCATAATTGAATGAATGAATAGATCAAGTGGCAATAAAAAGTAAAGCTAGTATTTATCTCATGTATGTCATAATGTTCTACGTCATAGGGCAATCTTGCAACTTTACCCAAAAGGATTGACTAAACTTTACCCAAAAGGCTGGTTAAAAGTTTACCCATAGTGCTATAGTGCTATATGCTAGTGGTATGTATGCGCCATATAACAATAAGAGGCAACGGTGCACCTGGAAAGGCTAGCGATTTCTAATTTAGACTAAGCATGGACACCTAGTATGTAGCTAGCTAGCTAGCTTAGTACTAAGCGCCAAAACAATGAAACTTATAAGTGTTAAGCTTCTAACTTCTATTAGTTCTAATCACTTCCAACACCATATGAAACATTGTCATCAAGCATCATGTCTTCCTCTTCACTTCTCATCTAGGGCTTCCACTGTCGAAAAAGATCGCATTTCCATATTTGGAGTGTGTCTGCTACTTCTCCTTGGTTATAAAGCCTCTTCTGCTCTTATGGCCATATCAGCTAAACCCTAAGTAAATCCTGAACCAGGAAACACCTCATCATCAGTAGCATCTTGATCAAGCCACTCCACCGCTCTGCTCACGTCTTTTGAAGACACGGGATCCTTTTCCTTCTTCCTATCAAGGATCTGTGCATTGAATTGCACAAAGACAATATCATTCATCTTCTTCACCTTAAATCTATTTATTTTCTTTGAATGAACCCTATAGAGACGAGATTGTGCTTTTATGAAGGTTGTGGCTATATGGAATACGGTAAGCTTTTTTCTATTAGTTGGGCGCCCACGATAAAACGGACCTATGAAACGTTAACAGTCGTTAAATCGAATAAACGGTCCGATAAAATGGAAAAACCTTGAAATGAGTATAAACATAATAGACAGGGGACCTTTACCTTTTTAACGACCGTTTACAAGGCCTTAACAGCTGTTTTTTAGAACAGTGCATGCCCCCCTCGCTCCGCGATGCTGTCTCCTTCAACTTCCTCATCTCTGCACTCTGCCTCTTCTGCAGCTGGGATCACATCCTCATCGCCCCTCTGTGCCATGCTCGACTAGGGCCACCCACTCACCTCCTCCACCCTCGTCAGCGTCGTCCTCGCCTGCTCCAACCTTGCCGGCGACTTGGGACGAGGAGCGGCACCAGCGGCTTAGGACAAGGAGCGTCGCCGACGGCTAGAGTTCGGAGGAGACATGACTTGAGGTAAGAGGAAATGAGGTCACATGAGGATTTGGTCCCGGTTTAGAGTTCACTTGGCCTTGGAGACTTGGATAGTTGGAATTAAAGTTGTTTGCTTGGAGACTCGATGTTTGGTTTTTCGGTTAACGAAAGTTAAAAATCGAACCAAAACCCGTAAATTGAATAGTCCTAAAATAAAAACTAAAACCTGAAAAAACCAAAATTATCAGTTAATTCGATTAGGGTTTCTATACTCCCACCTAGAGAAAGCCAAATGGGTCGTGTCGTGCCGGCCCGGTCCTTCGCGGGCCTAACAGGCCTCGACGGGCCAGTAGCCCGTTAGGGCCAAAAAAATTTAAAAAAAAGAAAAAATTAGAAAAATAGAAAAGGTATGAAAAAATGCAGAATTTTTTTTAGAAAAATAGGAAAAATTTATAATAATTAGAAAAACTCAAAGTATGTAGAATTATTTTTAAAAAATATATACATATTAAGAAAAAGCTAAAATATGAGATAAATTCTAAAATGAAACAAATATTTGAAATTAAATTATGAGCTTTATTGATGTTTGGCTGCCTCGTTAAAAACTTTGCCAAGTAAAAAAAACCTTGGCAAAGAAAAAAGAGTACAACCTATAGCTCAGTGATACAGGAAAAAAATGAATATTACAATTATTCTTGCTGATTATCTAGATAAAGATTTTCGAATGTCTCCACCAGCTCAGCATTTTCTGTTGTATGTTGAGCTCGTTGATCAACTTGTTCCCAATCTTTCACAATGAGAAGTATTTCCACCATCTCACTTGTTAGATTTGTTGTTCTCTCCTCGATTATTTTTTCGGATAGACTGAAAGCAGACTCCGAAGAAACCGTGGAGACAGGAGCGGTTAACACATCCCGTGCTAATATGGAAAGCACCGGATATGTTATCTTGTGCTCGTGCCACCACTGCAAAATGTTGAAGTCCTCCCCTTGCTGCTCTTGGTAGTTGGCAGTGTCACTGTTGAGATAAGCAGCTAGCTCCCCACCACTTGTTGTGTCCGCACTTATCGTTGTTGTAGACAAACTCCTTAAGGAAGAGCCACTTGCACCCCGTATCTTTCCCGACGCAGATTTCTTCTTACCTGTTGTGGGTACTAGTGGAGGTCGCTGCATGCGAACTCCAGCAAACTTATGATCATACTTAGCATAAACTTCAGATAAGTTAGCACGGACATTTGAAAAATAACTAAAATAATCAGTACCTACAACATCACTTAGAAGTGAGAGAACATCAGAGAATTCTTGAACTTTATCTCTAGGATCCAAAATAAATGCAAATGCATATAACATAAGAATTTCTCGCCAATATTTCAAAATTTTAGTTTTCATAGCATAAACAGATTCACGCAAGATATTATTATTTTCGTGGGTCCTTAAGTGGGTAGCAATTTCTGAAATATTATGCACAATTAAAGGAGAGGTTGAGTAATAAACTCCAGATAAAGCAACAGTGGAATCATAAAAAAGTTCTAAAAATGACAGCAAGTATTTAGCAACATACCAATGTTGCTCTGTGAGTAAAGGTTGACCATCCTGTCTACGATAGTGCGTGTTAATAAAAACAGAAAATATGCTCTCATATGGTACGAGAGACTTAGACCCCGTTCGAATGGGCTCCCGCTGCTGACTTCTCGGGCGGAGCAGGTGGAGCCCAGTCGAACACAGCAAGTTGCTTCTGTTGGATTCTAGGATTCGGGCGGAGCGCTCCACTGAAATGAACTAGACGGGCAGAGCAGCCTTCGGTTGGATTCTGGTAGGGAGCCGATTGGATTCGGTTGGAATGCCCCTTGAAGTTGTTGATATTTACCCGTGAAATGCCACAGATATACCCTACCCCCTCATTTCACCCAGCCCCCAAACCCCTCATTCACATCCTTATCTCTCTATTCGGCCTAGTAGAGGCGACCACGCCCCAGCATCCACGATGTCCCGGCGTCCACGGCAGCGAGCGACGACCCGACATCCACGGTGACGACCTTAACAGCTAGAGGCGACCCTACGTGCACATCGTACTCCTTCCCCAAAGATTAGCTACCAATACCCTATAGCCCTAATTCCCCCAAATTTCCATATCTGAGGCAATTTGGCCTAGCTAGGTTGGTATGGTTGTGAATGCAATTTGTGTTGTGGATGAACAAACTGCTGAGCTTTCGGTTAGATAAGACCATGGGCTGAGGTAATTGCTGAGCTTTTGGTGAGCAGGAACATGATAGCCTAAAAAAATTCTCTGATCAGGAGCACAAAGGAGAAGGTAGGCTTTTCAAATATGTTGATGAATTGCAACGTACTGGTTCTTGTCGTGCCAAATGAAACAAAACTATCTTTTTTCTCAGTTGCTACCTCTACAAGAAAGAAGATGGTGTTTAACTTGGATGAGAAATGTTTGAATGATTTGATCAGTGTTTAAGGCTAATAAACCAAGGCCTTTACAAGCATGCCTTGGTTAATGGCTTCGTCTGTCAGGCAACCACATGAGGTCAGTATAAATGATAAGTTCTGGTTGCTTGCTTGGTGATGTAAAATGAAGTCAGTATATTTGCCAAAAAAATGAAGGCAGCATAAATTAGATCTAGTGAACTGGACGTTGATAGAGCAAAGCTAGCTAGTGGTCTGTCTGTCAGCAACCACCAACTAGTGTGCCAAATCACCTACAAAAACAAAAACAATACTTATTGAGAACTGAAAATCCTGTGTGTATTGCGTTGCATATAGATGCAGGTCCTGCTGTGATGTGAAGTGTTGAACTGAGAGAGATTAGAACTCTCGTGCTCGGTAATGAAGTGATGGGTTAGTGTGTATTATAGTCTCATCAAGCAACCTTCAACAAGTCTCAAAACTAGAGGAAGAATGTTTGATAAACTGAAGGGTATTCAGTGTATTATGTTGTTCTTTTATTTCATTTATTAAAATGATATTGTTTTACAGTACACTGATAATATCTCTGCCTTATCAATCAATAAAACAATGCTAAAGAGAAACTAACATGTTGATGAGTTTCCTCATGAAGTCGGGTATATGACATATGGTCTAATGCAGATGGCAGGAAATGCTAAGTGGACCGATGAGAAAACTAGGATAGTGTGTGAGTTATTTGTTGAACAAGTTAGAGATGGAAATCGTTCAAGTACCCATTTAAACAAAGTAGGTTATGTTGCTGTGATTGCTAAATTTGAAGAAAAGACTGGGTTGCAGTTCAAAAAACAACAATTTAAGAACAAATAGGACAAAATGAAGATTGAGTATGGCATATGGAAGAAATTGTTGAAAAGAGAGACCAGTCTAGGTTGGGACCATGCTAGGGGTACACTTGATGCCTCCGATGAATGGTGGAAGAATGCAAATAAGGTGAGTACTCATTTTGTATTAATATTTGGCTGCAAATTTCTATTAAATTCTAACATTTTTGTCTCACTGTGATAGGACTTGAAAGATTGTATCAAGTTCCAAAAGAGAGGTTTTCAAAATGAGGAGCTGATGAGAGAGATGTTCGAAGATCTTCGAAACACTAGAGAGGACTACTGGAATCCTTCAGGGGATTCTCTTCAACATGCATCTACTGCTATTGATCTAGAAGAGGATGCAAATGAGAATAATGACAAAGGCAGTGATCAGGAAGATGAATCGCATATTGCTGACAAGAAAGGAAAGAGAGCATGTGGTGCTAGCAACGAGAAGAGGAAAAACCGAAGACTGGTGGAGGACAGTGGATACAGGACCAAATGACGCGCATTTTTGAGTGTCATGAAAAATCTGCTGCATCTTTTGAATCATTCTCTAAAAGAGAAGAATTTATTGTCTTGCTATGTTCATTTATTGATGTTGCTATCTTGATATATTGATGTTGCTATCTTGATATATTGATATTGCTATGTTGTCATTTTCATTTTCAGATGTCTTGTGAAAGTGAAAGTAGTGGGAGTGATGATGAGGATGATCATGATTTCCTTGTAGAGTTGATGAGGCGACAACAACAGGTCATGTCGTCCCTAACTGTTGCTGCGTCTATCATAACAAGTTGTTTCTCAAAGTATTATGATAAAAATAAACCTAGAACTTCACAACTAAGTGGATATGGCTAGGTGATGGAAACTTTGAGGACTCCTGGAGAAAGTCACAACATGTTTCGGATGAACTCTAGACTTTTTTACAAGTTGCATGATTTTCTTGTGAGCACTTATGGTTTAAAATCTACCTCTCAAATGCACTCAATGGAGGCACTTGCTATATTCCTATATATATGCGGTGGTTGTGAATCAAATCGAAGGTCACATAATCGGTTTAAACATTCTGGTGACACAATTTCTCGAAATTTTGATGAAGTACTACAATCCGTTGTGAAGATGTCGAAGGATTTTATACAACCTAAGGATCCAAAATTTTCTACTGTTCATAGTAGAATTATAGGTGATAATGGGATGTGGCCACATTTCAAATATTGCATCGGAGCCATTGATAGTACTCACATACTTGCAACTCCACCTCCAGAAGATCTTGTTAGATATATTGGTAGATCTGGAAATGCAACTCAGAATGTTATGGCTGTTGTTGATTTTGATATGCGCTTCACATATACATCTATTGGTCAACCGGATCTATGCATGACACTAGTGTGCTCTATCATGCATTGAACGTTGATAGAGATGCCTTTCCACATCCTCCACAGGGTAATTGTTATTCCTATGATCTATGTATATTTTCCCCATAATTTTGGATTGATTACTGTTCAGGGTTAACCATTTCGTTTTCGAACTAAATTTCGAGAATTGCTCGGCATCGGTTTTTCGCGAAAACCGATCGAAATTCGGTAAAAACCGACCGATTTGCGAAAGTCAAACAGGTGGTCAAACCGATTCAAAAAAATGAAAACCGGTTGAAAAGCTCTAAAATCGGTCGGTTTTTGTCGAAAACCGGCCGACGACAGAAGGAAAAATGGTGAAAATGAAAGGAAAATTTGAAACAAATGCAAAAAAATTGAAAAAATTACTAAAAATCCCAATTAATTTATAAAACACCTCAGAGAAATTTAAATAATTTTTGAAATCATTTGTTACTTCTAAAAAATCCAAAACAGCAATTAAGGAAAAGGAACAAAGATATTATCAGATTTTTATAAATATTTAAAAGATTTTTTATATTCTGAAAGTTTAATGTAACCATAGATAGTTCCAAAGTACTATGAAATAAAATTTTAAAAAATATTAGATTTCATTTAGTACCTATATAAAATCAAAAACAGAAGAGCATATACAATGATAATATCACTTTTAGAATTTTAAAAAAATACACATATCTGATCATCTTCTGAAAATTTTACATAATCATTGTAAATAAGTTATAACATGACAAAAAAAGTTTAATAAATATTAGACTTCATTTTGTGCCCCTAGAAAATAAAAAACTAAAGAGCATATATTGTGACAGTATCACTGTCAGAATTTTTTAAAAATGTACGTATCTGATAATAATCTGAAAATTTTATAGAATCATTAGGATGGCCTCAGAACCGCATAAAAAAATTTCAATTTCTTTTGACACTTTTTGCGAAATTTCTTCAAATTTTTTATATTTACTATTCATCTGAACGGTTTTCCGAACGGTTTTTCTTGCCGAACCGGCTCGGCACGGTCGGTTTTCGTGAAAACCGACCGGTTTTCATCGGCATCTTGAACCCTGTTACTGTTATCTATGTTGTAGGGAAATATTATCTTTGTTGATGCTGACTATCTAAATAGGCCAGGATACTTAGCACCATACAAGGGGCAAAGGTATCATGTCCCTAATTGGCGGAGAGGCCCCGTTCCAACTGGTGAGCAAGAACTATTCAACCAATTGCATTCAAGTATTTGTAATGTTGTTGAATGGACCTTTGGTGTGTGGAAGATGAAATGGAGGATTCTCCTAAAGATGCCAACCTTTGATATGCCCAAACAAAAAATGATTGTGGCAGCCACCATGTGCCTTCATAATTTCATACGTGAGAATGCTATCTCCGACAAACATTTTCGTAGGTGTGATCAGGATCCTAGTTATGTGCCTATAATACCATCTCGATATGCAAAATATGACATATCTCAAAATGCTTCGGATTCGTCAACATCACAGTCCAATGATAGATCAATGGATCAATTTCGTAATGATCTTGCAAAGGCAATTAGTCAATCTAGGATGATCTAGTGAGTGTATCTGTACTTATTTTGTTATCTTTTGTAATCACTCATATATCATGATGAGATTTCTTTGTAATTTTTGGACTTTATTACCATGCTAATTATTTGGATGTTCAATATATTGCAAGTGGCTCGTTTTTATTTTCTCATATCTCATAAATAATCCACACAAATACAAAGGATCAACATACAAATACAAGTTAGGTATTACAGACAAGGGCAAACTGGACAATTCCTCTACAATCCCCTCTTTCAAAAATCTAGAGTCAGCTAGCTAGTCGAACACTTTCAAAAATTGCTTCTGATTCTTCAGAAAATCAGAAACAGGAGGAGTCAGAGCAGAATCAAAAAGAAGCAGAAGCTAGAGCCCTACCGAACGGGCCCTTAAGCATCAAGTAAGTAGAATTCCATCTAACAAGCATATCCAAATCAAACTTACGTGAACGCACATTCATTGCAATACAATAAGTCTTATATGCTGCTACTCGTTGATTAGAATTATTTAAGAAAGATATTGCAGTGTGAAAATGTTCAATATACTGATTTAACCTCTTCAAATCACATTTAACTATAAGATTAATAATATGGCAAGCACAACGCTAATGTAATAAGAAAGATTCAGCATACAAATTGAAAAACGGAGTAAAAATGTTCACGGCAGAAGTATTTGCTGAAGCATTATCTAATGTTATTGTAAAAATCTTATCACTAAAGTCAAAATCTTCCACAACTTTTACAATACAATCAGTAATATTTTCACCAGTGCGTGCTACATCAATTAATTTGAATCCTATAATTCTCTTTTCTAGTTGTCATTCATTGTTTACATAATGAACAACTACACTAAGGTAATCCTTTTTAACTCTACCACTCCATATATCAGATGTCAAAGATACCGAAAAAATACAGGTACTAAAATTTTCTTTTTGATTATTGTGACAATTATTATAATATTTTATCAAATCTCTAGTTGTTGTCTGTCTAGAAACTGCAGAAAACCTAGGATTATGAACGGTCCTAATATAGTTTTCAAACGTAGTTGACTCACCAAAGTTTAAAGGAAGATCTTGAGAAGCGATTAAACGACAAAAAGATTCACGAGCTACCTCAAGATTGCAGTCCCGACGCGTCTGCATCTGCGTACCATCGGGTTGTCTTTGCGGTGTGTTTGTCCGAAAACCATCCCCGTTTTTTTCTCTGACTCTCAAAGATGCCTCTTCAAGTGCTCCGTTCCATCTGAAGATTTCGCAATTAATTTATTCTTACAATATTTACAAATAGCATACCTGCTCTGAACGCCGTCTGATGTCTCAAAAATCTGCTCGAAATCTTCCCAGACTCCCGATGTACTACGTTTTGATCTTTTCGCCCCGGTGCTTGCTGACGCAGTAGCACTTGTAGAGCATGAGGATGGCACAGCTCCAGTAGTTTCTTGCGCTTCATAGGATACAGCAAGAAGCTGCTCGGGTGAAATCCCGAAATCAGAAACCGGGAAAGACGGAAAATCCCTGTGCTTTATAAAGTAAACTGTAAGAAATAATTACGCTATTAGTACTAAAATATGATTTAAAATATTAACAAAATGAAAAAAATAAATCATAATTATTACCTTGATTTCTTAGCAGAAGTCGGAAGCTGAATTTCGGATTTTTGGATTTTTGAAAAAACTATTTTGAATTTTGCCAAATTACCACATGAGTAAAAAAATTTCCACAAGATAATGAATAGAAGAGAATGCAAGATTGCTGGTGTAGAAATGAGGGGGCATCCACCTATTTATAAGAAAAAATTCGAGATTTTTTCGAATTTTTTTGATTTTTTTCGAATTTTTTAATTCTCTAACAGTTATAAAACAGCTATTTTTGGAACTAAACGGGTAAACAGATCGTGCCTGCTTTAAACGTGCCGAGCCGCTCACGGGTTGTGTCGTGCCTAGGCCGTGCCATATCGGCCTGCCCGTAAACGGGCTGTGCTGTGCCGGCCCGCCGGTCCAAACATAATGAGGCTAGTCTGCCATGCTGGTACGATCTATTTACCGTTGAACCGTACCGTGTTCGAACAGGAACGACAACATCATACCTCGGATCGGTTTAGCCATCTCTACTTCCGCCCCTAACTGAGATCGGGAGCACGGAAGCATCCCGTAGAATGAGACGCGTTAAGCAAATGCAAAGCCCACACAGGAGCACGGCCCAGTAAAAATCTTACGTCACTAACAGCTGGGCCCCACAACCATTCCGCTCCACATGTCAGTGATTAGATCCGGCCGATACATGATGGTCGCGCCCTACTACTCTCTCGGCCCAAGCAGTCTCACTCTCACCCTCTCCCACACTCGCGCCCCATCTCCAAGAGCTCGCGAGTCGCGAGCCAGCGGCGGCACCGCCGTTTACGAGGCGCGCAGATCCGCCCAATCCGTGGAGCCCCAGGCGAGCGCGACGGTACGGACTCTGCTAACCCTAGCGTCCCTCCCCGCCGGCAGGTCCCTCCCGGATCGCGCGTCCCCGCGCGGGGCCTATCCGATTCGACCAAATCCGGTGGAACTCGGGGAGGCGTTGGCTGCAATCGGGCGGGCTTGATCGGGGCTCGTTGGGGGTTGGTGGGTCTGGAGGTTGGGTGGCTGGGGGTAGAAGTTGAGGATGGCGGCGGAGGGGATGATTCTAGGGTTAGGTTTTGGGGCGGTGGCGTGAAGGGATGGCGGACGGGGGGAGGATGAAGAGCGTGGAGGGCGGGGGCGCAGGGTACGGGGAGGAGGAGGCACGAGAGGAGCTGGAGCTCGCGCTCTCGCTGGGGCGGCGGGGGTGGCACTTGCTGCAGGTGCGTCAGGAGCCAGTGCCGCCGCCCGCGTTGAGGTTGACGATGTTTTCCCCGACGTGGGACCCCGACGCGGCCATTAGCTCGCGGGCTGCGGAGAGGGCTTGGGACTTGTCACCTGTGCCGCCGCTCAGGTTCTGTGACATGTGGCGAGGCGGTCGTGCTGACGGTGATGCACGGCGTGATGTGGATGTTGCGGAGGAGGAGGAGGGCGAGGGTGATGAGGATGGAGATAGGGACCTGCCGAATAAACAGCCCAAAGTGCGCGGCTTTGGCGAGTAAGTTGCTTAAAAATTGCTCCTTTCTTTTTACAGTTTTCTTGTCTTTACATTTTTAGCAAAGTTGTTTTCTGGATTTCATGGTGCTAGTACTCTTTAGGTAAACCTATCACGTTGAGCTAGAAAATAAGTATACAATTCATGGAGGGCATAGCTCAGATCGAATTAGTGGTTTTACTTAAGGACTTCTTCAAGTAGTACAGCTGCGATGATCATACTGGAGAACCAGGTGGGGGATGGGGTGCAAAAGTGTACTTTTAGATGTTTTCTACTTGTTGCTAGAAATGCTGAGACCCTTTGAACGTGTAATGAACGAAGTGCTTTGCCAGAAGTGGAGAGTGCTTCCCTCTAGTTATGCTAGCACACATTTCCTTAGTCTATCCAATTTTACTGGGCCTAAGTGACTTTCTCTGAGTTGTGCAACAATCCTAGATTGAATCTGGCATTTGGTAAGGCAATTCATGTAGTTACCCTTTGTGCTTGTCATTCTTCTTTTCTGATTGATGACCTAGGCCACATTTATCCTGCATCAAAAAATTACATATAAGATGAGCAATGAATATGGTAGATTGCAGGCATGCTGCAGGAAAGAACTAGCATTCTGTAATCACATGGACTTGAGTCTGTTCTATTTTTATGCTATTATTGTTTAGCAACCAGGAAAAAGGCCTCAAAAAGAAGAAAAGTCCTCAATACAACAAGCAGGATATTAATTTGCATGTACAATTTTTTTTCCAGTTTTTCTTCCCCTACATTTTTCCACTTCCACCACTTATGTAAAAAGTGTGTAAAGTGCAATAGTGCATACAGTACAATTTCATGCACCAATCCATGATTAATATTATTTTGATTATTTCTTCCTCCGTTTGTTGCGACCTATCAAAGTTCACCTTTCTATGCTAGTATGTAACTTTCATTGCTTATATACATTGTTTCGCATGTTTCCTTTTGTGTTACTTCATTGTTAAATCTTTAGGTATTCTGTCTGATATTGCACAATGCACATCTTGTCTGTCATGTAGATTATTCCAGATGTCTCCTGCATGATTTGCATAGTGTTGTAGTTTAGTGTTACCCTTATCTGTGGTATAGGTGAGGACAACGATTTCCATAGATTTTCATGAGCACTAGAGATATCTTCTTTGGACATGGATTGCCTTGCTTTATTAGGTCTTGTGTCAAAACGCTATCATCTGGTGTCATGATGGTTGACACGTATCATGTAGCTGTGCTTCATATGCAATCAGTGATTGTGGATACGATTATAAGTCATTCTTGTAGGGAAGTGCAGGAACTGATATTTTTTCTTGGTAGAAGAGCCAATGATGTCTATGAAATTCTCCACTTAATCAAATACATCCCTGGTTACTTTTCTCTCGATCACAACTTTTTATGCACATATCAAGTTAAAAGGTTTCTCCTTTTTGCAGAGAAAGTCCACAATATTCCGGTGTCAATGCAGCCTTATTTGGCTTTGAATCACCACATTTGCACGCTTCTGATGAACATGATCATTTCAAGATGTTCTGTTGTCCAGAACATGAACTGGATTTTGGCTTGTCACTTTTGGCAAATGATGGTGGTAATGAGATTCCAAGGGATGCCAACAATGAGAGGGTTGGTGATGTCGAAAAATCAGGTGGAAGAAATTCTGAAGATGTTGAAATAAGAATGGATCTTTCTGATGATCTCTTGCACCTGGTGTGCCGCATATTTCTTTTGCTAATAGTTCTCTATATGCAAATATTACTAATGCTTGATTCAAAATGTAGTAATGTACTAATTTGTTAGATATGCTATTTCAGATATTCTCCTACTTGGGCCAGAAAGATATATGCAGAGCAGGTGCTACCTGCAAACAGTGGCTATCTGCCAGTATGCATGAGGATTTCTGGAAACGTTTGAATTTTAAAAACACTAGAATATCTCTGCATAACTGTATGTCTTTTGCTTGGTTCTTTTTTATTTTTATTTTTTTAGTGCACTTGCATATGGTATATTATAATTCTTATTTGAAATGTATTTAAATATTGTATGCATTGGGGGACTGCCAATGTATGTGTGAGATAGGTGTTCTCATATGTATATTTGTGTCTTTGGGTGGTTGGCTGAGACAGTTTTCAATCTGTTATCCCAAACTTGTAAATTCTTATGGGCTAGAAGAAACACTCCTTGTGTGTAGGTAATGCTAGAAAGGGCTGAATGGTATATTAATTTTGAAATTGTATTAGTTAGCTCTTAGGAGGACACGCTTGGCCTGTACAAGTTCAAGAGTTGCCACTTTCATGTTTTCATCTATATGAAACTTCCATGATGTTAATGATTGGCACTCTCTTACCTTAATGCTGATGAAAATACCATTGTAAGGAGGTGATAGTGTGGAGTCCATGATAGTGACTGTTATAAATTTTGATGCCCTTGTCATAAAAATAAATTATCAAGCAACTATAATTTTGTTTGGATTAGGATAAAGCCCATTGTTTGAAGCCCTTTTATAATTTTATAGCTTTTAGTTAATAAATGTGGGATTGCTCTACTGAACTGTTCAGTTAAACTAAACATCCTGTTCTTTTTAAATGCTACATATTGCAACTAATTTAGCTATATTCATTTCATTCTGTGATGTCCTTTGTGATCGCACTGGATTATTACCTGATGTTGCTTACATGTTTTACCACTCTGTTGCTTTTGCAGTAGTTGGTATTTGCCATCGTTACCAGAATGTGACAGATCTCAATTTGTCTGGTGTTATGAATGCAGAAATACTAGTGATGGAAGCGATAATGTTCTTAAGGTTTTCTGCTTATTCATTTTTCTTTCTCCTTTGTTGTCAGATTGTTTTTCTTTCATTGTATTTATGAATTTCGCTGGCTTTCAGGCAACTAAAGACATTAACAATGGGCAAAGGACAACTTGGAGAAGCATTTTTTCAATATTTGGCTGAATGCCCATTGTTGACTGCTCTAACAATCAATGATGCATCTCTTGGGAGTGGCATCCAAGAAGTAACTGTTAATCATGATGGATTGCATGAACTTCAAATTTTGAAGTGCCATGCATTCAGAATATCTGTCAGGTGATGAATTTTTGGTGCAATTATTTTTCTTCTGTAAATAGTTTCATGTCCTTTTAACTAATCTATGTTGTTTTATCATCCAGGTGCTCCCAACTTCAAATACTGTCTTTGAGGCGAACTGGCATGGCTCATGTGTCACTCAACTGTCCTCAATTGTTTGAATTGGATCTTCAATCCTGCCATAAGCTTTCTGACAATGCAATTCGTCAAGCTGCTACAGCTTGTCCACTGCTAGCGTCACTAGACATGTCATCTTGCTCATGTGTTACTGATGAGACATTGCGTGACATATCTAGTTCATGTCCAAATCTTTCTGTTCTTGATGCATCTAACTGCCCAAACATTACATTTGAGGTAATTTTTCTATGCCCTGTGCTCTTTTATGTCTTTGATAGATCTTGATTGCCACTATTTGCAAATTTTCAGCATATATCTGACATATTCTCTTTACTTATCTCGGTATGAAGTCGGTGAGGCTACTAATGTTGATAAACTTGAAGCTACTAAGTTGTGAGGGAATCACATATGCGTCCATGGCTGCAATATCCTATAGTCGTCTGCTTGAGGTAGTGATTCAGTTTTCTTTAGGTAATGTTTTGTGTACCTTTTGTCTTAAGAATTAATCTCCTTTTGCAATCGTTCCAGGCATTACAACTTGATAATTGCAGCCTGTTGACATCCGTGTCTCTGGATTTGCCACGTCTCAAAAAGATAAGTCTTGTACACCTGCGCAAGTGAGTCGGATTGCTTTTGCTTTATCTTTGTTAATTATCATTGTTGTTGCCCAAGTCAATAGGATTGCTTTTGCTTTATCTTTGTTAATTGTCATTGTTGTTTATTTTGTACAACTGTTCACCTTGCTCATTATATGGTTGTCTCACCTGCCATGTTAGGTTTGCTGATTTGAATTTGCGAAGTCCTGTGCTTTCTGCAATTAATGTTTCCAGATGTTCGGCACTTCATCGTGTTAGCGTAACATCGAATGCTCTTCAGGTTGGCTCCTATGTTTTGGTGAAGGGCTCAATTTATTCTATCTATCGGTTTATGTGGATATTTTTTAACATTACCATGTGCTGAATTTGTTACTGTTTGCAGAAATTGGTGCTACAAAACCAAGAGAGCCTATCTAGTTTGTTATTGCGATGCCACAATTTGATTGATGTGGATCTTAGTGACTGTGAATCATTAACAAATGCAATTTGCAAAGTTTTCAGTGATGGAGGTGGTTGCCCTATGCTCAGATCATTGATTCTTGATAACTGTGAGGTATGACACGTGCACCCTCCTATCATTAACAGTCAACACGTACGATAGCACAGGATAGTGATTCTGACTATCCCTCTGCCAGATCTCTTTATGTATTTAGAGAAAAAATTGTTATTTAAATACATAAGGTGTTATTTTCTTTTATCCTGTTAAAAATTAGTATCATTTTTCCATCATTTGGTGCTAACTGTCAATCAATGTATTCCTTTTTTTGTGTGTGTTTTCCAGACAAGTAGTGAGTAGTGACATCTTGATTCATTATATTTGAGTTCTGCTGATTGTTTTCCTTTTATACCAGAGTTTGAGCATTGTGGAGCTTAATAGTAGTTCCTTGGTTAATCTCTCGCTTACTGGTTGCCGTTCCATGTCATCCCTAAAACTCTCATGCCCAAATCTGCAAAAGGTGAATCTTGATGGTTGTGATCACCTTGAAAGAGCATCATTTTGTCCGGTAAGTGAAGTACACTCTGTTTCGGAGGTGCAATAGATTTATTTGGAGCTATTTGTGAACAACTTAGCTGATATGAACAATATGACTTAGCTGATATGAACAATATGCCTTTATTGGTTATGATTTGCATTGATCTCTTGGTAAGAATACGAGAATGTGTGACATTCTTTCAGGTCTACAAAAAGTAACAGAATAGCTTGTAATTTGCACCTTAGACCGGGATAATTCCTTCTACTACAAGTTGCATTCATTGTGCTCTATCAATATATGAACCTTAAAATGGTTGTAAAAATGATATTAATTGCTCATTATTGGGCGTAGATAGGGTGAGTGGTTCTGCTAAACATTGTTACGAAAGGATATAGTTGTGGCCTTGTGGAACAAATATGAAGCACAAAATGTGTAGACAAACTGAATTAATACAAAATAATTTTTATCTGTTTAATTGCCTACATAAATCAATATATCTGTACAATGGATTCTTTTGTAGGTTGGTCTTGAATCCCTAAACCTTGGAATTTGTCCTAAATTGAGCGCTCTACACATTGAGGCACCAAAGATGTCTATATTGGAGCTGAAGGGTTGTGGTGTGCTTTCCCAGGCTTCAATTAATTGCCCTCACTTGACATCTTTAGATGCCTCTTTCTGCAGGTTGTACCGTGCTTTCTATATTTCTGATAAACATTATTGACTAGTACTAATTGTACTTTATTTTACATGTTCAGGCAGATTATGGATGATTCACTGTCTTGGACGGCAGAGGCATGCCCTCTTATTGAACTTCTTATCCTTTCATCATGTGTATCCATTGGCATCAATGGATTGTCTTCTTTGCATTGCCTTCATAAGCTGACCATGCTTGATCTGTCATACACATTTTTGATCAACTTGAATCCTGTTTTTGACAGTTGTCCACAGTTAAAGGTAGGTGCTTGATTTGTCACTATTTAAATTATTTGCTACTGTTGTACATACGACAATTGCTGTTATGTGTATTAGTTAATATTAGCAAGTCATACGACCATGGTTATCATGGCGCCCCAGCGAGGCGAATCGCCTGGCGCCTGGACGCCTAGGACCTAGGCAGGCGAGGATTAGGTGACCGAAATAATCTATTAATATCACTTAAATGCTCCAGCCCAGCCCACTTAAATACTCCTCGACACCCACCCACCACCTCTCTCTCTGGGCCACCAACAAACTCGACTCTCTCTCTCTCTCGGCGCCGCCGCCTCCACTCCCTGTCTCATGGCGCCCGCACCTGCTCGCGCCGCTCCCATCTCCCCTAAGCGTTGCTTCTCCCAGATCTGGCGACTCCGTCGCCCCGGACCTCCCTCAGTCTCGCGGTGCCCGCGCCCACTCTCGCTCCCCCTTCCCCTCGAGTGCCGCCTCTCCCAGATCTGGCTATGGCGGTGGCAGCTGCGATGGAGGATCCAGCGGTGGAGGCAACACATAGGTGCCGGCGGTGGAGGCGACGCAGAGCATGCGGTGTAGGCGGCAGAGCTCCCTCACCCCATATGCCTTCTCCCCGCACCCTCCTTTCCCGGCCAGGCGAGGCGAGCGGCCATGGCGGGCGGCCGTCGGCGACTGGACGCCTAGGCGGCGACTAGGCGTCGCCGTGATAACCATGCATACGAAAAAAAATCACTTTTGCACGTTTAAAAATTGTTGTCATTTTGTGTAATACTAATATCGTATGCAGGAATACGTGAGAGTATATGATCTATTGCATCTATTGATTGGAGCTTCTGTGGTAGTTAACTTCTATGCTATTTTTTCTAGTATTTTGAAGTTTCTAATGTGAGATGCATTGGAAATGCATAATTTTGGAATTGAATATTGTAAGGGATAGGTGTAGATATATAGTACATGAGATGAGCGTAGCAGAGATGCAGATGGTGTGGTGGATCTGTGGTTATGCAAGGCGAGATTGAATCCACAATGATGATATATGTGATAGGGTTGAGGTAGTACCAATTGAAGAAAAGCTTGTCCAACATCGTTTGAGATGATTTGGACATCTCCAACGGATGTCTCGTGAGGCACTAGTGCGTAGTGGAATTTAAAGCCGTCGAGAAAACATCAGAGGCAGAGGTCGACCGAGACTGACGTGGGAGGAAACAGTTAAAAAAGACTTGAGGAATTGGATGTACCCAAAGAGTTGGCGTTGGATAGGAATTCATGAAAGTTAGCGATTCATGTACCGGAACCAGGACCTAAGATCGAAGGTTTAGGGGTCTTTTGACTTTGATTGGGTATCATTCCTAGCCTTCCCCAACTTGTTTGTGACAAAAGGCTTAGTTGTTGTATAGGTATAGATATATAATGAAGGACTGAAATTACTGCTTTCTTACTATATCTGCTTTCTTTTTCAGGTCTTAAAACTTTCAGCCTGCAAGTATCTCAGTGATTCATCTTTAGATGCCCTCTACAGTGAGGGTGCTCTTCCAATGCTTGTTGAGCTAGATCTGTCCTACTCATCAATTGGGCAGACTGCGATAAAGGAACTTCTTGCATGTTGTACAAATTTAGTTACTGTAAATTTGAATGGATGTACAAACTTGTATGAATTGGTGTGTGGGTCAGATGATTGCAGTTCTGCTGACATGCCAGTTGATGTTTGCTCACCTGATTCTGCACCAGTCAAGAGTGAAGAGATCAGTGAGAGATCTGATCGCCTCCTTGAAGTTCTGAACTGTACTGGCTGTCCAAAAATTAAGAAAGTTGTTATTCCTTCAATGGCAAACTATCTACATTTGTCAAAAATTAATCTTAAGCTATCTACAAACTTGAAGGAAGTGGATTTGACATGCTCCAATCTTTATACTTTAAACCTGAGGTAATATCGATGTGTGTTTCTGTACTGTCCGAAGATTACCTGTGTAGCTTGTTCTGTATTTACAGCATCTACTTTTGTTTTTTTTTCAGCAATTGTAGCTCACTGGAGGTTCTAAAGCTTGATTGCCCTAGGTTGACTAATATCCAACTTCTGGTACTATTCTTAATGCAACTTTCAAGACTTTTTTGAGATTTTGGCTGGCATGACTACTTAGCGGATAGGAATATATTGTTAACTTGTTAAGTTCTGACTTCATCACATATACTCCGTCCATCCCGAAATATAAGCCGTTTTTGGCATTTCAGCCTCCAATGCAAGATATCACATATACTCTGTCCATCCCAAAATATAAGCCATTTTTGGCATTTCAGCCTCCAATGCAAGATTTGACCATTATCATAACATAATTGTAAATTAATAATAAATATATATTATGAAAGTATTTTCACAGAATAATCTAATAACATTATTTTTGTGTGGCAAGGCTATTAAGTCGAGTCGAGTCGCCAAGGGACTGACTTACTGACTAGTTGACTAGTCGTGGACTACTTGTTGACTTGTCAGCATACAACCCTTGGGTGGTAGCACATTAAACGGAGCTTGAAATAAACAACACTTGAATAAATTCAGAGCATATTACCTCATTGTTTGTATAGTTGATTGAAGTATGAAGAACCCAAGAGGCCAAGAGCTGGTTCCCACACTAGTTGAAGAAGAGCTGGTTCCCACACTAGTTGAAGAAGAGCTGGTTCCCACACTAGTTGAAGAAGCACCAAATCCTTGTAATATACATGTAGATTTATATACATCAACACATACACACTAAATCACTATGGATTTAAGAAGCCATTTACTTAATTACCTGTATATTCCTCCTTGTAGCAGTAGCATGTACATCCACATGCGGTCTTTTGTTCTCAACCTGAACTTTGTTAGATACATATTAGCAGCAACAAAAATTAAGCATAGTAGAGCAATAGTGAATCAAACAACATGTCATAATGAATTAACGACAATAGTGTTCCAAAAGGAAATTAAACAACATGATAGAAGTTCAAGTGGTTCCAAACGGAAATTAAACAACATGAGAGAAGTTCGTGGCAAAAGCATAAAGTAAAAACCCATCAATCGTCACAATCATCACACAAGATGACAAGGGTCACTTAAATGTCATCCAAGTCAAGGTCATACAACTCCAAATGACCCTCATTTGAGTTTCCATCAACACCACCCTCATGAGGACTAGTCGGTGGAGATACACCAAAATCATCCTCCACTTCATCTTCAGCCAAGAACTCCTCTTCCTCTCCATCTTCACTTTCAGCTTCATCTTCACTGTTGTGAACCATGGCATCCCTTGCACGGCGGCAGGAATAAGTGATAGGGCCACCATGTGCTTTCCTTGGAAGATTGCGACCTTGAAGAGCACTTGAAGCTCCAGCAGCATCATCAACATGAACCCACACAAGATCATCCCCAGTATCACCATGAACATTTTCATTGCTATTGTCAACCCATTCATTGTCCCACTGGAACACTTCTAGGACCAATGGGTTACTATTGCTACCTTCCTAACGTAGCTTTTGAAACTTAGCTGCCATTTTCCGGTTGTATTGAATCTACACTAAAGTACTCAACCTCTTGTGTTCCAACTGGTTTCTTTTTTTTGGTATGGATCTGCATTTGCAAAAGGAAAATATCATACCCTACTATAAGATAAAGACATGATGATATGAAGAATTGAATAGTAATAGTAACTTACAAACTCAAAGGCACTCCAATTGCGCTCACACCCAGAGGCCGAACAACAAAGGCTCATATGCAGACCACCAAAGAACTAAAAAGAACATATGCATAATAATATATGTGAGAACTGAGAGCTTTCAACATTTAAGTATGAAGAATTGAAAAGATAGAAAATATGAACATACGTGGACTCTTTTTTTGCTGTTCTCTGATTGCCATTGGAGTTGAAAAGGCATGGCCTGTCTTATCTAGTGTTCTAAATAGCTAGCTATAGATATGCAGCGCGATAGCTTTTTTGGACTCCAAACGCGAAGCTATGTGCTTATGTTTCGCTATATTAGCTACAAGCGCTATAGCTAGCGATAACTCCGCTATTTGACGTAACTTGTAGCTAGCGATAACTCCGCTATTCTGTAGAGGTATCAATGGGTCAAAACATTGGGTCCATTTTGAAAAACCAACGTTACTAAGGGTGTGTTTGGTAGAGCTCGATGATCTGGTGGAGCTGGGTGTTCCTAGATCCACCAGATCCGTGGAGCTGGAGCTGTGAGTATATTAAGAGTGTTTAGATGGATCATCTTGTTTACATTTTAGACCAAAAATATAAACTTAATTCACTTTATTTTAGCCTCCAAGTTTCAGATCTCAGGTGAAGCTGCGATCTGGAGCTCTACCAAACAGGCCCTAAAAGGCCCATATGCATCTCTTGTAAGTTAGAACTATGAGAAAACTTAGCAAAAGACCTTATTTCACCCTTTTTCAATAATCCAACATCCATATTTCTTAGTGATTGAGTACTTATTGTTAAGAACATTATGATATAGTTATCATTTATGGTCTTTTGGACATATATTAGTATATATGTTGATTCCAGACTTGACTCATTCTTACTATAAAAATATTAGTACCTTGTAAAGTATCATGTTTTAATGATTTGTTTGGAGGTGACTTATATTATATACATATTTAATCTTTGTAAATCTTTTAATACTGAAAACACGATGAAGGATAGCTTCCGCGATAGCTGCTATAGCTTTTTTGAGACCTTGCCACGAAGCCGCAAAAATCACGATTTAAAACATTTGTCTTACCCATATACTGATCAGCTTGCCTACTAATCTTGTCTAAAAGATCATCATTGGTGACCATCTTCCGCACGTTATTGAACATCGACCTCAGCCTACCAACTTCTCTTTTATCTGTTCTCTACAATTCATAAAACCTATTTGGATTCAAGAACAATGCAGCACCATATGACTTTTGCTCCATTTGGTCTTTCCACCTCTTGTCAATGATTTTGTTCACCTTCTCTAGTAATTTTTCCCTATTCTCAAAAGCTGTATTGATCTTTTTCCTAGCAGAATCCATGGCCGCAGCAACCTCTGCCATTGTTGGCCTCTCATCACCGTCGACGATCCTCAACACAATGAGAAGAGGTTGTGATGCTCTAATGCAGTCTTGCACTGAATTCCAAAACTGAGTAGAAAGCATAATTTCTGCCACCTTTTTCCCAGTCTCTGCTTGCCAAATTGGACCTATTCCAATCATCACTAACAAAGAGACACCTCAAAGCTTGCTTGTGCTTAAACAAACTCTGCAAAGTAAGGAATGATGTAGCAAATCGAGTTGCTGGTCTCACAAGATCCGCTCCTGCCCTCCCTCATTGCATCGAGAAGCCTCCCATGCCGGTAAATAAACATGGTGACCCGTCTTGCATTTGCAATGCACTTCTTGAACATTGGAATATCTCCCCAACATAAGGTTCAAGCAGTGGGCAGCACACGGGGTCCAAAACAAGGTAGGAATCTTCTGCATTAGAATTTTGCCAGCTGCCTTGAAGTTAGCCCCATTATCTGTGACTCTGATCAACATAATCCCTTCCAATCTCATCAATTTTTTCCTCAAGCAACCTTGCTAATAACTTTGCATCAGCTGCCACATTCGATGCATTAACAGTATCAAAAAAGAAAGTGCCCTCAGGACTGTTGACAAGGAAATTTATCAAGTGCCTTCATCTCCTATCAGTCCAGCCATCAGACATGAGTGTGCAAGTATTCAGCCCAAGCCAACTCATGCTTCTCTCAACTTATCTGTCTTACACTTCTCAAGCAATGGCAGCCTCAAGTCATGAAAAGTTGGTGACATATACCCAGGGCCATACTGCCCCACAGATTCAAGCATAACCTCTTATGTCCTTGAGTTGGCAACATTGAATGGTATGCCACACATAGAAAAAAATCAGCAGCATGCATATCGACTGTCTCCTTTTCTTCCTTGGTTCTTGACAATTGAGTTTGAGAAAGCCTCCCTCTAGCATGCCTGTCACGAACAACATCTTCAGGTGTCTTCTAAAGCATATAAGCAATTGATTTAGTGGTCTTCGGCTCAGGCTTTGACTCTTTGTTATGCAGCAAAAGCGATAGCTTCCTTTTAAGTGCTGTCCCAAAACTTGGTTGTGAAGCTCGAGGTTGTGCTTGCGGTTGCCCCTCTTCATCTGCACCATCAAAATCACCGCCTCTATGTTCAGCTTCTTCATAATCAAGCTTGATGGGTTTGTTCCTTGCATTCTTCAAATAGTCTTTCATCTCCTCCATGATAGCTGTGGTTGTCTTTTGGCATTTCTCTTCGCCAAACCTCCCTGCAAGGTGTTGTTTCATTCTCTCAGTCCGGAATGCTTTCTTTCGCCACAAAGAATACATTGGACAACATCCTTGTTGCTCAAGTCTGGCCAAAAGTAGGCCCTTTTTTTTGGGGGGGGGGGGGGGGGGATGCCCCAAACAGCTCAACTTTTAAGCGTCTTTTGGCATAAGTTGGAAGCCACATATAACTAGCAAAAGCTGAAAGCAGGGTTGGACATGTTTTTGCAGCTTATTGCCGAGGGAAATTAGCTATTTGTCAAATGGTCTCTTATAAAAATCTACAGCCGCTTTTCAGCACAGAATGCTAAAAAAGCAGCTTTTCAGAAAAGCTACAGCTCCCCCAAACAGCCTGTAGTATTGCCATGCATGCAGGGTCTTTGGATTTAGTCGCCTTCGGCTTAGGATCTTTTGATGGATCATACTGCTCCCTACTCTTGATCGTTGAAACTTGGTCAACCATGATGCCTATGCAAATCAAGAATGAATGGAATCAATGGACATTGATTATTGAACAATGGTATTTGCTGCTGCTACTAGTTTACTTGCTGCTGCTGCTGCTATGCTCTCGGGAACTAGCTACTGCTACTATGCTCTCGAGAGAACAGAGCAGCAAATCAAGAATCAATGCCTCAATGGTATTTTCTGTTGGCCTATTGCTACTATGCTCTCGGGAGAACAGAGCAGCAAAGCCGAGAGAAGGGAAGGGATGAAGCAACCAGGGAGACAAACCTAAAGGCCCAGGCGACGCTTGTTGATGGTGGCTTGAGCTACGGGTGAAGGCGACGGCGCTTCCCGATGACGGCTTGAGCTAGGTGGGAAGGCGACGGCGCTTCCCGACGGCAGCTTGAGCTAGGGCGAAGGCCACGGTGCTTCCAGTTGGCGGCTTGAGCTAGGGGCGAGGGCAACGGCGCTTCCCGACGGCAGCTTGAGCTAGGGACGAAGGCGATCATGCTGCGACTTGGGAGGGTTTGGGTGGCAGCGGGTGGTGGCAAGAATCTGCGGACGATGGGAAGGGCGGAGGCAAGACTTGGCGGATGATGAGAAGGGCCGACCCTAGCTGGGTGGTGGCAAGAATCGGGTGGCGGGGGAACCCTAGCAGGGCGGTGGGCACACCATAGCTAGAGCCCAACCCTTTTGTGTGGTCAATCACTCTCCCGGCTCTGCATCCCTTCTTTGTTTGGTCAAGCAAGCATAAAAAAAAATCGTGGGAACAGAGAGCTCTCTTGTGCTTTTCGCTTGTCGCGCGACTAGTCGATCGAAGTCGACCAATCGAGAGCAAGTCGCTCGACTTTCTCAACTAGTCGAGTTGGTGCATCTAGTCGAGCGCCGCTGGCCGAATAGACGACTAGTCGATGACTTGATAACACTGATTAGTGGTCAAAGTTTCAAAAGATAGACTGCGTGGATCGACGACAACCAATATTTGGAGACGTAGGGAGTACTGTACAAGCTTAAAGTTTTATCGAACTTCTATTACCTGCATTAATGCTGTTTGTGCTGGTTGTCAAGTTCGTTGCTTCAGCTCTTAAAAGCTGACTTCAATATAATAATGGAACATTTTGTTCCTTCCACTCGAAATATGTGCAATATCGTTTCTGCCATCAAAAGTTTGCTCTTTTCGTTTTTGCCACTCCAAAACTAGGTTTCATTTCGTTTTTGCCACTCACGTTAGTCAAGGCCACGGTCAACCTAACAGAAAAGTCCATGCTGGCCCTAGAGAAGGTCACCTGCATGCCTTGGTATTCTTTTTTATGCCTTTATGTGATGCCAGTGGTATTTGAGTTCTGGCATTTCTGATTTTTTTTATTTTCTAGAATTATTATGGATTTTCAGGAGACTTTTCCAATTCTCTGAATTTGAAAAGTACTTATTGTGATTAATTAGAGGTTAATCATGAGCTAAAACAATTTATTTGAATTCAAAATGCTTTATTTGAAATTGTTGATTTTTCTAAGATTCTTTGGAGTTAATTTAGTAATTTGACAAGGGCCTGACAAAGTGGCCCCACTATCTGACAAGGTATTTTGGTTGTTCCGTCAAAGTTCTTTCAGCAGCTTTGTTGCGGTGAAGCTCTCAGCAATGACAGTCAACTAATGATTTGTAATGTGAGTGGCAAAAACGAAATGGAACCCAGTTTTGGAGTGGCAAAAATGAAAAGAGCATATTTTTTATGGCAAAAAAAATATTGCGTGGCAAAAACAAAATTTTCGCTAATAATATATCCAAGTTAAATCACTTAATCTTTATCATCTTTTTTTTTCCCTTATCCCAGTAATCTAAACTGATTGCAGTAAATGCCTGTAATACCTCAAGGTATTTCATAAAACTTTTGTACAGTTGCAATGATTTGTGGCAGTGCTCACTTGTCACTATGGAGTCCTTTAAATATGTACACTTACACATTGTGTTATCAAAGTTGAGGCCTGAGTTTGGGCCTTTGCTTCGTATCTCACTTGAATTCATCAATTATTAACTTACATGGTCCATGATCCAAGTTTATGTAT
Organism: Otatea glauca; assembly: GCA_036346275.1. NCBI lineage: Eukaryota > Viridiplantae > Streptophyta > Magnoliopsida > Poales > Poaceae > Otatea > Otatea glauca. Next base: position 22,124,324 of record CM070730.1, on the reverse strand, counting down.
TTCTCGACTTAGTTAATCTTATTGCTTCATCTGGTAATGTTGCATACACTTAACTCTTCCAATATCTCTATTGTAGGCATGCACCATGTTGCAAGAGGAGGAACTGGAATCTGCACTATCCCTTTGTGGTGCGTTGGAGAACCTCAATGTACACTCTTGTCCGAAGGTAAGCTTTTGCATTTAGTGTGCAATAGTTCAATTTTACATATCTGGTATGTTCAAATTTCCTCTCCTAAACTGTCCAGTTTGATTCTGAATAGATAAATGCCCTGGATTTTGGCAGACTACATACGGTTTGCCCAACCCTGAAGCGCATCCAGAGCAGCCTTATCGCATAACATGAAGGCTGCTCTCATTTGAAGGAGTGCTATTCAGGCTGCTCTCATTTGAAGGAGTGCTATTCAGGCAATAGTTTGCGCTCATCACCGTTCCTTGATGGTCCTGAGTAACTCTAATTTAGATTGGAAACAAAAAAAGCCCTTGGCACTCTTGTACATACTACTGCAGCTTCACCAGTATAGTGCCTGGCGTTGTATATTAGGAGCCAGTAGGGATGCAAGCCTATTTCTCCAGTCGATTCTTGTGTGGCAATAAGTATTTAGCTGAATCTAGATTGGTGTTGGAACGTGGAACAGTTTTTGTTTATTTGTTTGTGTTGCTTCTAAATGAACCTATGGAGCAAGCGGATTTGTACTCAAGTTTATATGCATTAGTAATTATCTCGTTGGATCTGAATTAGGAAGTACTGGATACTTGATTGCTGATTTGATGTGCAACTTTGTATATCTTCCTTTTAATATTTCATAGGGCAGTAGATGATCTCTTAGCTCTGTCACAATCTGCTCTGATTCTTCTTTGCCTGTAAAATGTATGAATCTTAGTCGTGACAATGCAAGTGAGATAAGGCATAGTTCTTGTAACATGCCAGTTTTTGCATATTATGGATTTAATATGCATTTTATGTTTTTATGAATTTTCTGGATTTAATTTAATCTATTTTATAATTATTGATTTAAGCCTCTTGTCATCTTTTATTTAATTATTGGAAAATTTCTATTAATCTTTATTTAGAAATATTTTATTTGAGTCCTAAATGCTTTAAAATATTTTATGGAATTTTTCTGAAATTTTCCTTCTTGCTATTTTATTTGGCTATTTCTAATTTCTAGCATTTTTTTATTCAAAAATCCTTAGAAAATGCCACGAGCAGTGTTCGGTCGTAGCCCATTGGATTCGGCCCATTTCCCTTCGCGTTGCCAGCACGCATCGGCTTGCCTGCCGTAAACCCTAGGGAACCAACCATTCGATCTAAATCTGGCGGCCTTGGTTAAGACGCGTCGCGATTGCTGCGGATCCGTTCGATCTCATCCACGCGGAGGGCCATGATCGCGCCACGTCTTCGCTGCCATATCCTAACAGATTCTGCCATCGTTGCCTTTTTCCGTCACGAACTCCGTGATCTACAAGGAAGCCGAGGGCATTATAAATTGTGCCGCAACCCGTGCGGGACTCCCCACGTTGCGTCGCCCCTGTTGCCGTAGCTAGCTAAGCCCGAGGCATGCTCAAGTCGCCGCAGTTCCTCATCGAAGTTTGTGAAGCCGTCGCTGTGGTTTTTCGCCGTTCTGCCGCGTCTGAGGCTAGAACCGAGTCTTGCGTCGAGACGCGTTGAACCCACCAAGAAACGTCGTCGGAGAAGCGCTAAGGCGCCGTGAAGGTCTTCATCTTCCCTATCTCCGGTAACGAGCGTCGACGCCTTGCCGCCGTGCTTCATCATCAATCGTGGCTGTTAGATCTGTCGCGAACACTTTGGATTTCGCAATGTGTCGCAATCCCGCGTAGCCACGTTGCCGTCTTTCACTGCAACCGTGACTGTAGGATCGGTGGTGGTCGGCTTGGATCTCGCCGCGTGTCAACCTGGGGTTTGTCGTGCACCTCGTCGTTTTTCCTGCCTCCACTCACCTTCAGCCGACGGATCGGCTCTAGTCGGTCTCAATGTTGCCAAGTGTCGCGCACCTGAGCAGCCACGTTTTGGTTGCGGTTGTTGGTCGTCGCTGTCGGATCTATCGTGGACTGTTGAGATTTCGCCGTGCTCCATAGCTAACCCCTCGTCGCTGCTTGTCCTCATCGCAGCTATCGATCTTGTGCCATGTGTCATCAATGATGGTGTCGCGTGTACTGCCTACTTCAGCTTGCGTGAGCCAGTGTTGAGCACAGTGCTCTGGTCCATGGTGGACCGAGGTTGGGTCGTGGATCGAGTCCATGCACCAGGACGCGTGTCACCTTCTAATTGGGCCATGTGTTTGCTGACGCAATAAATTGATTTCCAGAAGAAAAATAATTCGTTAAATTCGGATTTTTTTTTCTATTTTCAGCCTTTTTCTTTTATTTCAAACTTCAAAGGGTTCGTTCTCCCTCATACAAACTTAGATTGAGGTGATTCTAGTTTCTAAAAATTTGTAAAATTGAGCTCTATTTAATGGTGAATTTTATTTAATTTTTGGAGTTGATTTTGCTCTCTGTTTTTTGTATTTATTGCTTTATCGCTTGTTTCGCTTAGAAGTTGAAGTGACCTAGGTATTCGTGAGCGAGGAGCTAATCCAAGACCAAGGTCCAGAGCAGGATCCAGAGCTCTTTGAAGGCAAGTTGTGCTTTGATCATGTTGATCCCATGTTTTGAAAGTTATATTGTTTTAAAGTATTTCATGCTAATTCAATTAGTACTTGTTTCAATTACCTTGGTATTAGTTATTCATCCAAATTGAATAATAACTATCTTGCCAATTCGTATGACATAATTCATTTGTCACCTTAGTATGGTTCTTTACTAGTTGGTAGCTATAATTGCCAACGTTGGTTAATTAGAACGCAAGTAGTATGCTTAGCCATGCCACGAATCATCATTTTATGTGAAAAGGTTAATCTTCCTTAATGCACTATAGAACATGTTTATTAACTGGTGTGTCAGGTGTTATCACACAATGTTGTTGATGGCATGTGATGCATGGTAATCAACTGGGGTGGTAAAATAATTTAGATAGAGGTATGTGGCAATAATTTGTCGTGGACCAATGTGGCACTTGGGCGGTCGCATTGTTTTTACTGGAAATGGATGGTATATCGGTAATGGTGAATTTTTGGTTAGTCTTGTCTTGGTCAACTTAAGGACTTAACCTTACAAGCATTTGACCTGAGTTAATAATGCAATTATATGTTTGAAATGGGATGAACCTGGCTGATTAATTTGTTATGTGTAGGCTTTGGTACTACTAGTGGTGGTGTGAGCCTCGAGTTGTGGTAACCAGTCCTCGCACGGGTAGTCTCACATGGCGCAAGAGGGGTGCGCTGGATGTGGTAACCAGTCCCACCAGTGTTGAAACCTTAGCGAGTAGTACTGGGTTTAGAGAGCATTGTAAAGGCTTTGTCATAATCTCTCTGTCGACACACCAAAGGAAGTGTGTTAATAGCTTGGCAACAAGAGATAATTATGTTGTGTGGGTAAAGCGCGTAGCCTCTGTAGAGTGTAAAGTCTATTCGAATAGCCGTGCTCGTGGTATTGAGCAATGCTCGGGAATTACGGTCAAGGGTTAGATTTTATTAAAATGAATTAGGGATGGAAGCTGAATGCATATGGAAGTTTGGAATTTAATTTAAGGTTGTGAGTTGGTTTATCTGGGAAATAATTGGAAATTTATTATTGTTATTATTTGTTTTACTATCTTTACAATCTATATATGCTATTTCTTCATAAATGATGCTTTATTGTAAAATAACTATGTTAGCCGTTCCTGTGCACAATTTGTTGAGTGATTTAAGTACTCACTCTTGCCTACAACCAAATCACCAGTTGAGGAGAAGTCTACACCTTTGAAAGTGATGGAGTTCTACGAGGAGGAGATTATCTAGGAGTTGAACCTTGTCAGATGCCTGTGATATGTTGATTGGATTCACCGATGTTCTTCGTTCTGCTGCTGTTTATTTACTTTGATTCAGAGCTATCAAGGCCTAATAAGTGTAAGGCTGACCCTAAGGTCGTTCCACTATCTTATTTAATATATGAAGTTTTGTTATGTTTTCGCTGTGTATGATTGTGATATTCATCTATGTTTAGACTATGTGCACTAGGGATGGCAATCAGACCCGCGGGTTCAGGTACCCATGGGTATTGCACCCGATCGGGTCGGGTTCGGGTCCTAATTTTCACCCGTGGGTTCTTCGGGTTGGGTACCCGAGATGGGTTCGGGTCGGAGTCAGGTTTATAAAACCACCCATGGGTACCCATCGGGTATCCGAAACACCGCACTTACCCATCGGGTACCCGTCAGGTTCCGGGTACCCGCTGGGTTCGACTCGGGTTTTTTGGTTCGGGTTTCTTGTCGGGTTGGGTTTTGCAAAACCCACACCTAACCTGACCTATAGCCACACCCTATAACTGCAGTACTGCACAAACCCGTCGGGTACCCACCAGGTTCGGGTATAGTTTTTTTCCCGATAGGGTATTTGGGTTTAGGTCGGGTTTTCCAATTCGGGTTTTCTGTCGGGTCTGGTTTTGTAAAACCCGCACCCAACCCGACCCGTTGCCATCCCTAGTGTGCACTAGCGTGATCCTGGACTAGTACAGAATACGCAGAGGGTCCGGATTTGCATATTCGGGTCCCGGCGGAGGTGGTATCAGAGCTATACCGACTGTAGGTCTTGGCCCTAGATAGTTTGGTCGTCTCTTTAGGTCCTTCAAAATTATTTTCTTAATTAAGACTCAATTGGAAAGAATAATATGTTCTTGACTTATCTTATTCTTCTATTCTTTCCCCTTGCTAAAAATTCTTTCTCTTTCCCTTGCTGGATCGAGTTGAAATCTTACCTAAGTTGTTTGAATAGAAAATGATATTCCACACCTTAGGAGGAAGCACTAAGAGCCTATTGCTACCCTGAAGATCATGAAGAAAGCAATCATTGAGATTGAGGAAGAATGGATCGATGAAGTGTTCCAGAAGCTAAAAGACCTAGTGCTTCGAGTAGCCAGTTGAGACTCATGCGTGGGAGTCGCGTCTTTTAAGATAGAAGTGTTACCCATGTAGACGGTAGTTTTGTGTGCTTAGGTTGAATTGGTTCTTTCTTGATTGCTGAATGTGCAGTATGTGTTGTATAGCTCTTAGACTTTTGTAAGTAACCATACCAAGTTACTATTATTGATTGCTTAAGTTGTTGGGTTAAACCTATCTCCCGTGCCTTAGGATCCCTGTTTCTTACCTATGCTATTTTCCCTCTCCCCTAACCCTGTGAAGCAATCAACACATGGTTCCAACCCGTGGTAAATGGAGGTAACAGAAGTGGTACCCGATCCAATGACAACCTTAATGAAGGAACATTCCCTCAACCGTCATTGTAAGTGGACATGCAGAACTTAGAATCTTTTCTTGCTGCTCAGACTCAGTTGATGCATTCAATGGTGCAGCAAATGCAAAATATGACTAATCAAGCCAATGCCAACGATGCGTCTCGAGCCGTTGCCAATGGCCCTTGTTCCTACTCAAGGTTATTAGATTTCGTAAGGACTCACCCGCCGACATTTTCTGGAAATATTTGACCTTTGGAAGCTGATGATTGGATCAAGATCATTGAGAGGAAGTTATTTATTGCTCAGTGTAAAGGTGATGAGAAGGTCCTGTATGCTTCTTATCAATTGGAGGGAATAGCTGCTGAATGGTGGAAGAAATTTTGTGTTGTCCATGAAGCCCCGCAGAATATCTCTTGGAATGAGTTTGATACTGTTTTTCATCATCTCTTTGCTTCACCAGAGGGTAGTTTAGTCACAGTGAATTCAGAGAAGAATGCTTCCCCGACACCTTATGCGAGATTTAAACGTTGTTCTTTGAAGTGTTGTCAACCAAACAAGTCAGAGGATCGTGCATACATTCGTTGTGGAGAAATATGACATACCGCTAACGAGCAAGCAATCAATTGCTCCAGCTGTGAAGGAGGTCATTCTCTTGGAGATTGCCCCGTGAGCAATATCACATGCTACCTTTGTGAAGGTCAAGACCACTACCCAGCTCAATGTCCCTTAGATTCGATAGTTATCGCCGTGAGACAGCGTCAGCGAGATAATTTTCGAGCCTCAGTTGATCAAGGTATGGCGAAAGGTCATGGAATGTTGTCTGCATGTGCTATATCGCTTGAAGAGTTAAAGAAGTACTCCAACCCTATTAGCCCACCTCAGAACAGTGACAAGTTGTCATCACCAACAGCATGTTACTTGTATGATGAAGAAGGTCATTTGGCTAGAAGATGCCCTATGAATCGACAAGCGATGAATCACAGGAAGAGCAAAATTATGTGCTTCAATTGCCGCGATAAAGACCATTATGCTAATCGATGCCCGCAGAAAGGTCGAGCATTTTCTGTAGCTGCAACTATTCCAGAAGTCACCTCAGTCAAGTACATACCACCAAGAGTGAGCGGTGGAGTTGCAAGAGTAGCTTGTCCTGAAAATCAGTTGAAGAAGAGGCGTTTGAACAAAGACACTACCCCGGTCAACAAATGCTCAAGGAAGAGAGTTTGCCCTAAACTTTGTCATACCTGCTACAAGCCCGGGCATTTTGCCAATAGTTGCCCTCAGAAGAAAGCGATCACGTCGGTTCATGTCAATCTCAACTCCACCCCTACTTAGAACCTTAGTGCCAACACTAAATAGAGGAAGTCTAGAACAATGATTTTACTTTGCACAATGTCCTAACTCTATTTGTATAAGAAATGTGATTGGTTGAGAAATCCACGTAAAGATTTCTTCGTTTAAATAAATAAAGTAAAGATGCTTGATATGCTGGTATGTAAATTTTGGAAATAAAGGCATTATGATAAATAAAGAGTCAGGTGTTTCTTTGTGTATTCACCCAATATTGATGGTTCACCTAAAAATGATGTGTGTGCAAGGATGGTCAGTTCAGTGGTATTCAGCATGAAGCTTGTTAGCCCAGAAGATTTGCTGTTCTTAAGAAGTACTCAGTTAATGTCGATCTAACCTAGGATGTTTGGAAGTTCAGTTGCCTTTGATGGAGTAAAGTTCCAAGCGAATCATATTGTGTTGGGTACTCAGACATTCGATGATATCCTTAGAATGGATTGATTATCCAAACACAAAGCTGTTTTGGATGGTGGTAGAAGAGATGTGTCAGTTGAAAACTCTAAAGGAGAAAATGTGGAATTTCAAGCGATCGTAGTTCGCAATGGTCAAATGATGGTTAATAGTGTTAAAATTGTTAGTTTAGAAGAGGTACCAGTTGTCAGTGAATATTCGAAAGTTTTTCCCGAAGATTTACCTGGAATTCCACCAGACCGTGATTCGGGTTTGTAAGTAAATTGGTGCTGATACAGTCCCAATAGCCAAGAGATCGTATCGGATGCCCACAAATGAGTTGGTGGAAATGAAGAACAGATCGAGGAGTTGTTAGAAAAAGGTTTTGTAAAACCTAGTTTATCGCCATTGAGAGCACATGTTCTGTTTGTTTGAAAGAAGAACGAAAGTTTGAGAATGTGTATTAATTATCGTGCGATTAATAAAGTGATGAGAAGAATAAGTATCCATTCCCAGGATCAATGATTTATTTGATCAGTTAAGAGGAGCTGGAATTTTATAAAAAATAGATCTTCGATTAGGATATCATCAGTTGAGGATTCGCATGGAGGATGTGTCCAAGACGGCATTTTCAACAAGATATGGACATTATGAGTTCACAGTCATGTCATTTGGATTGACTAATGCCCTGCTTATTTCTTGAATATGATGAATAAGGTTTTCATGGAATATTTAGACAAGTTTGTCATGGTGTTCATTGACGATATTCTTGTTTACTCCAAGTCGAGAGAAAAGCATGCAGAAAATTTGAGATTGGTTCTGGAATGGCTGTGTGAGCAACAGTTGTATGCTAAGTTTAGCAAGTGTAACTTTTGGAAAGAGAATATTGAAATTCTTGGTCACGTAATGTCTGCTAAAGGAGTTGTTGATCCTAGTAAAGTTGAAGCAGTGTTGCATTGGGAGCAACCAAAGACAGTAACCTAGATTCGTAGTTTCCTTGGAATGATGGGATATTATTGTCACTTCATAGAAGGGTTTTTAACAATTGCTAAATCCCTTACACAGTTGTTGAAGAAAGAAAAGAAATTTGCATAGAGCCAGAGTGCGAGAAGAGTATCTAAGATTTAAAGAAAGATTAACATCAAGAAAAGAAATTTGCATGGAACGAGAGTGCGAGAAGAGTTTCCAAGAATTAAAGAAAGATTAACATCAGCACTAGTGCTAGTATTGCTAGATACTCATAGCAGTTTTGATATTTATTGTGATGCTTCATGTCAAGGACTTGGATGTGTAATAATGCAGTATGGAAAAGTTGTGTATACTTCAAGACAATTAAGGCCACATGAGAACTACCCCACGCATGATTTGGAATTAGCTACCATAGTGCATGCTTTAAAGTTATGGCGTCACTATCTTATTGGGAACCGCTGTGAGATATACACAGACCATAAGAGTTTAAAGTATATTTTCACTCAGTCGGACCTTAATATGAGACAGAGAAGACAATTGGAATTAATCAAGGATTATAATTTGGGAATCCATTATCATCTTGGAAAAGCTAACGTGGTAGCCGATACCTTGAGCCGAAAAAGCCACAATGTTAATATGTTAATTCAGGATAGTCAGTCTGGATTATGTAAGGAATTTCATAAGCTTAAATTGGAAGTGACACCTAAAGGATTTTTAGCTATCTTGGAGCTAAAGTCAACATTGGAAGATCAGATCAGAGAAGGTCGGAAAGTCTATGGAAAGGTCAATAGAATCAGGTCCAAGATGGATAAAGGCAAAGCTAAAGATTTTACGTTGGATGATCAAGGTACTTTATGGATGAAAAGTCGAATTTGTGTACCAAATAAGAATGATTTAAAACAGTTGATTCTTGATGAAGCTCATGATTCAATGTACTCCATTCACCCAGGAAGTGCAAAGATGTACCAGGATCTAAAGGAAAGATTTTGGTGGCCTAATATGAAATGTGAAGTTATAGAGCATGTTACTTTGTGTGATATGCCAAAGAGTGAAGGTAATGCATCAGAGGCTAGCAGGATTATTACAGCCATTAAAAGTACCTGAATGGAAGTGGGAGGAGATCGGTATGGATTTCATTACCAGTTTACCTAGAATTCAGAGTGGATATGATTGTTGATCGTTTGACAAAAGTCGCTCATTTCATACCAGTGAAGACTATTTATTCAGGAGATCGCTTGGCAGAGCTGTATGTGTCAAGGATTGTGTGTGTATAGTCTGCCTAAGAAGATTGTGTCAGTTCGAGGTACTCAATTTATCTTGAGATTTTGGAATAAGTTGCATGAAGTAATAAGAACTCGTTTGAATTTCAGTACAGCTTATCATCCGCAGGAAGATGGTCAGACCGAGAGTCAATTAGATTTTGAAAGATATGTTAAGAGCTTGTGCTCTAGCCTATGCTACTTCGTGGGATAAATATTCGCCGTATGCTGAGTTTAGCTACAATAACAGTTATCAAGCAAGTTTACAAATGTCACCATTTGAAGCTTTGTATGGTCGATCTTATCGTACCCCATTGAATTGGAATGAGACAGGAGAGCATTTGGTTTTTGGACCAGATATTTTGAATGAAGCCGAAGAACAGATTGCTATGATCAGAGAGATATTAAAGATTGCTCAGTCAAGGCAGAAAAGTTATGTTGATAATCGTCGCCGTGAGTTAAGCTTCGAGCCTGATGATTTTGTGTACTATAGAGTAACCCCTCTAAAAAGTGTAAAAAGGGTTCATACCAAAGGGAAGCTTGCACCAAGATATGGTGTTCCATTTAAAATCTTGAGTCGCAAAGGAGAGGTTGCTTATCAGTTGGAGTTACCACAATCATTGGCGGAAGTGCGTGATGTGTTCCATGTGTCTCAATTGAAGAGGTGTCTTTGGGTACCTGCAGAGCAAACACCATTGGAGTCAATTGAACTGCAAGAGGATTGACTTACAAGGAGCAGCCCATCAGGATTTTGGATGTAGCTAATCGCAGGACCACAAATAAGTCAGTGCGTTTCTACAGAGTTCAGTGGAGTAATCATTCAGAGAGTGAAGCGACTTGGGGGCGTGAGGAGGATTTGAAATTAGAATTCCCTAACCTATTCCTTAGTCTTGAATCTCGGGGTCGAGATTTTGTTAAGGGGGAGGTTTGTAACATCACAATTTTTTACATCTTATGGATTTAATATGCATTTTATGTTTTTATGGATTTAATTTAATCTATTTTATAATTATTGATTTAAGCCTCTTGCCATCTTTTATTTAATTATTGGAAAATTTCTATTAATTTTTTGTTGGAAATATTTTATTTGAGTCCCAAATGCCTTAAAATATTTTGTGGATTTTTTCTGGAATCCTAATATTCTTGCTATTTTATTTGGTTATTTCTAATTTCTGGCATTTTTTGAATTCAAAATCCTTAGAAAATACCACGAGCGGTGTTGGGCCACAACCCATTAGATTCGGCCCATTTCCTTTCGCGCCGCTAGGCCGCATCGGCCTGCTTGCCGTAAATCCTAGGGAACCGGCCGTTTGATCTAAATCTGGCGGCCTTGGTTAAGCCGCGTCGTGATTGCTGCAGATCCGTCCGATCTCATCCACGTGGAGGGCCATGATCGCGCCACGTCTTCGCCGCCATATCCTAACAGATTCCGCAGCGGCCACCTTTTTCTGCCACGGACTCCGCGCTCCACACGAAAGCCGAGGGCATTATAAATTGTGTCGTAACCCGTGCGGGACTCCCCATGTTGCGTTGCCCCTGTTGCCCTAGCTAGCTATGCCCGAGGCACGCTCAATCCGTCATAGTTCCTCGCCGGAGTTTGTGAAGCCATCGCTGTGGTTTTTCACCGTTCTGCCGCGAACCGTCGTCGTTCCGCTGCGTCTGTGGTCGGAACCGAGTTCCACGTCGAGACGAGTTGAACCCGCCAAGAAACGTCGTCGGAGAAGCGCTAAGGTGCCGTGAAGGTCATCATCTTCCCCATCTTCGTTAACGAGCGCCGACGCCTTGTCGTTGTGCTTCATCATCAATCTTGGCCGTTAGATCTGTCGCGAACGCTCTGGATTTCACCATGTGTCGTAATCCCGCGTAGCCTCGCCATCTTTCGCACCAACCGTGAAGTAGGATCGTTGGTGGTCGGCTTGGATCTCGTCGCGTGTCAAGCTGGGGTTTGCCATGCACCCCGTCGATTTGCCTGCCGTCACTCACCCTTAGCCGTCGGATCGGCTCTGCTCGGTCTCGATGTTGCCAAGTGTCACGCACCGGAGCAGCCACGTTTTGGTTGCAGTTGTTGGTCGCCGCCGTCGGATCTAGCGTGGATGGTTGAGATTTCGCCATGCGCCATAGCTAACCCCTCATCACTGCGTGTCCTCATCGCAGCCGTCGATTTTCTGCCGCGCGTCATCGGTCTGATGGTGTCACGTGTACTACCTACGTCACCCTACGTCAGTTGGTGTTGAGCACAGTGCTCTGGTCCACGGTGGACCGGGTATATGCACCAGGACACGTGTCACCTTCTGATTGGACCACATCTCTGCTGACACAATAAATTGATTTCCAGTAGAAAAATAATTCGTTTAATTCAGAATTTTTCTATTTTTAGCCTTTTTCTTTTATTTCAAACTTTAAAGGGTTCGTTCTCTCTCATACGAACTCCGATTGAGGTGATTCCAGTTTATAAAATTTTTTAAAATTGAGCTATATTTAATGGTAAATTTTATTTAATTTTTGGAGTTGATTTTGCTCTCTATTTTTTGGTATTTATTTCTTTATTGCTTGTTTCGCGTAGACGTTGAAGTGCCCGAGGTATTCGTGAGCAAGGAGCTAATCCAAGACCAAGGTCCAGAGCAAGATCCAGATCTCTTTGAAGGCAAGTTGTGCTTTGATCATGTTGATCCCATGTTTTGAAAGTTATATTGTTTTAAAGTATTGCATGCTAATTCAATTAGTACTTGTTTCAATTACCTTGGTATTACTTATTCATCCAAATTGAATAATAACTACCTTGCCAGTTCGTATGACATAATTCATTTGTCACCCTAGTATGGTTCTTTACTAGTTGGTTGCTATAATTGCCAACGTGGGTTAATTAGAATGCAAGTATTATGCTTGGCCATGCCACGAATCATCATTTTATATGAAAAGGTTAATCTTGCTTAATGAACTATGGAACATGTTTATTAACTGGTGTGTCAGGTGTTGTCACACAATGTTGTTGATGGCACGTGGTGCATGGTAATCGATTGGAGTGATAAAATGATTTAGACTGAGGCATCTGGCAAGAATTTGTGGTGGGCTAATGTGGCACTTGGGCGGTCGCATTGTTTTTAATGGAAATGGATGGTATATCGGTAATGGTGAATTTTCGGTTAGTCTTGCCTTGGTCAACCTAAGGATTTAACCTTGCAATTATTTGACCTGAGTCAATCGTGAAATCACATGTCTGAAATGGGACGGACTTGGCTGATTAATTTGTTATGTGTAAGCTTTGGTACTACTAGTGGTGGTGTGAGCCCCGGGTTGTGGTAACCAGTCCTCGCACGGGTAGTCTCACATGGCGCAAGATGGGTGCCCTGGATGTGGTAACCAGTCCTACCTATGTTGAAACCTTAGCGAGTTGTACTGGGTTTAGAGAGCATTGTAAATGCTTTGTCATGATCTCTCCATCGACACACCAAAGGAAGTGTGTCAATAGCTTAGCAACAAAAGATGGTCATGTCGTGTGGGGAAAGCGCGTAGCCTCTGCGAAGTGTAAAATCTTTTCGAATAGCCATGCTCGAGGTATTGAGCAATGCTCGAGAATTATGGTCTAGGGTTAGATTTTATTAAAATGAATTGGGGATGGAAGCTGAATGCCTATGGAAGTTTGGAGTTTGATTTAAGGTTGTGAGTTGGTTTATTTGGGAAATAATTGAGAAATTTATTATTGTTATTATTTGTTTTACTGTCTTTACAATCTATTTATTTTATTTCTTCATAAATGCTGCTTTAGTGCAAAATGACCATGTTAGCCATTCCTTTAGAATAAGCCATGCATATAGTATGTTAGACTTGCATTCTGTGCATAACTTGTTGAGTTCTTTAAGTTGAGAAATCTACACTTTAGGATCAAGGATAACCGACTAGAGGGGGGGGAGGGGGGTGAATAGGAGGTTTCTAATTTTTTCGACACAATTTAGAAATTACTAATAACACTAAGATATAGAGATACAAAAAGTAAATTCACACTAAACTTCTCTAGCATACACTTGAGATACTATGTCAAATTTAGAGTAGCAAAAATACTAGAGATCACAAGGGCTATCAAGAATATGCTATTAATGAAATAGATTCTCAACAAAGAGGAATACCAATCACAAATAAATGGGAGACAAGAAATTTAACCCGTGGTCTCGGAGACTTGCCGGTCTCCCCTACTCCACATTGAGGTGACTTGAACCACGTCAAGCCGGCTCCACTCGCTTGAGCCTTCCTCAATCACTAAGGTAGTTCTTCCCCACTCCGGGTAGGCGAACTCCGGCCTTCACAACTTGCCTGGGCTTCTCACAATCTCCGTTGAGAAGCTCACCGTGCACAATCTCCACCAAGCCGTCTAGAGGCGGCAACCTCCAAGAGTAATAAACCTTGACGCTTGCTTGAGGTCGAATTTCGATGTCTAAAGGTTCAAATATGAAATGCAATACACAACCTAGCTTCTCACACTCACAAATAAAAATTGAATGCACACAAGAGTGGGGAACACTTGCTAGAGCTCAAATATCATCAATGAGGACCAAGAGTTGCTCTAGAATGCAGGTGGGGAGGTATTTATAGCCTCCACCAAACTTTCTAGCCGTTGGAGCTCGAATCTGGCAAAAATCTGTTTTTCCGGTGCTACCGCCCATGTAGGACCGGTAGCACCGGGCTCCATTTCAACGGCTAGAACAATGCATTTAATGCACTTGCCAGAGACTGTTACAAAGGGTCCGGTGCTACCGCCCAACTAGGACCGGTAGCACCGGGATTGACTTCATTTTCTTTCTTCAAAAAGAGACCTCTCTGGATTTTAAGCACCGGGCTGAAGGCCGGTGCAACCGCTAGTCCGGTAGCACCGGACTACCATGGGTGGTAGCACCGGGCTAAGGATAAGCCAAAAAACACACCCCTCTGTAATTTTTACACCGGGCTAATGTTCGGTGCTACCGCTAGCTCGGTAGCACCGGGCTGCCATGGGCAGTAGCACCGGGCTACAAAATGCCCAAAAAGACCTTCTTTGGAATTTCTACACCGGGTTAATATCCGGTGCTACCGATAATCTGGTAGCACCGGGTTACCATAAGCGGTAGCACCGGGCTACCGTGACCCCAGAAAAGAACTTCTCTGGAATTTTCACACTACCCTATTTAGCCGGTGCTACTAGCAGACACCAGTAGAGCACCACGCCATGGGCGGTAGCACTGGATTTCCAGAGACTTGATTTGTTTAAAAAGATTTTCTATTTAGGAACGCATATATTATCAAGCAGTCATATGAACATGTAATTTGAGCCTTTAAACCCTAAATGACATCAAGATAAGCGTCAAGATCCCTCTTTATAGTACGGCTCTAATTCTAGCAAACCGATCTTTCTTCCAAACACCAAGATCGACAAAAGACTAGAAAAGAACCTTATAATTTTACCTTTTCATGATCTTGACATATTGATAATTGATTTGTAACTTCCTTGATATTTCCATGGTCATCAATCTTGGAATTGACCTACTTTCAATATTCTCAAGAAAAGTATTAGATCATATAACAAGGTTGTCATTAATTATCAAAACCAAAACATACTGGGTGCCTAGATGCTTTCATACACCTTCGAAAGAGATGGAATTCTACAAGGAGGCGATTATCTTGGAGTTGAACCTTGTCAGATGCCTGTGGCATGTTGATGGGATTCACCGATGTTCTTCGTTCTGCTGCTGTTTATTCACTTTGATTCAGAGCCATTGAGGCCTAATAAGTGTAAGGCTGACCTTAAGGTCGTTCCACTGTCTTATTTAATATATGAAGTCTTGTTATGTTTCCATTGTGTATGATTGTGATATTCATCTATATTGAGACTGTGTGCACAAGCGTGATCCTGGACTAGTGCGGAATACACAGATAGTTCAGATTTGCATATTCAGGTCCCGACAGTTCTCATACAAGATGAGCTTATGGAGGGGCATCCTTTTCCATATAGCTAGAGCCTTGATTTGTCTCGCAACTTGACCAGTTGCCGATGCCGCACCACCTCCTTGGGAACTAAAAATGATGTAGATGTTACAACCTGCCTTTTTTTAGAAAAAAAGTTCATCTGGGTCCCTTAAATCTTCTTATGATTTAATTTTCATCTCTCAAATGCAACACTGTTTAGAACATATCTTCCATCTCTCAATATCTGTTAAATAATACCTTTTAGCTTGTTTGACCCTTATTTTGACCCACTCGTGTGTTAGAGAGAGAATGAGAGAGGAGAGGTCTTCGCCTGCTTCCTCTGGCCTACAACTAAAACAGAGGAGGGTGACGGCCGTTCGGGCAGCGAGCACTGGTGGGGAGGAAGGTAGTAGTGGGCTCCACCAATGGGCAAAATTGAACCACCGCAACTTGATGAGTCCGTTTGCCAGAGGAGAAGATGAAGGTTGGCTGTGGCTGGTGAGAGAGGATGGTGTGGCGATGGTGCTTCGCTTCAATGAGGGATGGTGGATGGAGATCAAGGGAAATGAAAGAGGAGAAAGCTAGCTAGAGGTTGGGTCAGATATAATGAATGTCTCACCTTGGCGGAGATTTGGTGGGGGCGAAGCTGGCCAGAGTTGAGGAAGACGGTGGCGACGATTGCTGTTAAGCGCTAGATCTTAGACAAAGAAGCAGAAATGAAGGCACAATGTGAGCTCTAAGGCAGCGACTGCTTGCGCCTGTGCATCCTTGCTACTCTGCTTGCCTGTGCACGAAAGAACCAAATCCAAATGCAACTCCACATGCTTGCTTCTTCCTACGGTGCCGATGAGGCCTCCACCGCAATCCACCCTCGTGCTCTAGCAACACGTGTTGCTCCTCCTAGACAGTGCTCTACCCGCTAACGCCACTCCTCCCTTCGCCGACATGCTCGCCTACCTTGCTACGCTCCTGGTTGCGCTTTGTGGGGCTCTCGTCATAGAGTGGCGGCGAGAACACGCCTCGAAGACATAGGTGCCATCCTCTCTTCTAGGTTGCCTAGCCCCAATGAGGAGCCCATGGAGATCCTTCCACTAGAGCAGCTTACATCAGGCCTCCAAACAACCGAGGGATCTGCATCTCTTGCCTACGCCATCGTAGTAGGGGCAGCAAGGAGGAAGGATGAAGGACTTGCCCACATGGATTCCATGTCAGAAAAATTGAACACGTGGATGCCTAATGTCTAGAGGTGGGCATCGGGCCCAGAAATCAGGCACGGTGGGCGGCTTGGCCCGGCACGCTCTGGGCCCGAGGGGCACGAAGCACGGGCGGCATGTCGGCCCATGCTCAGCTCGACCAGCAGCCTGCACAAGGCGCGCAGCCGGGCACTCGACCGAGCACACAGCGGAGGTGGAGATGTAGGGGCGGGGGAGGCGTTACATGGCTAGAGGGCGCTGTCGTGGTCGCCAGTCGCGTCGCATGCAAGCCTGCGCCGCGACGCGCCCTCGTCCTTATAGCACAACGCCCGAACCGCGTCGCGCCGCGCCTTGTCACGGCTCGCCTTGCCCACGCCGCACCCTCGCCACACTGCGTTGCGCCCCACCTCGCCGGCATGGCCCGCGCCCATGTGACCCCTTGTCGTGCCACGCCTGCCCGCCGTGGGGAGATGAGGAGGTGGAGGGTGGTGGGAGGGCGGCGGGGGGACGAAGGGGAGGGGCACGGTGAGTAGGTGGAGGGGAGGGGCCAAGGCGGGGAGCGAAGGGCATTGGAGGGGCTGAGGAAGGGGCGTGGAGGGTGGCAAGGGGGGCGGGGGAGGAGCAGAGGGCGGTGAGGGAGAGGGAGGGCGGTGAGGGAGAGGGAGGGGGCAGAGGGAGGCGAGGCGGTGGAGGGAAAGCAGTAGGCAAGGCGGCGGGGTGCCGGGTGTGGAGGGGAGGAGCACTGGGCTCAAAGGGCGGCGGTGAGGGGCGACTGGGCGGAGGGGAGGCTAGCGAGCGCCAGGCGGAGGAGTCAAGGGGAGGCTAGTGGGCGGCCGTGCGAGGCCGCGAGGGTGGGGAGACCGAGAGAGAGCGAAAATGGAGGGGGGCATGCCTCGGCGGGAAAAAAGAGAGGGGGTCGGACCACGACGTGAAAAAAGAGGGAGAGAGGAGAACCAGAAAAGAGGGGGTTCAACGGGGATTCCGGGGTAAAACAGATAGAGAGGAGGAAAAAGAGGGAGAGGGTAACGTTCAGCGAATGACAGAGAAGCAATGTTCGGGGAATGACAGAGAAGGATAGCGATGTGACACACGAAAGAAATAAAGATGATTTCAATGTTCATCCGATTTCTTCTCGCGCCTGATTATGACGTTCAGCTGATTGATTGAAAGGAATAAAAGATTGCTCTCTCGTGTGCAATGAGCATTTCAACGGGCGATTATGCTCGCTATAAAATCAGCCCGAGCGCTCTCATTTGTTTAGCACTTTAGCACATCTCCCTCGCTCCCTCATTTGTTTAGTACATCCCGCTCGCTCTCTCATTTGTTCTCTCTGTTTGCTACAAGTTTGCTCTATCTTTTGGCTCTCCCACCACGAAACAAAATGTTTGGCAAGAGCAAGAGTAGGAGAGACGCCCTCGCTCCCCAAGTCCCTCTCGTCGGGATCAAGAGATTGATCCACGCCAACTCTCCCCTAGCATGGGAGACTATGGCATGGATGATTGTCATTTGGATGGTATGCACGGCATCGGGGATGCCTCTTTTCCTGAGGGTGGGCGTCGGAGCTATGATGGTGCTACATCTATGCATCCGGGATGGGCTTGGTATTCGGCTCTGACCCGATCTCCGATGCCGCTACATCGCTTCATCCGGGTCGGCCGTCCATATCTGGCAGTAGACGGGCGTGGTGCTGGCAACATATGGATAGAACCGTCAAAATTGTGGACGGGTGTGAGGTAGTGTATGCTATTTATAAATACTGTCAATCTAAATTATTTGCACGTGCATGTGGAGGAATAGGTCATCTCAAGAGGCACATGGAGGCATGCTTGAAAAAGATATCGGTAGGACGGAGGCCGGGAGAGGGCGTATAGACACAGCTCAACTTCAACACCGACGGTTCGGTAAGTACATGGGTATACAACGCCGATGTAGCTAGAGATGAAATTGCACGTTATATAATTTTGGAGGATTTTCCATTTAGAATGGGTGAGAGCTCTTGTTTTGAAAGGATGGTGCAATGTGGTTTTTGCCCATAATATCAACACGTTAGTAGGAGAATAACTACACGTGACATATGCGCAATGTACACAAATAAACTAGTAATGTTGAAACAGGTCTTCACGAGAGTTAGTTATTCCTTTGCCTTGGCATCAGATATATGGAATTCCACCAAAGAGCAGCCTATCTTAACATTGTCGCACATTATTTGGACGACGACTACGTCCTAAACAAAAGGGTCATAGGGTTTAGGCCAATCGATGAGGCACACACCAGAGAATCTATCACTAGTTGTGTACTTAAGGTTATTACTGACTTTAACATAGAAAATATAATTATTTCCATCACTATTGACAATGCATCAGCTAACACGACAGCCATGGAGCATCTCTCACCGCACCTGCAGACTTATGTTGGAGGTTTCTTACTCCACCAGAGATGCGTATGCCACATCATTAATCTCGTTGTGCAGGCAGGTTTGAATATAATGAAACCTAGTTTGAACAACATACGCGATACTATCAATTTCGTTACAGGTTCGACTGTAAGGTTCGCCCAGTTCTCGGAGTAATGTAGGGCCAATAATAAGCTACCAAGAAGATTCAACCTTGAAATGAAGGTTAGATGGAACTCTAGTATACTATGCTGGAGCGTTGTAAGGACTACGAGCACATTATCACCGCCTTCGTCAATTGCAATAATGGTAAGCCGTTGGTTCACGATGTGGATTGGGAAGTTGCCTGCCATTTTCGTCAATTTTTTAAAAAAAATTACAATGCAACCAACATGTTATCCGATGTGTACTACCCAACTTCTTGGTTAGTCATCAAGTGGCTTTGGACTGTTGCTATTAGTTTCAAAGAAAATAGAGATAATGATATTTTATAATCCAAAAATATTTTTAAGCTATTCCAGATCTCTACTTTTTTGCTACTATTCTGGATCCTTAGAGAAAATTAACTGATTTGCAGGGCGCCTTTGAGGGAATATGTGAAGCATTTGATCTTGATTTTTCTGAGGCATATACTCATATTTATAACGAGTTTTTCAGATTTTTTGAAAAATATTACGAAAAACTTGGCAACAGAAGTGAAGCAAGAAGATCTACCTCAACAATGTAATAAGCATGAGGCTGTTCGACCACTTTAAACATATGGAAGAAACTAAAAGGCAAGGCGTCTAGTTTGTCTTCCGAAGCGCCGAGCAGGTCACAATAGAATCCACGGGTGGAGATCAACTACTACCTCGAGATGCCTTCATCGAGAGTGAGTTTGATATGGACGAGGACAATCGACTCATCTTGTTCTTGTGGTGGAAGAATCACAAACTTATTTACCCTGTGCTATCGCATTTTGTACGGGACGTACTTGTGTTTCCGGTTACTGTCTCATCGGAAGCCATTTTCAGTTTGGTGGAGAGGATACTTGAGCCCAGGAGGTCGTCTCTCAGACATGAGATGGTTGAGGCAATTACATGCCTTAAAAACTGAAAGCATGCAGATGATAGGATACAACATCAGACTGAGATCTGGAGATCACGGGCGCGATAGCCATCTCGACCTCGAGTAGTCTATGCATATGTACGTTGTAACTGTACTCTTTTCCTTATCGGGGGTGCTCTACACCGAGGTGTAAGGTTTTTAATGAAGTAGTAATTATGTACCTGTTCAAGAATGAATAATTTTTTTTCTTTTCCCCCAACATTTGTGTCCATTGCCTCAGTTTCGTGCGTCTCTGGCTCATTTCCTCTCATCGCAAAAGTGCAAATGGGCCAGGCCTGGACCGGCACGGTATGACACGTCGGGCATGACGGGCTGTCTCGGTCCAGCATTGGTTAGGCATGAAGCTCGATGAGCCTGTACCGAGCCGGGCCGGCACGACACGACGCCCACCTCTACTAATGTCCGAGGATATGACAGCGAGCATCCATGTTAGCGCCACGTAGAGCTGGCCAGATGGGCGGCCCGGCCCGGCCCGGCCCGGCCGAGGCAAGGCCCATCTAGGCACAGCCCATCTAGGCACGAAGGCCCGGTCGTGCCGTCTTGGTGCCGCCATGGGCGGGGTAGAGGCCCGTGCACAAGACGCGGGGGCATGGGCGTCTTGCGTCTGCCCCGAACGCGAATAGGCACGGTGGGCCTCGGGCCGCCCACCAGCCCGTGTGCAAAAAAAATAGGAAAACAAATAGAGAAAAATAGGAAAAAATAGAGAAAAAATTAGGAAAAATGAGGAAAAATATGTAGAGTTAGAAAATAGCATAAAAATGACGTACAATAAATTGAGACAAAAAAATGTAGAACATGTAACAAAGAGCTTTATTAATGTTTGGATGGTTGCCTCGTTAAAAACTTTGTCAAGTAAAAACTCATCTAGAGAAAACCTTCACAAAGAAAAGAGTACAACTAAAGCTCTAAGCCTCTAATACATACTAAGAGGTAGATGGAGGGTCTTCGTCATTGTCGAGGTAGAGATTTTCGAAGGCTTCCTCTAGTTCTTGGTTTTCATTGAATGTTGAGTTCTTGAATCAGCGTGTTCCCAGTCTTTGATAGTCATGAGCATCTCCACCATATCACTCGATAGGCTTGTTCTTCTCTCCTCCAATATTCTCGGGAGGCGAAGGCGGACTCGGAGAAACCGTCGAGCTGGAGCAGTTAACACATCTCGAGCTAATATGGATAGCACGGGATATGTTAGCTTGTGTTCATGCCACCATTGAACAATATTGAAGACATCGTCTCCTTCTTGTTGGTAATCCAACGCGTCATTGTCCATATAGGCGGATAGTTCCCGGAGGAGACTTGTTGGTGCGGCTTGTATCACCACCGTCGTAGAACACGCACGAAGAAGAAGAAGAACCCAGATTTTGCCCCACGCGGTCTTTTTCTTACCGCGATAGGTGCAGGAGGTCGTTGCAAACGAACTCCTTGATGCTTTTGTTTGTACTTGTTGTAAACTTGGTTAGTTTAGTACGAGCAGTAGTAAAATAAATTGAATAATCTTCCCTAGAACATCACCTAAAAGGAGAGGACGTTACCAAATCCTCTAAGTTTTGCTCTAGGATCTAAAATAAAGGCGAAGGCATATAGAAGTGGAATTTCTTTCCAATATTTCAAATATTTGGATTTCATTGCGATGATGAATCTCTTAAAATCATGTCATTTTCGTTGTTCTTAAAATGGGTAGCCATATCTAAGATATGATGCACAATTAGAGAAGATGTGGGTTCATAAAGCTGCGGATAAAGCAAGCTGTGGAGTCATAAAAACTTCAAGAAACTGAAATAACTTTGATGCAACATACCAATGTTCTTCAGATAATAAATCACGTTGAGGGTGATGTGTTTGAATGAAAACCTCAAATGTGCTCTTATATGGCAGAAGGTTCTTAAGCATTAAGTAAGTAGAATTCCATCTTATTGGTATATCTAAACCAAATATTCTTGGCCGTCGCCCATTGCAATGCAAAAATTCTTATAAGATGCTATTCTAGCATTAGAATGATTCATAAAAGAAATTGCCAAACGGAAAGGTGCAATGTAACGTTTTAACGGGGCAAGTCCACTTTTAACTATAAGGTTAATAATATGACAGGCACAACGTTGATGAAGCAAAAATGATTCAGCATAAGTTCCAAATATTGGAGTGAGAATATTCATTGCGGAGGTATTTGCGGAGGCATTATCTAAAGTTATAGCAAAAATCTTATCACTGAGACCAAAGTCCTCCACCACCCTAATAATACTCTCAGCAATATTCTCTCCAGTATGTGCGACATCAATTAGTTTGAAACCTATAATTCTTTTTTCTAGTTGCCAGTTTTGGTTGACATAATGAGCAACTACGCTAATATAATCTTGCTTAGCCCTACCACTCCATATGTCTGAAGTCAAAGATACGGAAAATGTGCAAGTACTGAACATGGTTTTTAAATTTTCACGACAACTATTGTAATACTTAACTACATCTCTAGTAGTTGTCTGTCTAGATACTTTACTAAATTTTGGATTATGTGCACGCTTAATGTAATTTTCAAAATCAGCACTCTCGCCAAAGTTTAAAGGTAAATCCTGTGATGCAATTAAGCGTACAAGAGATTGCCTAGCTACATCGCCACTATATTCCCAGTTACGGACCGAACCGTTCGGGTTGTATATTAGTTGTGTCATCTCATATTGCTCCTATTTTCGCATTGCAACTTTCAATATGCCTATGCAAGTGTCCGCACCCGTAGATTTTGCAGATAAAACATGATGACATTGTTTACAAGCAAGCAACTCTTACCTCTTTTCCTTTCGCATCATGTCCTTGCTTGCTTGTCGAAAAATCCCAAACTCTCGATGTCCGCCTCGCTCTCTTCGCTCCGGTGGATGTCGAGCCGAAGCACTCATGGTCATGGAGCACGATGGTTCTTCTTGTCCATGATGTTCTTGGTGCTTACATTTGAGCACGATCGACAAATCTTGGAAGGATTCAAGGTCCTCGGGCGATCCGAAATCGGAGATGGGAAATGATCCATGCAAAAAGCGCAAATGAATATTTGAATATTAGTAAAAATAATAAAAACAATACAATTAGCAAAATTCAAGATGACAAACCTCTTGTGTTACCGAAGCTCGAGTTTGAATTTCTCAGAAATTTTAGCAAAATTTCTCCGAATTTTGCTAAATAACTACAAACAGATATCACAATTTTCACAAGATGATCAATAGAAGATGATGAGTGAATGGGTGCTGTATGAGGAGAGGGTCCTCCTATTTATAGGAAAAATTCAGGATTTTTGCCCGTTTTTCAATTTTTATCCATTTTTAACCCCTAACGGCTATAAAATGGTCGAAAATTCGAAAAAACGCCGCGTGCTGCGTCTCGGCCGCCGCAAGACGGCCAGCGCCAACGGTCGCGGCACGGCGGCAGCGGTCGGCGCGCCGCCCACTGCGTGCGTGACCCGCCTCTCCTCGCCCACCCGTGCGGCCGCCTCTCCTCGTCGCGGTGCGTGCGTGGGCGTGCCTTGACCCACGTGCTGGGCGGCCCGGTCCTCACCGTGCCGGCCCATGGGTGGCGCCCGGCCCAACCACGGCCCACGGCCTCGTCTTCAGGCCGCCCGCCCGCCGCCCCGTCGTCGTCGTGCGCGTGGGCGTGCCACGATAACGAGCCGTGGCGCGCACGGCCGGGTCCGGCCCATATGGACAGCTCTAGCGCCATGTCACCTAAAACCATCTAGAAAACCAGTTTTGGATGTGGTTTGTTCTGGTTTTGAAAATCAACCTATTTTCGTCCATAAAGTGTGCCCTGGTATAAGGTGTGCAATCTCTGACTAAATCCCATCGCTCTGCTCTGAGCTGTTGCTAGGCTGGCTGCTGAAAAACATGCAGCACCTGTATCCTTATTCTCTCATCCCTGTTCCCTAGTGTGTCTCTGTCACACATACCATATGATTTGCCTTGTCGATGCGGCTGCTAGTTGCTCGCTCGCTCAGCCTCTCGCCCTGCACGGCCTTGTAAAATACCCAAGGGTGTCATGTCACGAATGTGTACTGCGGCGGCGGACGGGAACGCGACACAAGCCTTCAGCATCCCTGCACTCTGTGCTATATATTTTTTTTCTCTTCCAAACAAGACTCCTTTTCCAATGTAATTTTAAAAATAGATTTATCTCTAACAGTAGAAACGCGGGTAGATCACACGTGTCATCTGTCGTACTCCCGTAACAGTGAAGTTTTTGTTGAGCTCCTGCGCCGCGGTCACGGTATCTTCGGTGGCTATGCTTTAGGAGCTCGCTTCTGTGGTGCAGGAGCATGGCAGGTGACACGTGTTGCTTGTCGGTTTTTTCGCGGTTGGGGATGGAGCTATTTTTATAATTACATTTGGAACGGCACTTAATTTGTAAAAAAAATTATGCACTTGCTAGAAAAGCGACGATTCCAATCGTGATTTGTGGTATGTTGGTGATCGCTGTACTGCGCTGTGGTATCTGGTTAATTTACGTAATCTTAACCAATCTCTTTTTTGCTGCTGTGGTTCGAAAAAGTTGCTTTCAAATAGTCCCGTAGCTAGCTTCTCTGTCAGAAGTCTCAAGCACAGAGAAACAAAAATGCTTTTCACAAGCCGCAGTAATACGAAACGAAGCCTTGTGCACCGAAAATAAACTTGCTGCTCATCACTTGATCAATCTCAACTCTTAAAGGACGCGTTCTCTGTTCATTTGCTTGACCGAGGTGGCTGCCACTCGTATTTGCACTGTACATTGTTTAACAAGCGGCATGGTCGCTGGATGTTTGGAAGAGATGTCAATAAACAGAGAAAACTACGGATTATCTGATTATCCTAACACGGACAGTTTTCAGTAAATCGACCTGGGTTTAAAAGAAGCTGTCTGTCACCGAACATTTGGACCGTACTTATAATCGACAACAAAGGAAGAAGGAAAAAGACCAATGAACTACCCAATTCTTGCTTTACAGCTAATGGAAATTATGCGCACCTCCCATTCTATTTTCTCAATGAAGATTGGAATTGAGTCAAAATCGAAGGTCAAGACCACAAGATCCACCGATTTTGTCCCAGCTGCACCAGGTCATGGTCTCCGATTGGCTGGCTTTAATTTGGAAATAAGAGCCGAAAGCTCGCGCTAATCACCTTACAGTAACCAGATTGATAAAGGATTTCACAGCCCCCGACAAAATATGGTTTAGAGCATGCATAATAGTAGAGAAGACTGCTATCTATATACTCTTTTATGTCATCTAAAGATAAAATTAAAAACAACTTATACAATAAATGGTATCTTAATGTTGTCTCTATGAGATTCTACAATCTTTTAATTATGACATGAAAAAGTGTTTATTATAAACAATAACTCATGTAATAGTATTTTATACCGTCTATGTGGTCATCTCTTCAATGAAGAGACAGTTATACTCTCTTTCTTCTATGTTAGCAAAAATTTTATATGAAAACATATACAAAAACTAATATTGATATGCCCTTACCAGCTAACGACATGTAAGAGCAAGAGAATAATACCCTGTGTTCTGACTTCTCGTAGGCTTAGCAGCACCTTTGTATTAAGCAAATGGTCATCCAAATCATGGCCTCCCTAAATATAATATGAGAGAGAGAGAGATGTTGTGGGGTCCAAAGGAGAGAGAAAGGAGGTAGCAGCCAGGTTGGCCAAAGGAGGAGTGGAGGTTGAGATTAACCTCCTCCTAAGACCCCGCCAAACCCATCTAAAATAACGTCACCACCACCATCGCAACCAACAACAACAACAAAGAGGAGAATAACAAAAGCAAGAACACGAACAGGGCAAAAGGAGAGGAGCAGGACAGGGAGAGGAAGAGGAGGAGAGAATAAAATCCCCACGACGATCCTCTCCTTTCAATTTCTCAGCCTGTCTCGCGCAGGAGAGGAGAGGAGAGAGAGAGATCGGCGCGAACATCTCTAATTCTCTCGCGCTCTCCCTCTTCTTCCGTCAGGAATTCCTCGATCTGTTTCTTGATCACTTTGGTCAAGGTTAAAATATGAGTCTCTTCGGCCTTGGAAGCAAGTATGGCCTGCCTCTTGTTCTTGCTCTGTTTACCTTAATTTCATGTTTCAAAACCAGTTTTCTGCGGCGTATACAAGCATGTCCTGTTTCTTGTTTTGCGTCAGTATTTTTCCCTTCTGATTGTTTTTCATATCGTTTATATTTTACATGTCTTCTGTCTTTTCTTGAGAAGATTTGCATGTCTGTAATGTATTGATGTGATTTATATATGCGTCCAATTTTGGATTTATGATCACCCGACTTTACAAAAAAAAAGAGAGCTGAGGAATAAACTAACGATTTTGACCCAGATAGCAATAAGGCTTCCATGTTATCATTTCTGTTATCTTTTAGTATTTTTTATATTTGTCCTTTGATTTAATTCAATGGAACAATAAAATTCTGGATTGTTTACTGGCCATTGCATCATCTATTTATTATTATTTGTTTTCTCTTAAACGCCCTTAACAAATGCTTAGTTGTACGTATCTGATCAATCTTTCTTTGGGTTGGTTCGATGGGCAGCAGGAACCAGAAGACATTTAGGCCCAAAAAGAATGCACCATCTGGCAATAAGGTCGGTAATTTATATGTTAATGGTTAAAAACTTATTTTCGTCCTTCAAAAAAAAAAATACTTACACCATCCCATTAGATGATCATAGAACTTCTCCGTCCTTTCAGATACAAAAGAGCAAAAAAATAAAATAAAATGCAACAGCTCAAAACGTTACATCAAAGTAAACAATTAGATAAATGGTGTACTCAGGAGTTACAAGACAATTGGAAATTATATACAAGAGCATTGTACGGACACACTATCCAGGACAACAAGTTCTTGCAAAGTGCCGATAAATGTTTCTTCCAGCTGAATTTTTGGGGGCTAAGGGCGTACCCTTTTCTTTTTTGGGTTTGTCTGATGCAGGGTGTGCAGCTGAAAAAGCACATTGATGCAACCTTAGGAAGTGGGAATTTGAGAGAGGCAGTTCGGTTACCACCCGGAGAAGATCTTAATGAATGGCTAGCCGTTAATAGTAAGTCTCTAATCGCCATCTGTTCTTAGGATAAGTCATACCATGTAAGCTGTTTGAGTTGTTTCATGTACTAATAACGTTTGCTTGTTCACAGCTGTTGATTTCTTCAATCAGGTGAACATCTTATATGGCACTCTGATGGAGTTCTGCACACCAACGACATGCCCAACAATGTCAGCCGGACCCAAGTAAGATATATGCCTCTTTGAAACAGACACGAGACATTTATCAGTTTGAGTACCGATGGAGTTCTGCTGCACTCCTAATTTGATTGGCAAGAGTTTTCGATTGATGACAACAAAACCTTTCAGGTTTGAGTACAGATGGGCTGATGGCGTGCAGATCAAGAAACCCATCGAGGTTTCAGCACCAAAATATGTTGAGTATTTGATGGACTGGATTGAGGTCCAGCTCGACGATGAATCCATTTTCCCTCAGAAACTTGGTACTTCACACCTCATGACATGTCACCTGGTTCAGAAGCTACATTTATCTGTTTAACTTGGAGTTAGGAGTAGTACTTTTTGTGGATTGATTGCTTTGAAATATCCTTGCAGGAACCCCTTTCCCACAGAATTTTCGGGAGGTTGTGAAGACAATATTCAAGCGCCTTTTCCGTGTTTATGCCCATATTTACCACTCGCATTTTCAGAAGATTGTGAGCCTCAAGGAAGAAGCCCACCTTAATACCTGCTTCAAGCATTTTACCTTGTTCACATGTGTAAGTTTACTCTTGATGTCCCTTTCATCCTTCATTATATGCAGTTTAATTATTCAGTAGGAGGATGCATTCTGATTCGTTAGTAATTTAGTGCAGGATTTGGTGTTGATCATTAAAGTTTTTGCATCTTTTTTGATTAAGTAAAAGGAATGAATTTTGAAGTGAGATGGAGAGGGAGATAGATCAAATGATCAATAATAAATTTATTCATTGTATTTTGAACTGATGCAATATCGCCGTGCATTTTGTTTGGCAGATATGTCTTTTTCTGGTTTAGTTTGTGCCACATTTCTTTTTTACTAGAATTTTTCCTGGTTTGAGTTTGATGATGCGAAACGAATGAATTATCTCGCTTTGTAATTTCAATCAGTTCGATTCTGTGTGCAGGAATTCAAATTGATCGACAAGGCTGAGCTTGCACCTCTTATCGATCTAATTGAATCCATTGTTTCAGTTTACTAAGATGGCATCAAGGAGTGTGGGGCATCTTCTTCTTGTTTTGCCTTCCTTTTTTTGGTACAGCAAAGTGTGCGGAAAGAGTGAGAGTGGGGCCTCCAAAATAAATGGCCAAAGATGTAATTTTTCTTCATGTATTGTTTTTGCATCTGCTCCATGAATTTGAGACCATGCTTGTCTTGGGAAAAACCCCGGATAAATTGTTTGGGGGACAAGATGAGATTGTTGTCGCTTCTCTAGGGTACTAATGTAACTCGCTGAGACTAGCAATAATTTATTCTGTAATCTGAAAACATTATTCCTTTGTCCATCTAGTCTTTATTTATATAATTTGGAAAAACGTACTCTCACTTCTCATGTACCATTTAAACAAATAAGTTATATACTTAAAAAAGATTTGGTGAGTGATATGCCAATCCACGTTACTATCGTCCGTCACAAAATTTTACCACTTTTCTAGACCTCTTCCTTTCTCTTTTTGCAAAATTCGCTCCGTTCCACTGCGAAAGGCACCTTCCATGATTCTATACGGTGGAAGCGTCTCCCACGCTCACTGACCGTGGCACCTCCGCTCCCGCACATGCCGGCCACAGCACCTCAGCCCCACGCTCACTTGCAGTCGGAGCACCGGCTCCTCCCGTACTCCGGAGGCGCTGCATCCACCTGCTTGTAACATTCTAAAAATTGGAGTTTTGGAATGTTTAAATTTGAAAATTCACCATTTGCATTTTTCTTTAATTAATTTCAGTTTAATATGAATTTTCTTTTTATGAAAGGATTTAATTTGGCTAATCTATCCATCAAACAAAAGATTTTCAGTTTTAGTCGGCTTCATTATGCTGCAAGGAATTTTTCTGTATTATTGGAGATTTTTATGAATTTATTTGCTTTTATTTGAATTTCTGGAATTTCTTTAATTCGGAAAAGGTTTGAATTTCCAAAACCCTCTGCGGGCCGAATCCTTCCATGGCCCGTTCCTATTCTTCCTCGGCCCGCATCACTCGGCCCGGCCTGCTTCCTTTTCGCAGCCGCCTCGCCTCGACCCAGCCCATCTCCGAAACCCTAAAGCCATGGCCGTTGGATCCGGCTCGGGTGCTCCAGATTGCGCCACGCAAGCCTCGCGCTGTGAGCCGTCCGTTCGGTGCCGTGTGGACGGCTGGGATGTAGCCGCGTCGCCCCGCGCCACCGTCGCCGCGAAAACCCTAGCGCGGCGCGCTGTTTTCGGCGTCCGTGCCGTGCCCGCCTCCCGAGGCTATTTAAAGCCCCGAGGACCCCATCCCGAGGTTTCCAGCTCCGAGCCGCCTCTTTTCCCCTAGCCTTGCTGCCCGAGACGCCGCCATCTTCGCGCATGAGCTCGCCGAAGTTCTCCGCCGTTCCGAGCTCTTCGCCGCCGTCTTTCTCCTTCTCCGGTGAGCCTCCGTCGCCACTTTTGGTCGCGTCAAGTTCCCCGCAGCGCCCGCGTTCTTTTTCCCCAAAACCTGAGCCGATCCGTCGCTCTTCCGCGCATCTGCGTTTTTTCTCGCCTCGGCATTGCTCGCGCTTGCTGCCGCTTATCGCCTCATGATGAAGCGTGGCCGTCCGTCGCCACAGCGCCTCGGATCCGCCACATCGCGTCGCCGCCTGCTTGCCTCCCCGCCGTCCGATCCGATCGGGCGGCTGGATCGCGACCGTGGCAAGCCCACGTCGGCCACCACCTCGGCCGGTGTCGGCCGCGTCGCCTCGTCTCCGCCGCGCGTGGCGGTCGCGTCGACCCTAGCCGCCGCGTGCGTGGGCGCCGCGTCGGCGTGGTCGCCACGCGTCGGCATCTCCCTCCTCTGTGCTCCCGGTCTACCATGAGCCGTGTCTCTGACACGTGGGTCCCACGTGTCAGTCGGTTTTTGTTTTCCTTTTCTGATTTTCCAAAAAATCCGAAAATTCCAGCCAATCACGTGTTGCCACGTGTCAGTCTCTCTGATTTTTCTGATCTGGGAATCTTCCAAGAGCCCGTTCTCCTTCGTTCGAGCTCCGATTCCAATGATTCAAATTTCTAAATTCATCTAAATTCATGATCTATCTTCCAGTACCATTCTTTTTAATTTTTGATTTTTTTTGAATTTGTTTTATTTATTTGCTCTCGTTTCGCATATAGACGACGGAGTCGAAGATCAGTCGAATC
The DNA here is from genome assembly GCA_036346275.1 of Otatea glauca. Lineage (NCBI taxonomy): Eukaryota > Viridiplantae > Streptophyta > Magnoliopsida > Poales > Poaceae > Otatea > Otatea glauca. Next base: position 22,094,019 of record CM070730.1, on the reverse strand, counting down.
AATAATCAGAGGTAGAACCAGCAAGAGGCAGCGAAGGCAAGTCTTCCTTGAACATGTTGATCCCAAATTTTATGAAAATGTTATGTTGTTTTTAAATTATGCATGCTTACTTTTATGCAAAGAACTTTAGATATAGTTAAATACCATAATTTGTTATACCCTCATTGGTATTGATCATGTCAAACCTTTGTCACCCTAATTATATTAGCTATTTTATTTGGTGATATCCAGTAGATTAGCATGGAACGGTAGAATTGCTTAGTCCAGCTTAAGCGTTTCAATATTGTGCCATTATGGGAATCATTTCAAATGTTGTTTAAACTTATTTGTGAAATCGCGGCAATTGGTGTTGCTGCTGTGATGTAAGTAAAATAAAGTGGAAATGGTTTAGACCGGGGCGGATGGATGTTTGGCGTGTGCAGAAAGCACGAGGCCTTGGTATGTGAATGTTCCGCCCTAGTCAATTAAGGACCGAAGCGTGTGTTACCATGGACTAAGCACTACCATACATCCACAAGTCTATATGGGTACGACCTGGCTTAATAATTTGTGCGTCTCATTATTAGCTTCTCCAGTTGGTGAGTGCCAGATGTTGGCAGGCGCAAGAGAGGGCTTCTGTACTGGGCAGCTAGAACCCTAACAGCGGTGAAACCTTAGCGGGCGATGTTAATAGTGGGGTTGTACATTGTAAAGGCCTTGTCATGATCTCTCTGCCGACATACCAAAGGAAGTGTGTTAATTGCATGGCAACAAGAGTCGATCATGTCTTGTGGGTAAAGTGTACACACTCTGCAGAGTTAAAACTACTTAAGTAGCCGTGCCCACAGTCAAAGTAGGTAGTGCGCACATTGTAGATTTCATGGTTTTGTTTTAAAAGAAAATGATGGTTTGGGAATCCGTGAGCAGATGGAACTCTCGGGTTATGGTTTGGCGGATGGAGCCAGTCAGGTAGATGGAACCTGCTCAATTGACATATCAAATTCAATTACTATGTTATTACCTTTTTGTCAAATGATGCTTTGTGAAATTACTATTGGTATTTACAGTTAAACTTTGCTTTATGCTAAAAGAGCCATATTATGCCTTCAATTGTTTAACCTTGCATATAGTTATCATGCATTATGTTTCCAAGACTTGTGAAGTACATTTTGTGCTCACCTTTGCAACATCCCCAACTTTCCACAGAAGAGTTCGCAGAAGCTGAAGGTGACTACGATTTCTACGCTGGTGGTTATGACGAAGGCGATCCGGAATGCTAGGACGCGAACCCCAGTCGATTGCCTGTTGGGCAAATGGATGGGCTTATCCTGCTTTTGTTATTTCGTTTCCGCTGTTTCTTATTGAACTCAAGCTATGATGCTGCTTATTTGTAATAATTGGCCATAAGGCTAATACTCTTTTGCTTAATTAATATTATGTGCTTCGTGATATGGATGTGTTGTCATCATTGTTTCCACTGTGTGTGCTAGCTTTTCCTGGACTAGCACAGGTTATACACAGCGGATTCGGATTCGGAAATCCGGTCTCGACAAGCGATAGATATCACCTTCCGCATCTTCTGTAGTTTGGGAGAGGACTAGATTTATAAATTTATTCAGAAAGAAACAATTTTGCAAAGAAGAAGAAGAAGAAAGAGGCTATAAAAGTTATCAATTCCCTCTTCACTATCCATATCTCACCTCCCTCAAGCCCTAAGCCGTCGTCGCTGAAGTCTCGCACTCCATCTCCACCACCATACTCCACTTCTCTCCTTACCTTACTACCCCACCAAATTCGCTACCTCGGCTCAAAGCCACCGATGCCGCCGTCGGCGCTGAGGACCCAGCCGCTTGGCGACGGCACCAACTCACACCCGCTCACCTTCCCCTCTGCTTCTGGCATACTGCTGACGTCAAAAAACTTGAAGTAAAGTTTTTGACAACGGCACACCAGACGAACACTTGGTTCAGAGCGTGCCAGTCGATTTGACCTATAATCGATAAGGTAAAAATATTAAATTCACTCGAAGCCGATCATTAAGATCAATCGGCTTAAATTCAATAAGCTCAAAGCCGATTAAATCAATATAAAAGGGTAAGTCTAACTAGCCGATTAGGGCTAATCAGAAGATAAAAGTAGATAGATTTTGAAGAAGGCGATGCGCAATAAAATCAAAATAAATCGAGCCTGGGGCATAATTTGATCTGTATCAGCCTCAATCCAGATAGTTTCCAAATATCTCCAAATCTTTCCAAATCGCCCGTTGGTTATTGCATGTTGACTTTCTCTTGCCGATTTTGACCACACCTGCTAAATTTTGGTGCAAACATATGCCCCCATTTTTGAGAGATGACTTGTTGTCTTTCAAAAATTGCAAATATCGGCTTTTCTCCGTCGGCTAACCGCTAATCCTCATAGAGTAACTGTCGCTTTAATTGCGCCGTATTTTTCTAACATGCGTGTAGTGCGTTTTAACTGCTCGTGTCTTTTGAGATTCGTTTCCGGCCGCTTCAAATTTTTACCGTGCTATAAAATACGGGCCCCACACATTCATTCCTCATGCGCACAAGCTCTCGAATTGTCCTCAATCGGCTTCTTGTCTTCAAATCCCTCAGCGCTCACTGCCTTCAATAGGTTACTCGTCAGGATCGCCTGAATGGATCCTTCTCAGGTATTCATCGCAATTCCAAACAGAAACGACCAATTTTATTTAGGCCCGGTAGGAAATCTGAGTGCCGATTCAGTTATAAATGAATAGATTCCTCGCCTTCCTCTATCGGCTGCGGGATATAATATAGAGGGTTGGAGCAAGAGTTTCAGAGCTTGGCCGACAGCGCTTAAGGGATGGAGATTTTGGTATATCCGTGTAGCGGCCCAAAAGAGGGGTGAATGGGAAAAAATAGGCATAGCTGAATGTCTCCCCCTCTCTTTAGCCGATCCAGAGGCCAATGAGCCCTTAGTGGCCACGGCTTGCTATTTCTGGTCGGATACTTTTAAAGCATTCGTATTCCGAACCGATCTCGTCGGCCCAACTCTCCTAGATGTAGCCCAGCTATGTTGCTTAAGACCCGATGGAGAACAAATATCGGCTTATAGTGCCAAGTCTAGATATAAGCTCATCAAGTCTAAAGGTGAAGGATGGGCTAAGTATATCTGTAATAATAAGGTGAAGGATGGGCTAAGTATATCAGTAATAATAAGGTGTATGGACTAGTATCGAATGAAGAACATGTTGCATTCCTCAACCTTTGGTTACGTCGATTTCTGCTTTGTGGCGCCTCTTTGGGACCAACCCAAGTATATCAAACCATAGCAGAGCAACTAGTAGAGGGTCGTCGGCTAGCCCTTGAGAAAATGCTGTTAGGGGCAGTCTACTAGATGATGCACATAATAAGATGTCGGCTTTTTACTGGTTTCACGAAGTTCACTGTTGGCAATGTCGGAGGACCGCTCTGGTTTGTTCAGATCTGGCTGTACTATTTATTTAGCCGATCATTTGAGTTGAATCCATCTGAAGATACAACATTTCCTCGCGAAGACACTCCAGAGGGTATGGTGCCGCAGTTTAGAGCCAGCCAATCTTATGGGGGAGCGGTTTATGATGTGCTCCGGGAATAAGACAAAAATGACACCTATCGGCTCCCAAAAATATTTATCATTCTTCTTACAGCTTGACAGTAATGAATTCAAACAAAATGACTTCTTCAGTTATACAAGTACAACTGATTTTCCATGGCCTTCCTTTCTTCACTTAGATGCCGATAGTGCTCTGATGCCGCAAGACACCTTGGATTTATTTAAGCTTTTTATTTCGCAAAGCATATTGCACGTCGGCCTTCACATAAGAAATCGAACTTTTCAGCCTTCGTATGAATTCTACTGTCCGTCAGTTTATGCTAGGCAATTAGGCTTTGGCCAGATCGTTCTGAGTCTTCCACTACTTGATCGGCTTCAGCCAAGAGCCAGAGTCCGTAATGCAGTCGTGACCAAGATTGTCCTTGAAATAGCTGATGAGCTTCAGATCAAAGTCTTGCCATGCTTTATACTGAATACACGTCGGGCAGAACGCTTTTCTTCTTGGTGGTCGTCAATTGCAGAAGTGCTCTATTTTGACAAGACAACATCGGCTATTGTCAATGAATTCTTTCCAAATCTTCCTGAGCCGACGGTAGATACTAACAGCGATTCAAGTGATGGGACTAAGTCTACGGGGTATACTAACACAAGCCTTGTAGATATTGATGAGGTATTGGCTTGAATAATTTCCTTTATTCGTTGATTCTTGCGAGATACACTTTTCTAATCTTCTTCTATTTTTGCGTTTTAGACCAAGGCTGCTGGTAAGAAGCCCGCTACTGGCCAATCGGGTAGTGGCCAAGGCAAGAGGCCGCTCCAGTCGACTGGCCTCACTGGGTACACTTCAGGCACCCTAGGGATTTAGAGTCCGTCACTATCGGACATCGAGAAAAAACAACCAAGTAAGTGTACCATGATCGACTTTCATTTCTTCATATCTCTTTTGCAACTAATTCTTAGCTGATCATAACTTCAGAAAAGAAGAAAACTAAGTATACAAAGCTCCGGCAAAAAGGGGATCAAAGCCCTAGGAGCAGAGTGGCGAGAGTTCGCCACACGCGTCGGCTACTACAGAGGTAAGTAGTGTACTTTTGATTAAAGACTTATGTTTTTCAAAATGTTAGCTTACCCTTTGTCCTTTTCCTCAGCCGACGCCATCTGTGCAAGTCACGGCAATCTTAGCCGACCTCCCCGCTGCTTCTCTGGGAGTTCTTTCTCCGTCTCTGCCGACACCACCAGTCACGACGGCTGAAGCACTTCCAGAGTCCTTCGACCCAACCAACTTGTTGGGATTCACATTGGCTGATCTGGATGATCCTGAGATCATGGCCACTGACGATTACGATGCAGAGATTAGAAAAATCTTTGAAGTGTCCAAGGAAGTATCGACTGCAGTCACCTCTGCCCCAGGTATGCAAGAAAAGCTTAACAAACTCTTCAATCTGGTGATGAAGCCGCAATCGGAGATCCTGGCCAACAACCAGCCGATCCGAGATGCCATGGCTGCAGTCAAAGCCGACCTGCCACCAGAAGCAATGGAAGCACTCCTCAACGTCTATCACTAGGACGAGAGGAGATTCGAAGTGGAGGCAGCTCAGGCCAGAATCACTCGCCGCGAAGCCCAAGAAGTCGATCAAAAGCTTCTGGATGAGTTGGTCGCTGACGCTAAGGCGAAGAAATGCGAATTTGATGCCGATGCTCAGCTGCTAAAGACCACCAAAGAATCCCTTTCAAAACTTGAGACTACAAAGAAATTTCTCTTGGAAGAGTTGGCCAAAATTGAGAAGCAAATCCAAGAAGGCCAACAAACCATGGAGAAGACTACATCGGACATCAAAGAGCAAAAACTTGGCATCGCCATTGCCATGGTGAATGTGAAAAAACAATCGGCTAAGGTGGTACCGGTGCTAGGGAGTGCCAAAGAGGACGAACGCATTATTGATGAAGTTCAAATTGTAATTGCCAAGGCCGCCGGTGCTTTATCGGCTTTAGGCGCAACACTCCCAGGCTCTGGCATTCAGTACTAACTCCTTTTAAGATGTAAACTTGGTTGGATGTCTTGAAACACTACTTTTTGTAACTCTGATGTTTTATAATCGGCTGTTTAACCAATTTATATTTATTTGGCTTTGTTTGTATTTTACTTCCTCTCTAGCCGATTAACAGCATGGAGTTAACTCGGCTCCTCAGAGCGATTTTCTTTTCTAGTCGACTAAGCTCCAACCCAGATGCTGGGATAGTATTTCTTCAAGTACTTTTCGTTAATAGCTTTAGGCAAAATAGATCCTTCTAACGTCTCAAGTATGTACGAATTTCCATCGACTATCCGATTAATCTTATACGGTCCTTCCCACATAGGTGACCATTTTCCGAATCGATTATCTTTAGAACCGACAGGCAATATTGTTTTCCAAACTAAATCGGCTTCATCAAAAGACTTAGGTACCACCTTTTTATTGTATGCCCTTGCAACTCTTACCTTATTCTTCTTAAGCCGATCCGGTGTAGACAATCGTAACTCTGCTAATTCATCCAAGTTATCAATCATCAGCTCGTTGTAATTTTGAGCCAATAAACCATTTTGTTTGGCTACTCGCATAGAATCAATGTTAATTTCCACGGGCAAAACGGCTTCTTGGCTATACACCAACTGATAAGGCGAAAGCTTTGTCGCTCTGTGATAAGCTAGCCGATACGCCCAAAGCGACTCCGATAGCATTGAGTGCTAATTCCTTGGTTTTTCATCGATTTTTCTTTTGATCAATTTGATCAATGTTTTGTTAAATGACTCAGCTTGTCCATTAGCCTGAGCATAATATGGGGATGAATTCAACAACTTGATTCCTAGGCTTTTCGCATAATTTTGAAATTCATTAGACATAAACAATGTACCCTGATCGGTCGTAATAGTCTGTGGTATTCCAAACCGATGGACAATGTGTTCATTAACAAACCCGATCGCTTCAACACTAGTGACCTTTTTAAGTAGTATAGCTTCAACCCACTTTGAGAAATAATCAGTCGCGACCAAAATGAACTTATGGCCTTTACTTAAGGCAGGAAATATCTGACCGATTACATCTATTCCCCATCCTCTGAACGGCCATGGCTTGATAATTGGATGTAAAGCCGATGCCAGTGCTAGTTGTATGTTGCCAAACTTTTGAAAAGTCTGACATCCTTTGTAATATCTGAAACAATCTTCTAACATTGTTGGCCAAAAATATCCCGTTCGCCTCAGCATCCATTTCATCTTATGAGCCGATTCATGAGACCCGCAAATACCTTCATGTACCTCACCCATTGCCACCTGCGCCTTTTCGGTTCCAAGACATCTCAACAGCAAACCTTCCATCGTCCGATAATACATAATATCATCTAGAACTTTATTACTTCAATGCTTGCTGCCTAACCTTGCACTCTGTTGGCTTAGATGGGTCTATTAGGAAATTCCTTATTTGCGTCCTCCAGTCAACAACATCTACACACCTGACAGCTTTGCTCACTAGTTCAGTCACTTGATATCGGCTAATGTCCTTGTACCCCGATGCCTGTTGAGCTAGGGCGTTGGCTCTATCGTTCAATTCTCGAGGAATATGACCGATAGAAAATAAGGTAAACGAGCCGATAATTTCGAAGCACTGTTCTAAATATTTAAGTAATGTTTCATCACGGCATTGGTATTCACCTTTTATTTGCTGCACGATTAACATGGAGTCGTCGTATGCCTCAACAGTACTTACTCCGATATTCTCTAACAATTGTAAACCTTTGAGCAATGCCTCATACTCTGCCTGGTTGTTTGAACATCGGCTATTTAGCCGAAATACGAATTCAAAAATATGACCCTTGGGCGATATGAGTACGATACCAATAGCATCACCTTCCCAGCATACCGACCCATCAAAAAATAATTGCCAAGGGGTAACAGATACTAGGTCATCAGCGGTATCATATCCTGTCATAAAATCGGCTATCACTTGTCCTTTAACCGCCTTAGCCGATTTATATGATAGGTCGAACTCTATTAAGGCATACGCCCATTTACCAAGTCGACCTCGTAAAATTGGAGCCGATAACATATATTTTATAACATCGGTTTTACAGACTACCTTACAAGCCGATGCTAAAATGTAATGTCTTAGCTTCGTACAAGAGAAATACAAAGATAGTCATAATTTCTCAACGAAAGGTTACTTGATCTCAGTATCCAGTAGACGTTGGCTTAAATAAAAGATTACCCTTTCTTTACGATCGACTTCCTATGCTAAAATAGCTTCGATAGTTTCCTCCTCAGCCGATATATATAACTTGAAAGGAATTCCTTTCCGTGGTGCGGCTAGAACCGAAGGATTGGCCAAGTATTCCTTGATATCATCAAAAGCCTTTTGTTGATCAACTCCCCACACAAACTCTTGATTATCTTTCAGCTTCAATAGTGGAGTAAACGTACGAATCCGACCGAAAAGATTGGAAATAAATCTTCGCAGATAGTTGATCTTCCCAATCAGGTTCTATAATTTGTTTTTACATGTCGGTGGATTTGTTTTGGCTATGGCTTTGACCCTTTCTTGATTAACTTCAATACCCTTTTCATGTACCATATAGCCCAAACATTGTCGAGCCGACACTCCAAACGCACACTTGAAAGGATTCATCTTTAAACCATGTTATCTTATGTTCTGGAAAACTTTTTCTAAATCGGCTAAGTGCTGTAAGTTATCTCTGGATTTTACCACAACATCATCAATATATATTTCAACAATATGACCGATTAAGTCATGAAAAATCAGATTCATAGCTCGCTGATAAGTTGCCCCGGTATTTTTTAAACCGAAAGTCATAACCGTCCACTCAAATAATCCTATTGCGTCAGGACATCTGAAGGCGATTTTTGGTATATCGGCTTCTGCCATGAATATCTGATTATATCCGGTATTTTTGTCTAAAAAACTTATGATTTTATTTCCTGATGCAGCGTCGATAAGCATATCAGCTATTGGCATCGGATACTAATCCTTTGGTGTTGCTTTATTTAAATATCTAAAGTCGATACACACCCTAAGCTTACCATTTTTCTCCATAACTGGAACGATATTGGAAACCCATTCTGCATATCGGCAAGGCCTAATGAACTTTGCTTCCAATAATCGTTCTATCTCTTCTTTTATGATATTATACAGAGCCGGATTAAAACATCTAGGATATTGTCTAAACGGCCGATATCCTGGTTTAATAGGTAAGCAATGTTCCACCAACTGTCGGCTTAAACCAGGCATCTCATGATACTCCCAAGCAAAACAATCTTTATAATCTCTAAGAATTTTGACCAATTTTTCTTTATATTTTACATCTAATTTTGCACTAATAAAAGTTGGTCTCTTCCTATCACCACTACCTATATCGACTTCTTCAAGCAGATCGGTAGACGTGAAACCTTGGCCCAACTTTTCAATTTTTTGGAAATCTTCTATAGCTTCATAGCTATCTGTTACTTGCTGATAGCTTTGCATTTTGTCTTGTAATGCCTTCATTGTTTTTCTTGTTCCCATCGGCATAATACCTCATTTGCTCGATCAAACGTGCCTGGCTTGACACTGATCGGCATGAGTCCTGATTTACTTACGCAAATGAAGTCACAATCATCCAGTGTTTTTCCTGATATATATCCAGCTTCTTCGTGTTGCTAATTAGCATCTGAACTGGCCATAGCGATATGAGCCGATGTATCAGTTGTGACAACTTCGACTTCACCTCCGTTCCATTGAACAAGTGCCTGATTCATGGTCGACGGAATGCAACAATTGGCATGAATCCAATCCCGTCCGATCAGCACACTATAATTACCTTTGGCGTCAATGACAAAAAATGCGGTCGGCAAAGTTTTACTGCCGACAGTCAACTTTGTGACCATGACGCCTTTGGGTTCCGTAGGATCGCCTGTGAAGTTATTCAAAACCATATTAGTCTTGATTAAGTCTTCATCGGACTTACCCAATTTCTTGCAGGTGGTGTACGGCATCAGATTGATCGTAGCTTTTCCATCCACCAGCATACTTGATATCGGCTTGCCATTTATATAACCTTTCAAATATAATGGCTTTAGATGCCGATGTTCATCTCGAGATTTCTCAAAGATAGCATTCTGGGCACTTGAACATGACTGAGCAAAAGTTTCTTTGGCCGATTCAGTTTTAATTTTGAACTCAGCCGGCAATGTAAATACCATGTTGATGTCCATCGGAGGTGTGTCATCCCTGATCATGGGGGAATCAAAATCATCAGCTGAATCAAAATCTTCTTCAACCTGTTCTTTCTTCCTCCATTCTTTCTTGGTAACTTGGATCGACCGAAGTTCATTGAAGGTTTGGTCCCTCTGTTTCGCTGCATCGACTTCTCTGATCTCCTGAGTCCTTAGGCTTTGCAACCGTCTACGCTGTGATCGGCTAAGGCCAGGTGGACACCACCTAGGTTTAGGCTCCATTGGCTTACGTATTTTGCCAGCCAAATCTTCCTGATCAGAACTGGACCCTTGCGCTTTAACCTGATACGGCACCTGATTTGGCTTGGAGATCCTTTCATGAACCGGTCTTCTGTAACTTTTACTGGGACGATCTCGTATCGGTCCAGACAACCTGTCTTTAGCCGATCGGCTGGGCCAATCGTCTTGGGGATAATGCTCCAATGGTCATGTGTATGGAGATAGCAATGCTACTCCTCTTTCCCAACAAAATTGCCAAAAAGGACATCTCCGATGCGCTCTTTCTACATTTTCAGTGTGATACAGGTTATCTGACCGACGAGGAGAATGTCGTGGCCGATTATTCATTCTTTTGTACTTCTCCATTAACTGAGAGAACGTTGGTCCCGACTTTCTTGCTGGCTGTTTTGACGGTGATTTTTCCGTCTTATACCATCTGCCAACCTGCGGATTTCCTTTTGGTTTAATGGTCCTAGAGTTCCTTCCATCATGATCGGCTTCTATTTGTAATGAATCGATCGTGATTTTTAATGTCTGACCACCATTTGAAGTTGACTGAATATCAACTTGCCGATCCCTTTTTGGCTCCTCGTCATGCGTCGACTTTTTCCCTTTGCTCAAACATTGAACCATATTAATAGGGAATGGATCAATATCAACTTGCATGGTCGGCTCATCAGCGAATTTTAGTCGACCGTCCTCGATAGCTGACTGGATCTGCTCACAGAAAATATTGCAATCATTAGTATTATGAGAAAAAGGATGATGCCACTTGCAATACCTGCGTTTCTTGATCTCATCAGCCGATGGTATGACATGTCCCTCGGGCAATCGTATTATTTTTTCTTGTAACAATAAATCAAAAATACGATCACACTTAGAAACATCAAAATAATACTTAACTTCTGACTTATTCCTAGTCGGCTTAAGCCAGGAACAGACTAAGGATTTTTTAGACCCTTTTATCCATTCGGCTATGTTTATCTCTGCTTCATCATCTTCTGAAGATTCGCTGGGACAATAGTCGACCATGTTAACTTTGGCTTTATCCTTTTCCTTGTTATTAACGTTTGTTTTAAATCTATCTTTGAATGCCCTATTATCCGGGAATCGGCTCTCTTGAGCCGATACACGATAAAGCAGATGACTCAAATCGGTGAACTCTTATCCTCCAAACTTCTCTCTAAATGGTGGAATTAACCCTTGAAAAGCCAAATCAGCGAGTTGGTTATCGGGTAACGTGACACTAAAACAACGATTTCTAATCTCTCTAAATCTCTTAATATAATCAGTTACCGATTCTCCAAATTTCTAGCGAACAGAGCTTAGATGGGAGATCCTGAGTTCTAAACTGCCCGAGAAAAAGTATTCATGAAATCGGCTTTTCAAATCGTTCCATAAGTGAACCGAATTCAGAGGCAGACAAGTAAACCAAGTAAAAGCTGCTCCCGATAATGATAACGGGAACAATCTGATTTTCAGCTCGTCGGACTGAGCTACTTCGCCGCATTGTGCAATGAAGCGTCCGACGTGTTCTAATGTCGTGATCGAGTCGTCGCTAGAGAAATTTGCAAAATCTGGGACTTTGAAATTGTGAGGATAAGGTATGCGATCTATGTAATCAGGATACGACTTTCTATAGCTGATAACCTTCCCTTTTGGCTGTATGCCGAATTGCTCTCTTAAGACAACGCAAATTTGATCAGCCCAATTCACATTATCGGCCACTGGAACAGTAGATCCTTGATAATGTTGGTCATAATTGGCATTCTGCCCCTCGAGTGCAAACTCAGGTTGCCCCAAGTGCAAACTCGGGTTGCCAGTAAGGTTGAGCCGATGGCTGATGAGTGTACTGGTCGTACCTATTATTTTTAGTTTGTGGTTTCGGTACTGGGACAAAAGGTTCTGAATAGGTCACTACCCTGTGCGGAACTAGATTTCTGGCAGAACCTGTTCATGACGTTGTGGGTATCTGTCAGATTCAATCGACTGTGAAACCGATTGTGGAAAAGCGTAAAAAGGAGCTGACGGTGGTAAATTTGCCGATGTATCTAACTTAGCAGCATCAGTATAAGCCTGGTAATAATTTGCCCCACTCGGCTGAGGATCTCTAGGTAGTATAATGGTGGGTTGAGTGGGCATCATAGTTGGGGGTGAGATTACAGCCGATGGTTTAGGATCGACTAGTGTGCTTTGCGTGTTTTGTGCTATTGAAAAGACAGGGTAACTTGGCAGAGCTTGCATTGGGTCGAGCAGACTTCCAGATGAGGCCAACTCTGCGATAGTTTTAACGCTATTTGCAATCATCGGCTTAAGTGTTGTGACAAGAGCCGATGACTGGTTTATCAGAGCATGATGTACTGATTGATTAATCATAGTCGATAGCTCGGTTTGAGCGGGCAGATATCGACTTACTGATCCTTCTGTAACGCTTTTATCCCCCAGGGCATTGACCGTCGACAAGGCGGTCTTTTGAGTGACGTCACGTCTAGTCTTCTGATAGCAACTCAACATCATCTCTTCAAGAATAGCTTTCCGATCTTCGATTTCTCTACGTTGTTCTGGCGTTAAATCGTTCATCGTCGGGACGATTATAGCTTCAGCGTTGAGGTCGAATGGTGGAATCGACTCCCCTAATGAAGACATTGTGGTCCCATCAGGCGTGCCAAGAGTGTGTTGACGTCGAAAAACTTGAAGTCGGGTTTCTGACAACAGCACACCAGACAAACACCTGGTTCAGAGCGTGCCGGTCGATTTGACCTATAATCGACAAGGTAAAAATATGAAATTCACTCGAAGCCGATTGTTAAGATCAATCGGCTTAAATTCATTAAATCAAGATAAAAGGGTAAGTCTAACTAGCCGATTAGTGCTAATCAGAAGATAAAGGTAGATCGATTCTGAAGAAGGCGATGCGCAACAAAATCAGAATAAATCGAACCTGGGGCGTAATTTGAAGAAGATCAACAATCGCCGATGCGCAACTTTATTGATTAAGATCGAATTACAAAGACTAAATTACAAAAACTGTTCCTAGTCGATAGGATAAAGTAATGTAAATTGGTGTTTGATTGTTTTGTCTTTTGCAGCTTGTCCTTGCCCTTCTTTTATACCCGTCGGCCGATCGTGTCCTATTACAACACGTTACAAAACCTGATCCGTATCGGCCTCAATCCGGATAGTTTCTAAATATATCCAAATCTTTTCAAATCACCCGTTAGTTATTGCATGATAACTTTCTCTTGTTGATTTTGACCACACCTACTAAATTTTGGTGTAAACACATACATTTCTCACTTATCCATTTCTGCTTCCATGTTTGTGCACCTCCTCGATCCGGCCTTCCTCCGCTGGCGGGACATTCGTTGCGAGCGTCCTCTTACCCATATCCACCGCCTGATGTGTCTTCAACAACACAAGCAATTTAAGGCAAATGCCATGCGACATTATTTCTTTTTCGCTTCCTACTTTTTTTACCACCACCTGTTTGTTGAAATGCCCCGGTACCGACAACTAAAGCTTCTTCTCTGTGATTTAGATAAGTGTAGGCATTTCGTAAAAGACAATTAGCCTACACTTTGTTAGATCAATCTTCTTTTGTAATTTACAGTGTTGGATTGGTATTCATACGTAGTGTCATATTATTAGATCTGCTTCAATTAATTGGTGAGCTGAAGGTGCACATAATTTTCTATTTATCTTATCAAGTACAAATGTAAGGCACCAAACATGAGCTGAATGTGCTTGAATGCTACGGTAACCATGCGAAGGAGCAGCAATGTGGGATTAATGGACTATTCTACTAGGAGCCTAAGGCCGTGTAGGGATGAAAATGGGCCGGATATCTCTCGTCCGATCCGGGATCGGATCCGAGATCGGATTTTACTATCCGGTCGTATTCGGGACCGGATCCAGATACTTGAATCCGGATTTGGGATCGGATCTGGAGCATCCAATATCCGGTAAATACGGGACGGGATCCGGATATTCAGATTTTTTCTATTCAGATATCCGGATTTTTCCTATTCGGATATCAGATCGGATATTCGGATTTTTCCTATTCGGATATTAGCAAGGCCCAGCACATTTTCATCATTTTTTTTCTATGTCAACCTATTTATATTAACAATTAGTTGGTTCTATTGATCCTCAAGTAGCATATTCTTTCTACGACGTTTGTTGAGTTTGATTAATATATAATTTGTTACTACAGTCATATACTCGTATGGTTTTAATTCAATATATATTACTTTATATATGTGTGCATTATCCGTATATCTTTAACCGTTTCTGACCCGAATCCGTTACATATCCGTCCTATATCCGTATCCCGAATAACCCGAATCCGTATCCGTATTCGGCTAGTCCGTATCTGGTTCCAAATCCGGGAAAAAAATATGGTTTAGGATACGGAAAGAGCAATATCCGCCCGTATCCGACCCGTTTTCACCCCTACCCAGGTGGGTCCACATGTACTCCAATCTCTTAGGTAAATTGCTTTTTGCTATATGTTAAGAAATATATTGCCTTATATTTGCCGCTTCCTTTTTGTACTTGTCTTATATAGGCTTTTTTTTGTATTTGCTTGTACATCTATATATTCTGGTCTATTGACCTTACAATGAATACAAGTTACAAGTGTTATTTGTAACATGATATCAGAGCAATATTAGGGTTAAGGTTTACTGACGTTGTACTTGCGCCATCCCTAACCGTCACTCCGTTCTTCCGCTGCTGCTGCCGTTGGGAGAAGAAATCACCGCTCCCAAGGGCGCCTCTTCAAAGTCACTCGGAGACCACCATTGAACACTCACCGTCGTCGCACACGGCCGCCATTTTCGCGCCGCGACGCGCCTGGCTCTGTGGTTCTACGCGGCTTTCCTTTGCCCCGCCAAGCCGCTGTGCTAGTGCTACGGTGCCTAGGCCGTCGTCACTGGCTCCATCGATGGCATCGGCTGCGCACTCGCCTTCTGCTTCCCGGCAGTGGGGTTCCGCCTCGTCCTCTTTGGACGCAGCTTCGACAAGCTCGCCACGGTTTCCAAGGAGATAAATACCAGGAACCCTGGCATCCAGGTCCTCACCTTTGTCCTTGACTTCGCAATCGCCGGCCTCCTATGCTCCGGTTGTCCCCACGCTTGGTGACCCCTCTGCCGAGATGCTCATGCCCAGCGTCTCTCTGCTCGGTCGGCACAACTTGCGTACCACCCGAAGCTCTGACCGCGCCTGCCACGCTGACTGCGTGCCGTCTCCGCTCCTCTGACTCATCTCGGCTGGCCACCTCCTTCGCTCTGTCGGCCAGCATAGCCTGCCTTCCATTGCTTGCCACGCCAGCCACTCGAAAGGAGAGGAAGCTTGCTGCACTTGGTTTTCAATTGGATTTCAATAGGGAAAGGAAACATACTGGATTTCAATTGGATCCCAAAACCGGATTTAATCTAGGTTCGGCTCCAATTTTTTGGCTTAGCTCACTCAGCTCGGCTCGCTTCTTTTGGCCCAGCTCTGGCTCAAGCTCAGTTTTGGCTCTTACTCCTTCTCTGGCTCTCAGCACTTTGGCTTCGGCTCATTCCGTCGACTTGGCTTCGATTCCTTCGTCGGCTTACACCTATCGGCTCCGGCTTCTCTGACTCTGGATCTTCTGTTGTCGGCTCTTCAGCTCAATCTTGGCTCCATTTCGGATTGGCATGGCTTCGCTCTTCTGGTCAGCTCTTCATCTCGGCTCCGGCTCTTCTACTGTCGGTTCTCTGGTTTCTAGCTCTTGGATTGGCTCCGGATTTTAGCTTTGGCTCTTCGGCTTAGCCGTTTTCTACGGTTTTGGATTCTTCAGCTTTTTGGTTGCTGATATTTTGAGCTTTTGCCAGTGGCTACCGCTAGCAGTTTGGAGTTCATCTCACTCCCTCAATCGCCATCGTTGGGCTTCTCCTTGCCTTGGTCGCCGCCGATGAGTTTTGGTTCGACGTTGACATGACTTTCTCTGCGTTAGGCATCGCCGCTGAATTTTGATCTTCGTGTTGGCCTCTACTTTCTCAAGCCCTGCACTTTGTGCTTTATGGGCTGCCACATAACCTTAGCTGGGATATTATTTGATTTTTGACATATTTTTCAAGAGCTGGATGCTATGATGTTAGCTTTAAGACTAGGATGCTATGATATTTTCACCGATTTTCAGCCAGTTTACATCAAACAAATGTTTTCGAATTTTTGAATTTTTTTGAACTGGACTGATTTATCGAGCGATTTTAGAAGCCGAACCGCACCGATACAACCAAAAATCGTGAAAATCGAGCGATTTTCATCAATTTTGTGAACCATGACCCTGAGCCAGCAGAGGTCTGATGAGGACGGCACAGGGCAGGCCAAGTCAGGGGCGGAGGTGCCATGCGGGATAAGGCGGAGCTCAGTTGTACACCGCGTCAAAACTGAAGGTTGTAAGTTCAAGCTCCATTAGTTTTGGTGATTGGTTTAATATTAATGTTTAATCATTGTTTAATGACAAATCTAATCATTATGAGACTAACATGTTTAATTTAGCTACATTCTTATTAGTCTCAAATTTGGATGGAAAATGGAAAACCCAAGGTATGCACTCGTATTCACTCTATTAGTTTAATGCATACTTAGTAAATAAGTTAAAAGATGAACTCTTCCATTACTTATATATCAAAGATGTGCATTATGTTTTCAATTCCATATATTACATGAATGCACACATCTAGAGGGAGTTTATAATTTAACTTGATGTTTCAATAGTATTGATACATGTCTTCTTACAAAATAAAATAATGGATCAAGACTTTGAAACAACCCTTTGGGTATATATAACTTGTGTAGTTGTAGTATACTCATGCAAATATAGAATAAACTCATATGCAATATAAGATTGATTATGTGCATACTGATTCCATGTTCAATTAGGAGTGGATTGCGGTCTTCTTGTGCATGTGTTGCACTTGAGGAGGATCCTAGTGCATGTGTTCCACTTAGGAGGTCACCGGAGTACATGTGTTGCACTAGGTGAAGTTCAAGCGGGAGTGCTTGACTTGTTACTCTTGGAGCTTGCCGCCTCCAAGATAGCGTAGAGCGTCGTACGCAGGAGCTCTCAACGAAGGCTGTGAGAAGCCCCGACAAAGTTTATGAAGGTTGGAGCTCGCCTACCCGGGAGGGAAAAGAGCTACCACCAGTGGAATCGAGGCGGGTACTCAATTCGTAGAGTCGATCCAAAGTAGTTTGGGCTTGCGTCAACATGGATCAGGGGAGACTAGCAAGTCTCCGAACACCATGGTAAAAAGTATTGTTTCTCTTGTGCTTGCATTGTATTCGTTATTTATATTCAAGCAATTTATATTCATAGAATTAAATTGATTGATTGCTTGTCTTTATAATTGCAATTATTGTTAGAGACATAGTTAGTTAGTGCACATAGTGAGCCTAGTTGATTTAGTCTTTAGTTGTCAAAACCTTAGTTTATCGCTTTCGCATTAATTATTATTAAGGTTTTGGCATAAGGGTAATTAGGGGTGAATTGATTTGTAGAAATTTGTAGAGTAATTTTTAAAAGCTGCCTATTCACCCACCTCTAGTCGGCATCCTCGTCCTTACAAAGGTGTGGTGCAACTAGGGCTAGCTATCGAGATTATCGAGCTTCTTTCGAAATTGACATATTTCAACATAAAATCATTTTATTTACCATTCAAGTGATTATTTAAAATTCGAGCTAACGAGCTACTACCGAGCTGAGCCTCGTTAACTTTTTTCGCTCGAAATGGACTAATTTCAATTTTGAACCTATTAACTATTGTAATCGAAGAAATTTTGATTCGAGCCCTAACGAGCTTTTTTGCCAGCCCTAGGCACAACCAGGGTTTACGATACTGAACCGATGTCAGAAATCATCCACGTGGCGGTATCGATTTTCATCGAAACCGAACAAATTCTAAAGTCAAATTTTTAAACTCGGTGGTCAAACAACGAAAAAATAAATCAAAAATCAACTGGTTTTACTTATTTCAACCGGTTTACAGTGAAAATCGGCGCGCTTAGCAAAAATTGGACAAAATTGCAAAAATGTTGGAAAATTTGTAAAAACTCGGTAAAGGCCCAAAAAGTCAGGAAAAATGTTAGAAATTCATAAAAAATATGGAAAAATACGAAAAAATTCTGACATGACATTTCCTATATTTTAAGGCAATGTCAAGTTGTAAATTACACATTTTTAAATAATAGCACAACTATGGAAAAATATGAAAAAATTTCAGCTTGACCTTTGCTATAATTTAGACAATCTTAAATTGTAAAGTAGGCATTTAGGAATAATATCTCAACAAATAAGCTTTCATTTTAATACCATTTACATATCAATTCAACAAGTCCACAGCTCAATGTCCATGTCATATGACATTTAAAATTAACATTTCTCACCGAAAATGAATGTTCACACTTTGCATAGTTTCGACATCCTTTCTTTGTCACACATATGCCATGTTGGACCTATATGAACGCTATATTAGTAAAAGATTGAGTTGCAATGAAATGAAACATACGCATGAAATACTACCTTTGGGGCTACGGGTAGTATTGTTGAGTGTACACTTGTTGGCTATATTGTACTCCTCGGTGGATATCATCACCAATCCTCGTGTAGCTAGCAGCTCTACCTTTCGTGCTAGCTTTGCCCTGCCTATCGTCTAGTCATTTGCCATTGTTGGTACAACATGGTATAAAAGTCAGGGTTTTGCCACTTATAGACCCATTGGGTGGGAGGTTGTGCACGAGCATCCAGGATAGCATAGTTGTAGTAGCCATATGAGTCATAACTCCCTTGCGTCTCGGTGACACTGTATGAGCTAGAGCTATCCTACAGTGCATCATGGCTATGTCGATGGTCTATTCCCTTCCCTGCAGTAGTCCTCCTCTGTGATTGTGGAGCGCTATAATCTTTATCCTGTATGGTATGAGTGTACTGCGACTCCCCTATAAATTCTATAGGACACTGTCCTTCTGAGCGAAAAGTGAGAAGGATCGAGGCACTGTCACCGGACTCACCACCATCGCTATCCGTCTTTGAGGTAATATCATTGGACTCTTTGTACGGCGGGCTCAAACGGTCCTCGGGAGTGCTATCACTTGAGTCATCACTCCTTACATAATGTTCCTCATTTGTTGGATGCTTCCCCTTTCCTTTCAAGGGAGCTCTCCTTTTGCAGTATCCCTTGTCGCCACTACTTGGTGCTTTCTCTTCCCCATGTAACTATCATCCACTGTCCTGTCTACTCATTCGGAGATAATTGCAGCCCCAGTATTCTTTCGCAACGCAGCAGGGTTAATCAAGTCTGTCACAAGGTGTGATGGAAGGGGGTGTCACTCTCTGTGTCCTCCTCATCAACTAAGGGGCCAGCATTGGAGCTCCCTTTCTCCATCCACTGTCGGATTGAATTTTCAGCGTCATAAAGTGTAAGCTCCATAAGATGCTGGAATGGATTGTCTTCAGCTGTGCACCTTTGATTTTCTTCGGCTTGAATTCAGAGCCATAGATTGTAGTTAGCGTACACCAACATATGGAGCTTTTTGTATAACATGCGGACTTTCATGTAGATGAACACAAACATACTCCAATTATGCTCACATCCGCTAGAAGAAGCGCAATGCGAAACGATCCGCATGGCAAAGTGTTGGAGCATGCATGTGTCCAAACCGAACACACCCCACCAATGTGTTGCAAGTTAACGAAGACAACAGTAAGTATTAACGAGAGTGGTATCACATTTAAGATGGCATAAGGAAAATACCAGGGGAAGTTTTGGTATCATATGCCATCTTCTTAGCTAGAGCACTCACGAACATTCCAACCTTCCTTCTGAAAAGATCGGCCTTGTAAAGAGCTTGAACGGCACTATCAGTATCATCAGCCAACGCTTCAAATGCATTTTGGAGATTTAGAAAAAAAAGTGTTGGTCGTGCCGTATGCGTAGCCCAATCCAAAGATCAAGAACTCACAAGAAGGCAATTAACATCAAATGAAGATCCAAACATGGTGCAAATATTTAAGCAATGTTAGAGATATCAATGACATTTAATTCATTCCTCAATTTGCAAAAGCGGCTTTCATCTAGAGGTTTGGTGAAAATATCAGCTAATTGATCATCAGTTCTTATGTGGCTAATGACTATATCTCCTTTGCTCACATGATCTCTTAGGAAATGATGGTGGATATCTATGTGCTTGGTTCTTAAATGTTGGACATGGTTGTTGGCTATTTTTATGATGATTTCATTATCACATAAGAGAGGCACAATTTTAAAACTAATTCCATAATCCATCAAAGTTTGCCTCATCTAAAGCAATTGAGCACAACAACTACCAGCGAATATATATTCAGCGTCAGTGATGGATAGAGCTGCGGAGTTTTGTTTTTTGGAGAACCACAAAACTAAAGATCTACCTAGAAATTGACAACTCTCAGAAGTGCTTTTTCTATCTACCTTGCAATCCGCATAATCGGAATCCGAATGTCCAACTAAATCAAGTTTAGCACCTTTGAGACACCACAAGCCTATATTTGAGGAATGCTTTAAATATCTTAGAATTATCTTAATGGCCACTAAATGGCACTCTTTTGAAGATGCTTGAAAACGTGCACACACGCAAACACTAAATATGATATCGGGTCTAGATGCAGTAAGATAAAGCAAACAACCAATCATGAATCTATAAAGCTTTTAATCTACTAGTTTACCTCTCCCATTTAAGTCGAGGTGCCCATTTTAAGCCATAGGGGTCTTGATGGGTTTTGCATCTTCCATCCCAAACATTTTGAGTAGATCCTTCACGTACTTGGTTTGGCTCACAAATATCCCATCCTTGAGTTGCTTGATCTGAAGTCCAAGAAAATAGCTTAGCTCTTCGATCATGGACATTTAAAATTCCCTAGACATCACATCACCAAATTCTTTACAAAAATCTTGGTTAGTAAAACCAAATATGATATCATCAACATAAATTTCGCATACAAAGAATTCATCATCATTTATTTTGGTGAAGAGGGTTGTATCAAACTTCCCAATTTTGAATCCTTTTGAGAGTAGAAAGTTTCTAAGCCGCTCATACCATACTCTAGGAGCTTGTTTAAGGCCATAGAGCGTCTTAGTGATCTTATAGACATGGTTAGGATATTTAGGACTCTCAAAATTGGGACGCTGCTCAACAAATACTAATTCGGATATTTTGCCATTTAAGAATGCACTCTTCACATCCATTTGAAATAATTTGATGTCAAAACAATATGCAAAAGCTAGCAAGATACGAATGGCCTCTAATCTAGCCACAAGTGCAAAGATTTCACTAAAATCCAAACCCTCAATTTGAGTGAAACCTTGCACCACCAATCTTGCCTTGTTTTTTTTACCACAATTCTGTTCTCATCATTACGAGCGAAGTTATTTAGTTCTTTGTGCATGGAGTTTACCCAATTCGGATCATCGAAAGCTTCATATATATGAGAGGGTTCAAAAGAAGAAACAAAAGAGTAATGTTCACGAAATGAAGCAACACGAAATCGAGTTTTAATACCCTTACTAACATCACATAATAATTGATCTATGGGGTCATCCTTTGAGATTGCATTGCGAATTCTTGGAGGTAGGACTTGAGCTTGTTGATCACCCACTTTTTCTTCTAACTCAACCACTTGAACTTGACTTTGCTTAGTAGATGTAGAGGGTTCAACTTGAGTAGAAGAAGGTTGATCATCTTGGTCTTCTTTGGGCTTAATGTAACCAAGGGTCATGTTTTTTATTGTTTGTCTCAAGCCTTCATCACCAACATCATCCAAATTTTCTTGCTCCTCTTGAGAGCCATTAGTTTTATCAAACTCAATATCACACGTCTCCTCAACTAAACCGGTGATTTGGTTAAAGACATTGTATGCCTTGCTATTAGAAGAATAACCAGGAAGAAATCTAACATCGCAACGACTTTGGAATTTTGAAAGTCGAACACCCTTTTTTCAAATGAAACATTTGCATCCAAAGACGCGAAAATAAGAGATGTTTGGTTTTCTTCCAACAAGGAGCTCATAAGAAATCTTTTTCAAAAGACGGTGCAAATAGAGCCAGTTTGTGGCATGGCAAGTGGTATTGATAGCTTCCATCCAAAAACTATCGGAAGTACCATAATCATCAAGCATTGTCCTTTCCATCTCAATTAGTGCTCGATTTTTCCTTTTTACAACTCTATTTTGCTCCGGAGTGTAAGTAGCAGAAAGTTCGTACTTTATTCCAAGTTCATCACGAAATCTTCAATTTTAGTATTTTTGAACTCAGAACCATTATCACTATGAATTTTCTTTATTTTGAAGTTAAATTCATTTTAGGCCCTTTTTGTAAAACTTTTGAAAATATCAGAGACTTCGGATTTATCAAGTAGAAAGAAAACCCAAGTGTACATCGAGTAATCATCTACAATCACTAAAAAAATAAGAATTAGCCCCGATGTTCTTATAGGTTGTTGGGCCAAACAAATCCATATGTAAGAGCTCTAATGGCCTAGAAGTAGACATGATACTTTTGGATGGATAAGAACTCGCTACTTGTTTACCGACTTGGCAAGCACTACATAGCTTATTTTTCTCAAACTCCATGTATTTCAAGCCCACAACTAAGTCATGTTTAAAAAGCTTTTTAAGTTGAATCATACTAACATGAGCAAGCATTCTATGCCAATGCCAATGCAAAGAAGTTTTTGCAATTAAACACGTTTGAAGGTATGAATCATTTGGGGAAAAATCTACTAGATAAAGATTGCCAAATCGAAAACCTTTAAAAACCAAAGAATTTCCTTTTTCTTTTGAAATCACAACACCATCTTGAGAAAATGTGCAAGTCGAGCCAAGATCACATAATTGTGCAACCGATAGCAATTTAAAATTAAGAGTTTCAACTAATGAAACATTAGAAATGGAAAGATTATTTGAGATAGCGATTTTACCCAATCAATTAACTTTCCCTTGCTATTGTCACCAAAGGTGATCTTGTCATGACTTCCACTCCCAACTTCAAATGTGGTGAACATCTTCCGTCTCTGGTCATATGTTGAGTGCAACCGCTATCTAACACCCAATGCCTTCTATTGGTCTTGTAGTTCACCTACAAAATAAAGTCAAGCCTTTTTAGGTACCTAAATTTGTTTAGGTCCTGGAGGTTAATAATAAGGGCTTTGGGCACCCAAATGGTATTCTTTTTGCAACCAAGTATAGGAATGCCAGCAAACTTAGCAACAACTCTACCATTCCCAGACTTCTTAAGCACATAACATGAATCATAAATATTCATTTTAGGAGCCTTTCCCATTGGACAATTGTTTGTCATATGTCCCACATCATGGAACTTATGGCAAAGCTTGCCATTTGACTTCACGAACCTAGGAGCTTTGTAGCTCACTCTTACCCTTCTTGGGTACAAACTTAAGCACCTATCCAAGCTCTTACTTAGCTTGTTCACTTGCTGCTTGAGCTCATTGTTTTCAATAACTAGTGATTACAATCATGACTCAATTTATGATTAGGAATTGAAATTGAGCAAGATAGCATTTCAATTAAATTATTGCATGAAGTTGATGTGTTAATCTTAGATGCATTGCTAGAGGAATTTTCTATAGGCATGGCATAAAAAATATCACAAGAAATTCCTACATCTATTTTGGACTTGAATGATCCTTGAGAAAGAGAGACTCATGAGCATCCTTTAGCTCCTTATAAAAGTTCTTAAGAGAAAGAAATTCTTTTCTCAAGGCTTTATATTTGGACTTCTCCTTGCCAAGCTATTCATTCAAATCCTTAAGCATGTCCATTAGTTCGTCATAGGAGGACTCATCATCATCATTAGATTTTACCTTATGATTCCCCTTTTGCCATGAGACAAGTAGGAGGTGAAGAATAGTGATGAGCCTCCTTGATAGTTACTCCGGCGAGTCCCTTCATGGAAGGTGTATCATTATCGGATGAGTCGGAATCCAAGTACTCCTCATCGGAGTTCCACTCCCCGATATGAGCTTCGCCTTTGCTATCCTTGTGAAACTTTTTAAAAAGTTTCTTATTGTCATTGAATTCCTTTTTCTTGGATGGCTTGGACTTGTCCTCCTTCTTGTTGGGGCAATGAGAGGCAATGTGGTCCTTCTCATCACACTCGTAGCACCGTATGTTGGCGTAGTGCTTGTTGCTTGAGTGTTGCCCGTTCTTGAACTTGTCAGGAGCGCTTGAGTTTGAGCGTCTCTTCATGAATCTCCTCATTATCCTCACAAGGAGTGCCATCTCCTCTTTGGAGTCATCTTCGTAGTTATCAAGCACTTCATCACTTGACTCTGCCTTGGTCTTGAATGCAATGTTCTTTTTGGAAGAAGTTTGCTCCAAGAGCTCCTCCTTATCCTTCTTGTACAACTCATTGGTAATGAGGTTGTTTAAGAGACCGGTAGACGTCATCCTTGCCAACTCGAGAAAGTTGAGGAACAAGGTCACCAATGTCTCGTACTTGTCCGGTAGAGTTCATTCACTATGTTATTTAGCCTTGAGAACATATCATTAATGTTCTCATGGGGGTAACATAATGAAGCTCTCATACTTGATCCTAAGCATATGTAGTTTGGCCTCCTTGACCGCGGTTGTTCTCTCATGAATTTCTGAGAGGGTAATCCAAATCTCATGAGCGGTCTCAAGGTTGCTCACTCGATTGAACTCATTCGTGTTCAAGGCTCAAAATAGAGCATTCATCGTTTGAGCATTGAGGTGAGAATTTCGCTCATCTTCATCAATTGTAAGTGTGGGATCAAGTGCCATAGCAAAACCCTCACCGACAATTCTCCATATGCTTGGGATCATGGCCTTGAGATAAATGGTCATACGAATTTTTCAATATGCATAATTTGTGCCATCAAAGAAAGGTGCTTTGCCTATAGATACACCCTCACTAGCCATCATTTTCTCTCTAGATGGTGAAGTCTATAAATAAGAGACCAAGCTTTGATACCACTTATAAGATCAAGGATAATCAACTATAGGGGGTGAATAGGAGGTTTTAAAAAAAATTTGGCTCTAATACAATAATTGAGCAAGTAAGACTATAGGAGTGAATTTAATCAATCAAAACCTAAATTGTCTAGGTTTCACTAAAGGCGCCGTCAAACTAAGTCTAAGTAAGAATAGCACTCTTAGAGAGAATCAAAACAAGGATCACTAGGAATGTAAATTTCACGAATTAAAGTGGACAATGAGCAAACCAAAATAAGAACACAAGAATTTTTCCTATGGTCTTGGAGACTTGCCGCCAATCTCCCCTAATCCATATTAAGGAAGCTTGAACGAATCAAGATGGCTCCTTGTGCAATTGAGCCTCCCTCAATCACTAGTAGTAGCTCTTTCCTGCTCCGGATAGGTGAGCTCGAACCTTCACACCGATACCGGGTCTCTTCATAATCTCTTTTGAAGAGATCACTGATTCTCATGCCTCCATGCTATCTAGGACGTAGCAACCTCCAAGAAAATAGAGTGACGACTCACTTGAGGATGATCAAGTGTCTAAATGGCTCAAAATCAAATTTCACACTTGAATGCTCTCTACCCTCTCAAAATGAGAATTAAATGCTCAAGAGATGAAGAGAGACTTGCTAGGGCTCAACAAGTATGCAATGAATGTCCAAGAGTTTCCCTTGTTGTAGGTGGGGGGGGGGGTATTTATAGCCCCACCAACTCATGTAGCCGCTTGGGGAAAATTCATAAAAAATCACTAATTCTAGCACTACCGGCATGTAAAATGCAGTAGTGTCGGTCCCCATGTAACGGTCGGTTTTGAGGCATTAAATGCAATGGTACTAGTTGTTGCTACAGCACTCCGCACTATCGACATGCTAGGAGCTGTAGTGCCGACATTTGATCTCAGAAATGCTCAAGAAATGCCCTCTCAGTCAAATAACTACCAACACATAAATTGCGGTACTGCCAGACAGTGGTAGTATCGGCTTTAGAATGGCGGTAGTGCCAGCATTGAAATCCTAGAGAAAAATTCACAAGGAGCACCCTTTGTAAAAATTGTACCGGCCATAAGTTTCAGTACTGCCGATCCCCGGCAGTACCTGCATTCCTCTGTCGGTAGCTCCAGTTTGAGAAAATACTTAAAAAGAGCACTTCTAAAATATAACTACTGCCCACACAACTCGGTACTACCGCACCTGTGGTAGTACTGCCCATAGTACTGCGGTAGTGCTGGCCGAGAGAAATAGGACATGCACAGGAAAAAGACACTCTCTGGAATAAAGCTACTGCCAACTAGAAGTCGGTACTACCACCCTTGCGGTAGTACTGGCCATATAACAACGATAGTGCCGGCAATACTAAACATGCACTGAATTTTACATAGATGCATTTCTATATGCAAATATTGGTTGATGTGAATTAGAATTTGAGCCATGTGGCCTTTAAGCATAGTCAAGTTACTAGACATCAATCCCTCTTGATAGTATGGCACCTATTCTAGCAACCTAATCTTTTCTCCAAACTCTGAGATCGGTAAAAGGTATGAAAAGGTCCTTATGATTTCGTACCTTTGCCTTGAGCTTGATTTGTTCAATCTTTTGTTTTTGTCTCCATATTTTCCTTAAAATGACGAGGACCAACCTTTTCTCAAACATTTGGAGCAATATGTTACTCGTTTAATCTTGATTGTCATTAATTACTAAAAACCAAATAAAATTGGGGGCCTAAATGCTTCATCAAGGACAATGGTGCATGAGCTCGAGGGAAGGAGGGAGGCGCACGGGCTCGAGGACAATGGGGTTGGGGACGACGGCGCACGAGCTCTGGGAGGATAGCAGCGCACAGGCTCGAGGGGAGGCGCAAGGTTATTTGAGTGAGGAGTGCGGCGAGTGGTCACAAACCCTAGGTTAGATATATATTGCATCTTATTATAGATGGTTCTAAAATAGAACCGTCTATGATACACATATATCATATAAGGTTCTATTTTAGAACCGTATGTGATATGAGTTTGGCAATCAGCATGTAATTAAAAATAGGCAGCAGTTCATAGACTTACATAATATTTTGATGGTTAAATGCAGAATGATAGTGTACACTCAGTAACATAATATTTTATCGGCAGTAAAATTTAGCATTTTACAAATTCAGTAAATAGAGTTGTACAGTCAGTAAATTTAGTATCAATATCAGATTGTTCGTTCCACACACCATCTGTGAAATATCACAGACGGTTTTATGTAAAAACCATCTGTGATATGTATTCATATCATGGACGATACGTGGTATGAACTGTCTGTGATACTTCACGGACGGTTTGTTCTATAAATCGTTTGTGATACTCACTTATCACAGACAGTTCTTAGCATATCTAGTAACTTAGACGGTCGTGCCAGCAAAACCATCATTGGATCTTAACATGTGAACATAGGGACAAGAATTTGTACAACTTGAAAGTGCAAACCACAAGGCCCTTAAAATTAGACAAATGAAAAACCACAAGTTCGTCTCCAGAGTCCCGGAGAGAGAGAGAGAGGAACCGTCCTGTAGGCAAGGATTCAAATTTCGTTTTCGCATGAAATCTCCCTAGTGACCAAAATCTGAAATCTCGTCGAGATCTCGAAATTTCGGGTAAATCTCGGATGAAATTCAAAAACAAAAATTCAAATTCGGTTTTATTTCTATTGGGAAAAACGAAATTTCGGATGAAATTCCCGAAATCTCGGCGAGATTTGCCGAGATTTCGCTGTTTTTCACTTAGCGAAAAATGGTCTAAACGATGTCTAAAATTTTTGAAATGGTTTTTGGAGGTTCCTGACACATCATTTATGTTCTAATAAAAATTTCAGATGATTTTCAAATCTGATAAATTTTTAAAAATTCAAACATTGCTACTGTCTTCATAAAATGTTGACCAGCAAGTTTGATCCAAGTTAAAAATGGAACAAACCAGGTTAGAAATTTTTGAAATTTTTTATGCATAGTTCTTACATATCACTAATATTCTCATAAAAGTTTCAGGTGATTATCAAAGTTTAATAATGTTTGAAAATTCGGACAGTGCTACTGTCCTGTTAAAAGCATTACCGGCAAAATTGAACAAAATGAAAAATGGTTCAAACTACGTTAGAAAATTTTAAACAAATTTTTGGATGGTCCTGATGTATCATTAATTTTTCTATAAAATTTTTAGATGATGATCAAGCTTCAAGAATTTTCAAAAATTCTGACAATGCTACGTCCTGATAAAAGTCTCATGATCAATACATAGATTTGCTTTAGCAATAAAAAAAGGTTTAGAATTTTTGAAAATTTTACAGAAGGGTTATAAGGAAATGTTTAAGATATAATAAAAATTTTGAATCATGATCACACTCCAGTGAATTTATAAAATTCTTACAAGGCACTATACCATTTATGTTCTTTCTCTTTTTGATTTTTGAAATATAACAAATGAAGTTCAATGCTTACATAGATTTGATTGAGCAAATAAAAAAGTTGAAATTTTTTGAATATTTTGTATAATGGTACATGAGGAAATTCCTAAGCTCTCATAAAAAAATTGGATCATGATCACACTCGAGCAAATTTATAAAATTCTGATAAGGTTACTGTCCCAATTATGTTCATTCTGTTTTTGATTTTTTAAAGATAACAAATGAAGCTAAATTATTTTGAATTTTTTTTGTATGATCCTAAACTAATAAAGATAGTACAATAATTTTTTAGATCATTATCAAGCCTGTACAATTTTATAAAAATATGATAGTATTTCTACCGAAATTATAAAATATCTCGAAAATTCGGGTTTTTCAAACAAATTTTCACGCAAGATGACTTTCTTAAGGGTTATCAGGCCAAATCCGACCATAAAAGTTTAAATTTTGTTCAAAAATCCCGAGATATCAGCGAGATTTGGCGAAGTTTTACTGAAATTTCTAAGATATTATAGCAATTTATTTTTTTTGAATTTTTTTAGTCTAGATAGGATTTTGAATCTCGTGGGTCAGAAATCCGAGATTTCGACCAAATTTTGTCAGTGAGATTTCTATCATGCCTGCAAGCTGCAGCTGCAATAGTGAGGAACCGAGGCTAACGAAACAACCCTGTCAGGCTGTGGGCGTCCACCGGCCAGGCGGCCACCGCGGATAAGAATCAGGAAGCAGCTAAAAGCTGCTCCCCTTCCCCTGTCTTCTCCACCTCCAACCACCCATCCATGGCTCAGCCCCTCCTCCTCTCCTCAGCTCCTCGCTTCCATCTCGCCGCCAGTCCAGGTACTAGTTACTCGCTCACTCCTCTCTCTCTCCCCCTCCCCTCGCGTGCTGTTCTTGCTTGTCAAAGCATATTCTTGGCGCTGCTTAAGTGATTCTTGGGGAAAGATTCTGCTGCCGCTTTGTGCTCCTCATCTTGTCTTTTCTTCTTTTGTTTTTCTGTTGGGACAAGCTTAATTCTGATGATGCCTTGTTCTTTGACCTTCTTCCTCTCTGTGCATCTTCTCCCTGTAGGCAATGGCGTTTCCCGCTTGTCCGTGACGTCAGCACGCTCTGCTGCTCGTGGTAACAAAGCTATCTAGCTCCTCCCTTTCTTGTCGAATTTTGTTCTTCTCTTCCTCAATTCCAAGACCGCATCAGTGTTGATTGCATCAAAATTTTACTTCCGCCTGCGTATCAGTGAGCAGGAGGAACATGAGATTCCACGCGAAATCCTTGAGCGTTAGGTGCGATCAGGGAGCCAAGGGGGGCGGCGGCGGGTTGGACGTGTGGCTCAGCCGCGGCGCGATGCTCGGCTTCGTCGGGGCGATCACGGTGGAGCTGACGACCGGCAAAGGGGTGCTTCAGGTAGGTGCACCGATGCCTCTTCTGAGACAAATACTTCTGCAATGCAGTATTTGTAGTCCTTTTTTTTTTCTTGTAGAACCAAAAAAAAAAAGATTTTACTGATCACTGCAAGCCATTAGTTAAGCACTACACGCATGACTATTTAGGATTTTGCGCTTCAACCCAACCAGGATACGTATAGAAATGATCAAATCACTCTCAATAATTAACTTATTGCTCTTGGATGATGTTGCTCTATTCTATAGTAATAAATAACATTAGAATAATAAATAGTAGGAGTATGATGCAAAAGGAAAAATGAGTTAAAAGATGTCTTGAAATTGTAGAATGATACGTATTTAGAAACAAAATTTGAGGAATGGAGTGAGTACTGTGTAATTGCGCTGTGTTCCTGGGCATAAACCAGTCCTGGTAAACACGTTTAATTTGCGTCGGAAATTTGTTAGTAACGGATTGCTTTGATTCTGCAGAATGTGGGGCTGACAGCGCCGCTGTCGACGGTGGCGTTGGCGTTCACTGGAGTGGTTGGAGTCGTCACCGCGTTCCTCATCTTCCAGTCCGCGTCGCGAGATTGATCGTCTCCTTGTGACCTGTGTTAATCTCAAGAGAGAATTTCTTGGGGGTGTCTTCCTTTCTTCTTTCCTTTGCAGGAGGTGCCTGTCAGTCTACGTACGTACTCTGTATGAGTGTGCAATTTGTTGTGTTTGAAGGGAGAGATTTGGGGGGAATGTCACAGGCAATGTACCGATCATAAATTAATGTCACCGATAGTTTCCTACAAGTACATATACTCATCTGACAATCCTTCTTTCTTCTTAGTGATGATGACAGATTCGTATATCGGAACGCTGATGATGCATATATAGTTTTCTTGGACTGATCCGTCGTTATTTCGGTAGCACAATGCCAAAGTGATAATACAACTACTGAATGATGTTTTTTTTTGCTTCGAGGTACTATTGAGTGATGCTTCGCCTAATTATGAGGCTAATGTTGGGCTGCTGGCATATGGAAGTTGCATTATGGGAACTGTTGTTCCGTGGGATGTACTGCTGTCAAAGCATAAGACGCATTTGTTTTACAAAGGGAAAATGGTTTCATTGGTGCAAGATTTCCATGCTAAAGGCCCCGTTTGAAACACGATAATTTCTTTTATTTATATAGGAAATGAACAATTTCCTGTGAAATTCTTATGTTCCAGTCGTGACCTAAAAATGCGTTAGGCGTGCGCGTGGCATGTTCAGGTGTCGTCATGCTGCTTATTCTATGCAAGAAAAGATGCCTGCATCCTGCACAGTGCACAAAGTCTTCCTCAAGACCATTAGATCACATGTTGGACTTTTTTTAGACGATCGCAGATTGAGCTTGCTGCAAGCAAGAAGTGAAACCCGATAAAAAGTACATTACGTTTAAAACTCAGTTGGATTTCTTTCTCCTGTACTGAACATTTTCTTTCTCCTTACTTAATATGATCGGCAGGGCTCCTGCCTCAGTTTTTTTTTTAAATCTCAATAGCTGAGAGACTATGGTGTAATATTTCAGAGTGAAAGAGAGGAAGAAAAATAGGGTTTTTGCCATTTTAGGCTGGGCTGGCCAGTTTTAGCCCAAGAGGGGAGGGGCTAGGTCCCCAATCCCTAGCCACCCTCCTCCTCTCCCCCTTAGCCGCAGCCCCCACCTTCCCCACAGCCACACCCCTCCCCCTTCTCCTACCCAAGCTACAGTCCCTCCTCTATTGCAGCCGCCTCCTCTTCACCCAAACCCTAGCGGTTTTCCTCACCTCCTTACACCTAGCCGCCCCTCCCTCTTTCCCCTTGTGCAGCCACCCCTCCTCCCTGCGCTTGAGGTTGGCCATCTCCATCCTC
This sequence comes from Otatea glauca, assembly GCA_036346275.1. NCBI lineage: Eukaryota > Viridiplantae > Streptophyta > Magnoliopsida > Poales > Poaceae > Otatea > Otatea glauca. The sequence continues at coordinate 22,062,270 of CM070730.1, read as the reverse complement.
ACTGCTGCTTGGAGGTGTCAAGGTCGGTGGAAAGTCATAGGATTGGAGTTCGGGTCTTGCGAGAGCGAGGAACATGCGATCCAAGGGGAGAACGCTGGCATCACTGATCTATCAGGTCTTCGGGTGAAGGTAAACCCCTAGGGCTAGCCTTGGTGGTGTTTTTACTGCATTAGGGTGGAATTTTAGTGGTTTTCCCTGTTGGTTGTTGGTTGGGGTGTTCACCAGATTATTTTTGGGAAGGTTCAGATTCAGACAGATTACTGGTTCGATCTTCGGATCAAATTTCAGGGCACCTATGCTTAGTTTCAGAGGGTCTGGTAATTTTGAAAATTTTAGATTTTGTCTTAAGTTTCATTAGAGTATAAGAACGAAAAATTTGGTTCAACGGTTTAAAAGTTATGACCTGTTGAAACGCGCTGTCCAGAAATTCATCGCTGCTGGAGGCAGTCGTGGTAATCTGCATATTAGGGCTCTTTAGTGGTTGAATTAAATTATCTTCATAACTAAAGAAAGCTAGATAATTTTCTGTAGATTCCAAAAATATCATGGTTTGCTATATTTGGAGTTGTATAAAAATAACTACGAAATTGTGAAGCCTGCTGTCCAGTAAGATGACAACGTTCTTCAGGGTTGTCTTTGAAAGGTTAGATGAATTAATTGAAAAAGATGAGTAACTGGAAAATTATGGGTAATCTTCTGTAGTTTTCATAAAGTATATGGTTTTCTTTGTTTGGACTCTTGAGCTCAGAGTTATAGTCTTTCTACTGTTGGGACAGCAAAAGGGTTGAGCTGTCCGGTGAGAGCGAAGATTGAAATCGGGGTTGTGCATGTGTGTGACATCGTTATGTTTGATGCTTGTACTATAATTTCATGATTTTGAGATGGATGTATCTATTACAGCAGGTGTGACTTTGGAAGTGGCTTCAACTCCACTCCACCCCACTACGTTCCCCGTGGGTAAAGAGGCAAGTGTATGGTAGAACAATAGATGGTTGTTTATTCTTGTTTTTGATTATCTAAATTTACTCGCCATGCTATATTAATATGATGTGATATGATGATGATGACGAATACATGAAGTAGATGGCCATTTGGTAATGTGGATGGCCACTTGGTAATGTTGGTATATGGTGAATCATTATGGGAAAGTATTACATCACTTGTATTCACATTATGAAAAGTGCATATGAGCCATATCCGTGAGAAAGTCATATAACTAATCCAGAGTGCATGCGCCAAGTCGGTGAGAAAGTTATATGACTAGATCCTGAGTGCTCTTGAGTAAGGCCTACTTCGGTAGGGCCCCTCCATGGAATGAAGGGGGATGAGATGGTGTGATACCAATGGGTGTGCACTGAGCTATACTGGTATAAGCTATGAGATGTGCATATGAGCATACATACATATTTGCATTGCATCACTAATGATAAATGTTATATTATTGAGTCATGTACTCATCCAAAGATGACTAATGAGGTAAATGTTATGAGTGATTATGTTATTGAGTCGTGGATTCATCCAAAGATAATTAATGAGGTAAATGTGATGAGTGATTATGTTATTGAGTCATGGACTCATCCAAATATGATTAATGAGACGAATGTGAGACAAATGGCTTTGATATTATTGTATTATATACTTGCTGATTTTAGATATGATAAATAGTTATGTTATTGTTTTATTATGTACTTGCTGAGTCGTGGACTCACCCTTACTTTCCTTAATGTTTTAGGTGAACATTAAAGGCGACATACATGGGATGGGAATAGCGTCATTATGTCATTTGTCACATCATCTTTACAATAATTTAGTTTTAATATTTACTCATGAATAAGATAATGCTTAACCATATTTAGATGATGAAATCATATAGTTGCAATAATGGGCATGTAAACTAAGTCAGTGGTCTTTGTTAAGTTGAGATGCGTGGTGGTTAATTTGTTGTTTACTTAATCTTGTTCTTCGTACTCAAGTACGAAGGTTTGGGCATGCTTGTGTGCGCAGTTCTAAGTCTTATTATTTTTGTTGTTTATTTGATTATGCAAATTATTGTTATTGATAGCTTATTATTGGTGAAAAATTTTTAGGTAGTATGCTGAAATTATGGATTAATATTATGGTAAAAGTGAGTAAAATGGTAAATAAAAGTAATATATTGAGCACATGTGTTATAATATCCTTCAGTTAGTGTTCAGTGTTTAAAAGAGAAATTATGTTGTTGCTGAATTTGTTGTTAAAAATAGTTAATTAATTGTGAGAAAGGCGTATGCAGTGACATTCAAGGCACTTCAAGTGCTAGGGTGTTACACATGTGGTGGTCTACCCATGTTTGTGATGAGTATTTTATTGTGTTTGAGCGTGTGGTGCTTTAGTTTGAGTTTGAAAAAAGCTTGCTTTGGTTTTGAGCAATTTGAGTTGAGTAGTCGTAGAGTCCTAGATTGGTCATGGACTTATCCAAAGTGGTCATGACTTTGTCTTGAGTGGTCAAGGCCTTGTCCAGAGTGATCATGACTTTGTCATGAGTGGTAATCGCCTTGCCCAGAGTGGTCATAGCTTAGCCTTAAGTGGTCTGGAGTGGTCATGACCTCTTAGGGAGTGGCCGAGAGAGTAGTCGTGACCTCTTGGGGAGTGGTCGTGACCTCTCAAAGAGTGGTCACAACCAAGAGTGGTCACAGTCTAAATGATTCAAGGTGGGATCTTTAGATGTTTGACTGGTCACCGATATTTGTGAGATTACTGTTACATGGTATCTTGTGCATTGCTATGTGATGTTTTGCTTGTCTTTTTTGGTTGCAGGACTTCGGAGCTAGATCATGGTAAGGAAGAGGAGACCGAGACTAGGCTAGGAGAGCTAGGGTCCAAACAGTCAAGCTGAAGCCAAAAGATAATTAAGGCCAGAGAGTTGTTGCAAGCCTAGATGGTATGTGAATAGATGAGATGCTAACTTAAGCCCTACTCAAGCAAAGGAGGATCATTGGATCAAGGGTTCGTGGGTGGAGTAGAGGTTAAGTTAGTGTTAAAGGGTATGGTCAAAATCCGTTATGTTGTTGGGTTTCGAGTTAGCCCATGTATGAGTGATGGCGTGAATCTTAACCCTTGATGAGGTTTCTTGAGGGCTAAGAATGTCATCTAAGGGTAGAGGTTGCTCCCAGTATGTTATAAATAGAGAGGTGGAGGGATGCCTTCACACCAACCCTGTCTGAACCAAGTCTGAGAGAAAGTCTTAGAGAACGGTTCTCTGGTTTCTTTATGTTTCTTTGAGTTTTGACAACCTAAAATCTATTCTAGTTCATGCATTTTTGCTTGATTCTTTTTTATACAACTTGAACTTTTGTAACATCCCAATTTTTGGCTCATTTGGATTCAATATGGTTATTTGTGCATTTTCTTAATTATTGGAATTTTATATAATTTATTTATTTATTATTTTTTAATTATGCTTGAAATGAAAAGTATTCAAAAGTTTGGAAAGATTAAATAAATAAAATTATTTTATTTGAGTTCTAAGTGTCTCAAAAAAAATTTGGGAAAATTTTCTGATATTTCTACTATTTTATTTGCTTTAATTTATTTTCTGGAATTAATTTAATTAGAAAAGCTTTTAAATTATATAAATAGTGTTGGCCCGAAACCCGTAGGGCCTAGCCCATCTTCTTTTCCCCGTGTGGCCCAAACCAGCCCATTGTAGGTGCCACCGTGAAACCCTAGGGCGCTAGCCGTTGGATTTTGATCGTGCGGTCCGGATGAAGCCGCGTTGCGCTCACGTGTGTGCCGTTGGATCTTGCCACACGTACAGTGCCTAATCATCTTCTCCCAGCCTCCCCGACCTGGACTCGCATGCACCGCCTCTGTGTTCGCCGCGGACACCATCTCCATCCTAGCCATGACACGGATGCCTAAGCCATTATAAGGTGAGCATCGGTTGTGCAAAGCCCCAAGCAACGTAAACCATACGACCAAGAGAGCTAAAGCACCGCCGTTTTGCTGGAATCAAGGATTTTTGCCATGCGCTGCCGCAAGCTTGTTCTCGTCGATTCGCCACTGTCTGTGGGAGTTGAAGGACGTGAGTCATCGCATTGGGTTTGCCGCATCGCGGAGCAGCGAATGCGCACGCTTTTGAGACCGAAGCATCGTCGGAGACGTAGATCACCGAGGAGTTGTCGCCGTTAAGGAAGAGGAGCTCGCTGGTATTGAACCAGAGCGTCACTCTTGAAGGTAAGGGGAGCAGCAGATTCACGACGTCGAGATCTCCTAGATGGTGCCCTCGTCGATCGCTACCAGTGACCCTAGGGTCCAGAGCCCGACGAGCCTATGTGGAGTGCTTCGGGATCTAACACGTGTACACCACATTGGTGCCACATCTACTTTCGATGCTGAGGTGTCGCGGAGGTGGAGTCGTGTGTGTCTGCAAGATTAGCACCCAGAGAGACCACTCTCAGTTGGACTGTGCCGTGGACGAGTCCACGTGGACCAATCTGATCCGTAGACCGAGTCCATGCGCCGGGGCCATGTGTTAGGCCGTGATTCGTCGGTTCGGTGCTGACATCATAATTAGGGGTTTTCAATAGAAATTTAATTCAGGAAATTACAGATTTAATCTTTTTCTTATTTTTCTTTTATTTAAATCTTTCGAGAGCCCATTCTTCTTCATACGAGTTCCGATTGAGGCGATTAAAATTTATAAAAATTTATAAAATTGAGATATATCTAATGGTCAATTTTATTTAATTTTTAGAGTTGTTTTCTCTCTATTTTGGTGTTTATTAGGTGTTTTCTCTCGATACGCGTAAATGTTAAAGTGCTTGGAGCATTCGAGGGAGAATCGTTGATTAAAGAGCAAGGTCCAGAACAAGATCAAGACTTTTTTCAAGGCAAGTTGTACTTTGATCATGTTGAACCTAGTTTTGCAAAATTGCTATGTTGATTTAAATTATGCATGTTATTTTATGCGTAGAATTGATTTCAAAATAGTTTAGGATCTTGTTAATCTACCCAATTGGATTATACCCACCTTGTCATTTGTATGCCATGATTATTTGTCACCTTAGGATGGTTCATTATTAGTTGATTACTAATAGATACCAATGTAGGATGGTTAGATCATGAATAGTCTACTTAGCCATACCATGTACAATTCATATCTTTTGAAATATCAAAATCAATTTTGACTAATGGAATATGAAGCATGTTTATGAGACGGTGTGTCAGGTGTTGTCACACAATGATATTGAGTTGTAGTGATGTGTGTTACGAAATGATGTTGACTTGTTGATGGCACGTGATGCATGATAATGAGCTGGGGTAGTAAATAATTTAGATGGGGCAAGTGGCAAGGGGCCGTGTGTCAAGGTGGTCTAGATTGGCGCTTGCGTTGTGGAAGTGTTGCCTCGGTCAATTAAGAACTTAACCTGGCAAGCCTTTGAACTGAGTCAAATATGCAACCACATGTCCGGTATAGGATGGACCTAACTAAATAGGATTACCGATATCTTGACATATGATACCTCAGGTGGATAATCACATGGAAATGTGATTACATGGAAGTGTGGTTATGGCGGAGGATGTGGTGTACTTCAGTCTCACGTCGGTCCAATGGTATGTCGGTCATATACTTCACCTCCGCCGAGGGAAGGGATAGTGTATGGCTTACTAGGAGGGTCACTGTTCGAATAAAGGTTTTCCAAAAGGTTTTGTTATAATCGCTCAATCGCATACTTTTGTATGGCGAGTCACGTCAGACGTGGTGAGTTGATTGTGTCGTGTGGGTAAAGTGCATAACCTCTGTAGAGTGTAAAATCTATTCGGATAGCCGTGTCTGCGGTATTGGACAATGCTCAGAGATTACAGCCAAGGGCTATTTTTGTAAAATGAAAACTTGGAAAGTGAGGCTTGATGCCATGGAAGGTTTGGAATATGATTTAGGGTTATGAGCCAGTTTTTTTGTTGAGAAATACCTTAGAGTTATTATTACTGTTATTTATTTTACTATCTTTTCAATTTATTTACTGTATTCATTTGTAAATACTGCTTTACTGCAAAACAACCATATCAACCATTCATTTGGAATAAGCTTTGCATATAGTTATGTTAGACTTTCACTCTGTGCACAACTTGTTGAGTGCTTTAAGTACCCACCCTTGCCAACAACAAATTACCAATTGAGGAGTCTACACTAGCTTTAGAGCCCAAGTGGCCTATGGTATACTGAGGGGTTATCTACGTTATCTTTCCACTGCAATTCAATTTATTATCTAATGTTTAGTCCTATGTGGCAAAGTCATGTAAGGTCGACCATAAGGTTAGTCAACATGTTAATAATTAATATATGAAATATTTTATTATGATTCCACTATGTATGATTATGATATTCATTTATGTTGAACCTGTGTGCACTAGCGTGATCCTGGACTAGTGCGATATACACAGAGGGTCCGGATTTGCATATTTGGGTCCCGACGGCTTTGCTTCACTGCTGTGTTCCTGCTGGATCTAGTACGCGTAAGAGGTTGAGAAATTTATCTAGAATTTGTTCCAACTTAGCAAGGTCCATCAGAACTTAATCTTGCTCAAGTTTTGATCTTCCTCCTTTTTGAGCTTTTTGATCATTCTTTGGTTTCTTTTTTTTCTTGATCTTGTGTTGCCAGGGATGAATGATTAATAGATGAATCTTCTGTAGATCATATCTCAATCATCTAACCATGCTTTAACAAGATCTCCAAAGTTCTTCTCAAGAAACTAGTTTTTGGCTTGAAAAGGAAAGATTTGTGGTAGATCATGTTCTTGCACATCTGAGGGATGTTTCTTGGTTGCTCTTGCTTGCTGTGACAAGTGAGGAGATCATCTAAGATTGCCTTGATTATCAAATCCCCACGAGCAAGCTCAAGGTGACGTTTATGCAACCTTCTTCCAAATAGAAAAGGGCAAAACTTTGATATCAATCATTGCGATTGAAGGTTGGAATATGTTTCTGACATTCATAGAAAGGTGCATGTAAAGTTTCACGAGATTTGAATTAGCCGATTAAAATTTATCTTGATTCTTGGTTTTGGAATCGTGCTGATTTTACCATTCATTCCAATTTTATTGTTCATCTGAGAGCACTGGATTCTTGCCTAGTGCAGACCTAGCTAAGCTTTTTGATTGGGTCCTTTTAGTTATAGAAGTGGTTTGAATTTTTGAGAGAAAATTTTATTTGGCTCCTATTCACCCTATCTCTAGTCGCTGTTTTCGGTCCTTTAGTAGGATTTCACTGAACTCCACCGATCTCCAGAGAGGGGGAGAGATGAAGCACGCTGCTACCAGCAGGGGTGAAACCAGAAATTGGGAATAGAGGGGCCGAGCTCAAGTAAAAATAAGGCATAAAAAATTATAACATAACAATGTGATTGGTTTCTAACATAGTACGGACAACACGACATAAGAACACATGTTGACCCAATACAAAATAAATTAAACTACAAATTTATTAACTTAAATTTAGCTCTATGACTATTAAGCAACCAGATCATGTTTGTTACATTTTAATTAGAACTGAACTTCCCTGCAATTTGCTTTCGAAAGCGAATACCTTTGTTACGCCTAATCACCCCTGCACTTTTAGTTCCTTTCGAAAACTAACATGGACTTCTTGCCTATTGGTTGCAGCTGTAGCTCAATTCATGTTACTGTGATTCAAGAAAAAGAGTTAAATGCGAACGGTACAGAGGAATGCGAGTATTCGAAACACGCGTCATGACGGTTTAGATAAAAAAAGAGTCCATGTCAAATACAATAAAAAATAACCGAATTTAGGAATAAAAAAAAAATTAGCACTCTGATTTTCATATGAACTTCAAAGTAAAGTAGAACTTCGTAATAAGAAATAAATTGGAATTAGAAGTTAGCTTTGTATACGAATTCTAAGATAAAATTTAAAATCGGAACAAAAATAAATAAAATTAGCAATTTTATTTAGATTAAAATAAAATGTCCATGTCAATTATGATAAAACATAATTAAGATTTGGAATAAGAAATAAAATAAGCAATTTGATTTCCTTATGAACTTTAAAGTATAATTGAAGTTCGAAATAAAAATTAATGGATGGATTTGCAGTCGAATACCAACCTAGAACTACATACCCAAATTATAGCAGCTTAAATGAAAAGAAATAGTCCATGTAAAATACAATAAAAAACTGAATTTAGGAATAAAAAATAAAACAAAATTATCAATTTGATTTCCATACGAACTTCAAAGTAAATATAAATTAGGAATAAAAATTAAATGGAAATTAGTTGTTGGATTTGTATATAAACACTTAGATAAAACTAAAATTAAGAGTAAAATAAAATAAAATTAGCAATTTTATATAGACAAAAAGAAAAAGACCATGTCAATTACGATCAAACAAAACTAAAATTTGCAATAAATAATAACCAATTTGATTTCCATACGAACTTTAAAGTAAAATTGAAATTCATAATAAAAATTAATGGTTGGATTTGTACTTGAATTCTTACCTAGATTTCAAATTGGAAGAAAAAATAATAGAAAAATAAGCAATTTAATTTCGATATGAATCAAAAAGTAAAATCCGTAAATTACTATAGATTAGAATAAAAATTAATCAAAATTAGAAATTGGATTTATATAGGAATTCCAACATAAAATAATTGAAATACCAAATAGAAAAAATAGAAAATTTGCAATTCCATTTCCATACAATTGTATAGTAAAATCCTCAAATAACTAAAATTGAAAATAAATTAAATATAAGTAGGAATTTGATTTTCATAGGAATTCCTAACTAAATTTTCTAAATAAATATAATTTGAAATAAAAATTAAACAAATATTATCAAGTAGCTTCATATACAAATTCCAACAAAAAATAACTGAAATTCGAGATAGGAAAGAAATTACCATTAGCAATTTGATTTTGATACAAATTCCAAAGTAAAATCCTGAATTAACTGTAAAACATAATAATTTTTTTTTCAAAAATTAGCAATTGGGCTATTATACAAATTTCAACAAAAAATTATTAGAATTTGTCTTTAAAAACCGAAGAATATTTTTGCAACCTGATTCCCATACAATTCCAAAAGTAAAATCCCTAAATAACTGAAATATGGAATAAATTAAATAAAATCAATAATTTTATTTGTATAAGAACTCCATAACAAAATAAGTTTAAATAAAATTAAAAATTATATTGATGATATCATGAATTGTGTTGGAGGAGACCATAATACAGTACAACGATGTTGATCTGTCCAACAAGAAGACAACCTTGGGAAGCGAAGAGCCGATATGGTGAAGAGGGAGATGAGGACAATATTGTGCTGATCACCTTAGCCGTTCAACGAGGACAGTGTCGCCGAAGTCACTGAAGAGAAAGGCTAGTGTCAAATGAGCCAAGGGCCATGACGACTAGTGGTTAATGTTGATAGTGTTGAAGACGTTAGTGGCCAATAAACTCGATGACGAAGAAGCTTTGGTAGAGAGGAACTAAAAATTTGGATTGAAGACAAGCTATAGACAATATGGTGCTATTAGGTATCATCGGCGATGGTGAGAAAATTCTCCACATCCTTAGACAGCAATTAAAGCATACATGTCGGCATCAGTGAAGAGGGAGATCGTCGTGGTTAGTGAGGAAGCCACAATGTTGAGTTGGCAAACTTCGAAGAAGAGGAGTGAACGACATGCACTACTACAGAAAGGCTTATATTAGGCGCCTCATCACTGACGGTTTTAGCCAAAAACCATCAGTGATGTGTATTGATATCACTAACAATTTTTGGATAAAACCAATAGTTATGACAATGTGACCTGGCAATATATATAAAACAGAGCCTCGACCCACTTAGTGTTTTTAGGGTTTTGGGATGTAACTTTCAGGTGGCTGCGGCTGTGAGGCGATTTAGTGAAAGGAGACCGTTGATTTCGAAGGGTGATTGTAGATCCATTTGTTTCTTGGTGATCTAAGGTTAGTAATTGATTCTAATTGTGTTATATTCAAGATCTAGCTTGGTAAAGAGAGAATTGAATATTATTTAGATCTAGCTTGTAGATACAGTTGTTCTTTGTGATCTAAGGTAGTAATTGGTTATAATTGCATTATATTCAAGATGTAGCTAGCTTGGTAAAGTGAGAATTGAAGATTCTTGGTATAAAGAGAAGATTTTATGGATCTAGCATGGTTTATGATTTAGGGTAGGGTTTAGCTAGTTAATTTGTGCTCCAATTTAAGATTGTGTTCATGTGCACTCCTAGGGTACTTCAATATTTAACACTAATTGTTATATTCATAGCATAGATGAACCGAAGCTGGATGTACGCTAAGAACCGTACAAGTGCTGAGTACACTAATGGTGTCTCTGCTTTTAGAAGAGCCACAGAGGAGGATATGTTTAATAAGGGAGTACAATTTATGTCTTGTCCGTTCCTTGACTATGAGAATTTGAGGTTGTTTCAAAACTCAGCACAGATCGAAGCATACTTGATTCTAAGTGGTTTCAAAAGGGGATATACATGTTGGACCAGTCAAGGTGAAGAGCAGATTATACAGGAAGCATGTAGTATTAATATCACCGATGAAGTCAACGATATGACGGATGATATCGATTGTACTTCGATGAGGATAGGTTGCACAATGACAATCTGGATCAGATGCTGTGTGATGCAGAAGGGAACCGTGATGACAGAGAGTATGGTAAATTCCCGGGCTTGATGGAAAACTCGCAGAAACCTTTGTTCCTGGGCTACAAGTCAAAATACACAAGGTTGTCATCTGTGCTTTAACTGCTAAAATTGAAGGCAAGCAACGGTTGGTCCGACAAGAGTTTCACAGCGTTGTTAGGTCTTTTAGCGGACATACTTCCAAAGGAAAACGAGTTGCCAACAACCACCTACAAAGCCAACAAGGTTCTTTGTCCCATGGGATTGGAAGTAGAAAGAATACATACATATCCAAACGATTGTATTCTCCATCGCAAAGAGTACGCAAATTTGCATGTATGTCTGGTGTGCAACGCATCCTGGTACAAACATAAAAATCAATCAGATGACGATGACGAGGGCATCGAGGTGAAGAAAGGACCTCTTACTAAGGTTGTCGGCGTTTCGAGCACCGGCAAGTAAATTTGTAAGTCTAAGGGACCGCGCGTTCCCAGTCCCTGAATGGTTAGACTCGGAAGCCCAAGGTGTATACTGGATCGGGCTGAAAGTCCCTACTCCAGTTCGTGCGGCGGTATTGTATTGCCTTTAGTGCGGATGGCTACACAATGTTTACAAGCGCGAGCCGAGAGCCTTAGCGCAAGAGAACTGATTAGTTGTGTCCCTCCCTCTTCTTCCCCCTCTCTCTCTCTTTTATACAGTAGGAAGGGGCAGGTTACATCGAGAGTTGGGGAAGGGCGAGGTGACCTATGCTAAGAGCTTCGGTCCTTCGTTCGCCGATCGTCACCCTCGCCTTGCCCACGCTGGTCGGTAGTCTTGTTGGGCGGAGCGGTTAGTCGCCGTTGGGAAATGGCGCACCGCTTCGTGAGCTCGACGAGTGTTGACGCGTTCTTTGTACATAACGTTGGTGCTGCCTCGGGAGGGAGCGTGCTTTCGTGTCATACGTGACTGGTCGATGGGACTGGAAGCTTGACTTCAGCAGTCATTAAACCATCTTGGGAAGGGGCCGCCTGCTCTCGCATAGTCACTTCGATTGACCCCGTCCGAGGGGCACGTGGCTGTGGGCCAGTGGAGGCTTCGATACGCGGCCCTCGGCGGAGGTTGCCTTGGTTTGATCGGAGTCGGGGGATCCGACCTGCTGCGAAGGTCGGGAGCCCTGCTTGGTCGGGGATGCCTATCCCGATTGGTCGGAACGGGCGTCCTGCGCGGCCCTGCAGGTGCTTTTGGTCGGTAGCGGGCTTGGAGCGGCCTGCTAGGCTTGAGCTATGCTTGAGGTAGCCCGCTTGTCACCCTGGGCCGTTGGGGTACCCCTGGTATGAGTATTCGTCAAAGGTGGCTTGGTATCTGCCTATAATTTCCCCGCTTGAAGCGTTTATTTGCAAACCCAAAAATGCAAAACTGCTGCGTTAGCACTCGGAGGAGGTTTCAAGAAACATCAATAGGAGGTTTCAAGAATTTGGTACAAAACCGAGAAATATAAGGTTTGGATTGAGTACAGATGGAATGAATCCTTTCGGTAACATGAGCAGCTAACATAGCACTTAGCCTGTGAATCTCTGTATCTACAATCTTCCTCCTTGGTTGTCTCTGAAACGAAAGTACATTTTGTTGTCTGTACTTATCTAAGGCCGGAAGCAACCTGAGAACAATGTTGATGTGTACCTAGCACTTTTGGTGAAAGATCTGAAAACATCGTGGGTTCCCGGGGTACAGGTATGGGATGCCTACAAATGAGATAACTTCACTTTGTATTGCCTATTGTTCTGCACCATAAATGATTACCTTGCCTTTGCTAACCTGATGGGCCAGGGTACAAAAGGAACCAAAGCATGTAATTACTGCTTAGATGATACCGAGAGTGTGTGGTTGAATCACTCGCGCAAAATTGTGTACATGTGTCACCGTAGGTTCCTTCGAAGGAATCACCCATACCGTAAGATGAAGAAACAATTCGATGGAAGGAGCAAAGACAATTCAGCTCCAAGACCTTTAAGTGGGAGAGATGTTCATGACATGGTTATGGATTTGGATGTTGCCATGGAAAGGGACGTAAATTGAGGTCCCATGAGAAGAGCATGTAGAAAAAGAGATCAATATTTTGGGACCTACTTTATTGGAAGCACCTAGAAATTTGCCACTGTATCGATGTCATGTACGTAGAGAAGAATGTCTGTGATAGCTTGATTGGTCTCTTAGTGAACATTAAGGGCAAACAAAGGATAGTATCAATGCACGGCTTGACTTAGTCGATATGGGCATCATACCTGAGTTAGCACTGAAAGAGACCGATAAAGGCCGAACGTACTGTGAACCTGTTTATTACACTCTGTCCAAGGCCAAGAGAATTGAACTGTGTAAGTACTATATGGTGTGAAAGTTCTGTCCGGCTACTCCTCCAACATGAAGAGACTTGTTTCGATGCAAGATTTGAAATTAACTGGCATTAAGTCTCATGATTGTCATGAGCTGATGACACATATGCTCTCTATCGTAACTAGAAGTATTTTGTCGTTCAAGGTCCGGGAGATAATCACGAGGCTGTATTATTTCTTTAACACAATTGCTCAGAATGTCATCGATCCCGAAGGACTAGATGCTCTGCAGGCTGAGGTGGTGATGACTCTATATAATATTGAGATGTATTTTCCTTTGTTATTTTTCAATATCATGGTCCATCTCATTGTTCACCTTGTGATAAGAAAATGATGTGTGGGCACGTGTTCCTACGTAGCATGTACCCGTTCGAGAGGTACATAGGAATTCTCAAGTCTTACGTACGGAATCGATCTCGGTCGAAGGGTAGCATTGTTGAAGGTTATGCAACCAAAGAGGTTGTCGAATTCTGCATCGATTACATGGCTTAGATTGAATCGATAGGTGTGCCTCGATCTTGCCATGAGAGGAGGCTCTAGGGTATTGGGACCATTGGAAGAAAAGCAATCACGCCTGATCCAGTTGCGTGATCCAGTTTCACAGTTTTGCAACATATGGCTATAGTGTTCCCGTATATCAATGAGCACAAGCACTAGCTACGGCAACATAATCTAACATGACAAGAGTCTTGGATCACGAGACACCATAACCTTTAGTTCAACAAATTGTTGAAAGAGTGACCCATCAATGGGAGCTCATAAGGTGATACGCCGACATGGTTGGCAAAAGGGCCAACTTTTACAGTTGTGACATGAAAAGTGTACGACTTAAATGGGTTGAGAATATAGTAGATAAGGAAGAATACAATCAATTTGACGAGTTGCCTCCTACCGGAAACGACATCACGGTCTAGTAAGAATAAGCAAGTGGAGTTATGATGAGGTCGTCATGTTTATTTGTCATGTCTAAAAATAAATCTATGCTTTTGATTTTGATTTATGCTTAGTTTTCACCATTGGGTTAATGTAGCTCATGTATGTGTGGACATTTTGTTTTGTGCTCAGTTTTCACCATTGGGCTCATGTATGTGTGGACATTTTGATTTTTGCTAAGTTGTATGAGATTTTGTTTGTCTATCAACACCCATATAGGATACCATTCTTTATATATGCAAATATAATTAAACTCAGTGACTGCACAGCAACCATATAAACCTAACCAACTTAATTGATCTTTCAAACATTACTCTAGTTCTTAATATCTACAATAACTTGACTAAATTTTTATTTATTTATTACGCCAATGTCTAATCTAAAAATAAATTTTTTAAAAAATGCACCAGCCCAAAAAATGCAGAATTCTAATTAAAGGAAATCTTACTCATGTTAATGTCAAATTGTAGTTCCGCTTAAGTAAATGGTGTCATGTTTATTTGTCATGTATAGAAATAAATTTAAAAAATAACATCATGGGGTATGTTGGCCAAGAGAGGGGTATTGGATAGCCTGGTGCACATCAGAGACGGTTTTATACTAGCCATTCCCAAACCTTCCCTGTGCCGACCTACTCCCCCGCACCGGCCACCTCCCCGAGCCCGACGACACCGTTCGCCTCACCTGCGTCTCTGCCCCCCGTGCCGTCGTCCTTCTCCCCCGCGCCAGGCGACACTGCTCGTCTCACCCGTGCCCTCAAGCTGCCACCGTCGACTCCTCCCCTAGGCCACCATCCTTGACTCCTCCCCCCAAGTTGCCATCCTCGACTCCTTCCCCAGGCCTGCGTCCTCGATTCTTCCCCAAGGTAGCAGATCTCAAGGTAATTTCCCTTGGCAAGACTAAAAAAGTGCACTATGTAGTAGCAAAAGGGGTTAGATTAGTATAAGAGGTTCTCTTTTTTTGGCTTATCAGAATTGAGATTATTTTGGTTAGTTGTTCCACATAATATAATGTCTTGATTGAGCACCATAAATTTCTAGGTTTCCTACTTCTTGGCAGTTGGCAGCAAAAACCTACATGATATGATGTTAATCTATCAATTGGTTTTGTTGAATGTGATATAACGTATTCTTAGAACAATTATGGCCGGCGCATTAATGATTTTTGGGAAATATTGTGTATCCACAAGTTTCTTGTCCTAACATGTTGCTCTTTCTTGATAATAGCTGTCTTTTGTTTGCAAGGGAATAATAGTTGGATTTGGTGTCTATGCCCAATATATTGTATGCACCTTCTCACTTTAAACTAAGCTACTGATATTTGTAAGTTTAGTAGTAATTAATTGTTGATGCAACCCATTTCATGTAGCATTATGACATATTAATTTTAGGAAAATCTGACATTGTGAAGCAACCCAAGACACTGTACATGTTTTTAAAAACCACATTGTGAGGCATAGTCTTGTATCCTTCGAAATTCTTCACATTCTTCTTAATATTATTCACATTCCTCATATTCTTTGCCACGACTTTGCATGGACCATGGACAGCCTAGTGTTGAGCATTTGCCAGACAATTCAGGATTTTCTTTTTCTTGTTGTGCACTGCACAATGTCATAGGTAAAGAAGCTATATGTCGAATATCTAAACATGGGGTATGTGTCCGCGAAGGATACGTGAAGGATATATTCTAACGACATATAGAAATTCCAGATACCACAGACCCAATTCTATGGGATAAGATATGTGCGGAAAGGATAATTCCATATTAGGAATGACTCAATCATGTTCCCGTTATGAGGAAACCAACTTGAGTACGCCTGGTATTCCGAGAGGTTTGGATATGCTACGAAGATCACGCGACGATGGACTCCTCATCGGCTACGATCTGGTACTCCAAACCTACTATAACTCAACTTGAGGCCGGACTACCCCGACTATATAAGGCCAGGGGTAGGGATCCTCAAGGGAGAGAGCCGGGAAGACCAGACAAGGAGAAGACTTTTAGAGCTTTTGCACAGAGCAACCTGGAGTCGACGACCCAACGCTTCATCAACCTCCATCCTTAGCTTAGCCTGAGTTCGATCTTCCTTGTAATTAGGGCTAGACACAGTGCTCTATTTTCCATCCACCATATACATATCATCCATATAGGAAGTAGGGTTTTACTCCGCCGGGGCCCCGAACATGTCTACATCGTGTGCCACCGATTTTGTGCTTAACTTTGCTAACTTGAAGGTACCCGAAAGTATAAGTTTATTGTCGATTTCTAACCTTCGACACTATATTTCCCAAAGTGCAAAAGTTGGATGCCAAAGAGTGGCAATTCCAGGGGACTTTACTTCATTTTTTAAATTAAAAATGTCATCTAATATTACTATGATGCCAATAGAGAGACATATGTCAATACTTTGATCTCCTAATTTACTTGTATGATATGAAATCTGCAGTAATTGTCCTACGGGTTGACAGATCATCTTTGTTCTTAACTAGTTCATACTTCATAGCTAATCCAAAAATTTCTTGCATATGTTTTGATGGTTTTAGAATCTCACAGAACTAGATATGTGGTTTGCACAGCAGTTGCATTGAATCATTCATGTAATATCTTGTAAAATTCCAATGGTTTAGTTTGTAGAGATTGATTTATCTGGTAAAGAACATTGAAACCTAGTTCTTTGTGTGGGCTGGACAAAGATTGTCACCAAAGCCAAGCATACACAAAAGCATAAGAGTATATTACTTGTCTTGCATTGCTTTCTTACCATAATATTTGTTGTAAGGAATATTTAAAAGTTTGCTATGTTTTGAGCTTTTGCATGACTTGAATCTTAAATTATCCCCTGCTCAATTAAAAAGTAGTATTATAGCTTTACCTATCTGTAGTGCTATTTCTCAAACAATAATTTTCAAATTCCAAGTTGTTCAAGGTTTCTTTAACTTAATGATATGACATGACTCAAAAGAATGGTTGTTGATATTATTCTAGATGGTATTTCCTTTTCCTAGGTAAAAATCATGGGTACCGCCTAGGTTTCACACCATAATATAAGAATAATGGTCAAAAGAGAGCACAATACATGTGTTTTAGTCTTTTAGAGGACATGTGAGAACAACCTAGGCTAATGGAGTAATACATTTTGCTCCATTGTATAAGTACTAAATATGATTTTGGCTGCTCATATGCTACATTTTTCACTTGACAAATTTCACATGGTGAATTATAACTTAATGTCAGCTAGTTTAACACTTAACAAATTTCAGTTGGTTTGTTTACTGTGTAACCAAACTTGTACTTTGTTTACTAAACTCTTAAAATGACTACCTAAACTCTTTATTGGTTCTCTGAATCATTCTCACTTTTTATTACCTTTTGAATGCTCAATGATGTAATTAGGGTCTTTAGAAGTTGAATTAAACAATTTTCAGTAGTAATATTGGCCTTGAACTGGATGGTTACCTTCTGTTAATGCTAGAAAGTATTAATTTGATGCTTCATTGACTATGAGATTGATGTTCATATGATTATCATAGCATATCTTGACTAGCTTGTGGTTGTAGTTCTGATATATAGTCTCTGTTCTTGTTCGGCTTAGTCTGTCATATTGATATTCTCATATTGTGTCTTGGCCGAACAGTACTATTCTGAATTTGTTTCATGTGAGGCAGCGATAAGGGCAAATCGCAGCAGACAACGGAGGCCCCGACTTTCCGTTGGCCCCGTTGGCCTGAAAATTTAAGCTAGGACAGCCGTTTCTACCGAAAGAGTGCTAGCGAATGCTTTCAATATAAGCTTGCATTAGATTGAAAAATTGGTACATGAAACAAGCCAACAAGCCGGTGGCAGAACGGATATCGAGTATCTTGGTCAGGTTCAAGGAGGAGCATTTCTTCCACCAGTCATTGAGGGGCTTCTTCGTGGTTGGCTTTAACAACTTGTTCGATCTCTACAACCTTGCCTCACTCATGAGATGTGGACATTATAAGTGTGTGAAATCACAGTCTACATTCATGTAATACCGATTAATGTCATATATATATATGATCCTTACTTTTGTATATATAGATACATGATCCTTGAAGCAAAAAAAGAGAAACAACCAGTGGGTTTCCTCGACCCACACGTGGTGTCCAAGCAAATCTTGGACGACAATTTATAAGTCGTTTAGGAGTACGTGGGAAATGCATTGTCAGCTCAATGCGATACAGAATACATACTTTTACCCCACAAACCGATGTAAGTGCTTCACTAGTTTCTATACTTGCTGATTTGTACTTTACACGCAACTCGAAGTTAGGTTGAATGACCATGGCGACATACTTGTGTATGTTTCACTGGGTTCTAATTGTAATTATACAAAGACAAAACCAGGTAATGTACCTTTATTACTCAAAGGATGGCACCCATGACTTGAAGCCTGTCAAAAATTTACTCGACAGGTTGTTCAAAGTGTACAAAGCTCATGGAGGGCCATCCAAGTATGGGTCGAAGCTAAAACACGATTATAAGTTCCTGGTATCCGCTAGTACACAATAATCTTAGATCACACTCCGTAATAATGTCTCTGGAACTAACCAATTCTATTTAGTTAGTGCCACCAGCATTTAAAGGGCACTAACTAATGTGGATTCTACGTTTGCCACAACATGCAACTCATCATGGGTAAAAAGAATACCAATGTCGGGGCCCGGATTTGCAAATCTGAAACCCTCTGTGTATACCGCACTAGTCCAGGATCACGCTAGTGCACACAGTGGAAATATAGATGAAATATCATTCCATACAATGAATTAACTAAGAAGAAGCAAATTATTATTAAATAAAGCAAATGACCTTATGGTCAAAGTTTACACCACTATGTCTTAAGGGCTTAAGAAACAAATAAATTATTGCAGCGAAAAAGATAACTTGGGCCATTCGACATGCCACAGGTAATCGTTTGGGGAAACGCCTTCCTAATCCACGTAGTCTTCATAGTATTCATCCTCATGATATTCAACATTTCCTGATCCTTCCTCAGCAACTAATCAACAAAGGCGTATAGTCGTGAGTACAAAAAGTACTTAGCAAGCCGCAGGGAAAATGATGCAATATATTCATGCAGGCTTGACAAAGGATTGTCGTATGGTTCATTTGCAGAAAACAATAACTTGAATTGAAATACAGTAAATAGATTGAATGCACATTTATGAAAAGATAATAAATAATTGGTAAATCAATGGTAGACAACATAAACAGAATGGCGAGGCATCACCCTACACCATCTAAAACAATTATCAAACCACTAAATTCAACAGTATAAACTTTAGACAATAAAACAACAGTGAACTCCCCGTTCACATGCCAACAATTCCACATTTCCACATTTCATGAAACACTCTATGCCCCGTGTGAAATTCTCGGGCTTGTCCATGACCGTGGACACGGCTATTCGAATAGTTTTACACTCTGCAGAGGTCGTACAACTTTACCCACAAGATATGATATTCTCCTTGTGCCTGGCCATTAGCACACTTTCTTTGGTGTGCCGACAGAGAAATCATGACAAAGCCTTTACAATGCACTATCTAAACTCGGTACTGCCCGCTAAGGTTTCGCCCCTTAGGGCCCCCTCTTGCGCCTTGTGAATCTACCCGTCCATCCCGGAACCCACACCACCAATTGGCAGTACTCAAGGCTAGACATTGTAAATTAATCAGCTAGGTCTGTCCCATACCAGACTTGTGTTAGTACGGTTAGACCCAGTTCAATGGCGTACAAGATTAAGTCCTTAAGTTGTCTCAGGCAAGATATCCACATCCCAATGTGTTAGAAAACACCCCCTTTACTGCACAATCACTTGCCCGAGGGAAACAACTTTGTTCAACCAAGACCAATGGCAACCCTACCATGGTATAACAAATTTTACAATAGTGGCTAACGGCCACGATTCAATATCTCATTAAGTCAAGATTAACATTAATTCACATGTGACATGAATCCCACCATACAACTAAGTAGGTCTAAGCATAGCTACGATAAACCGGTGTTGGTAATATGACCATGTCCAACTAATAATGACCCAACCTAGGATTAACAATGGATACATGGCATTCCAATAATCAAGGTGGCATAACAACAACTAGGTATATAGCTATTCCCATGAGATAATCATTTATACACAAATAGCATGCAATTGTATAAAATAAATTACTTTGCAAACATAGGATCAATATGATCAAAGGTTACGACTTGCTTTGCTGATCTAGTGCTGTGTCTTGGTCTTCGAAGTCTCCGTTCGTTCTCTCGGAATTAATGTCTACCGAAAAGGAAAGCAACGGAACCAAATGAATACCAAACACAGACTCAAACAAGCTCAAAACTGAAAATAAATGACTCTGGAAGGCAGAGCACGATTTTAGAAAAATTTAGAAACTTGAATCGCCTCAATCGAAGTTTGTATGAGAGAGAACGGGCCTCTGAAAGATTAAATTCAGAGAAAAAGACTGAAAATCAGAAAATCCGAATTTCCCGATTTATTTTTCTATTAGAAAATCGATTTATTGCGCAACGCTAACATCATCCAGTATTCAGTGGACTCGGTCCATGGCACTGTGATCGTTCCATCGTGCACCCGACTCACAGATGACGTCATCTCTGATGAGGCTGACACGCGGCGCTGACACGACGCACACGCGGACACTGATGAGGCGCTGACGTGGACTGCTGCGTGTCGTGCATCCAACGGTGTGGCCGGATCAGAGGTAGAGACGCAAGCGGCGATTGGCTGCGACATGGCGCGATTGGGAGCACACGTGGGAGATCGAACGGCCACGGTTAGGCGAAGCAAGTCGACGATGAAGGTGGCGGCACGACTTACCGGCAGCGGGGAAGACGACACGGCACACGATGGAAACGTGATGGATCGAGCGCGGCTTGATGGGGTTCTGAGAGAGGGTGACGCGGGCAACATGAACGTGCCACTCGTGACAGCGGAGACACACCGATGGTGGTGATTCAAGCGAAGGAAGCTTCGGTCGCAGCGGCGAACCTATGGCGAGCTCGCGGAAGAAGACAACGGGGTCTCGGGCGACGAGGAGGAGGGAAAAAGTGGCGGCGCGTAGAGGGGAACCTCTGGTGGGGGTTGGCGGCGGCTTAAATAGCCTGGGGAGGCGTGTAGGTCGCGGAATCCGAGAGCGGCGACGTGCGACGCACGAACTCCTGGCTGCTAGGGTTAGGGTTTCCCGGTCGACGGTGTGGGCGACGTGGTTGCATCGCAGCCGCACGCGTGTCGCAGATCCAACGGTCCATGCGGCGTGGGCTGGCAGGCAGCGAACGGCGAGGGAGATGGGCCACGGAGAGAAGGTGGGCCGAGCAAAACGGGAATAGGAGTGGTCCGAAAAAACAGGCCGAGCGGGGAAAACGGGTCGAGCAAAATGGATTCGGCCCGGAATTGATTTTCAGAATAAAAACCATTTTTTCCAATTAATAAAATTTTAGAAATTCAAATAAGAGCAAATAAAATCAGAAAAATCTCCAAAAATACAGAAAAATCTTTAGTTTGATGAATAGTTTAGTCAAATTAAATCCTTTCATTAATAGAAAATCAAATTAAGCTTGGATTAATTCAGGGAAATTGCAAATGGTTCATTTTTAAATTCAAACATTCCAAAACTCAAATTTTGGGACATTACAACCAATGACCTAGAGGTTTGTCAATCTTGCAACAATTATTTCGTACTTATCAATTTATATACATGCAAGACTTTAGTCTTCCCATCGATAGGTTTAGAAATACACTACAACTGCGTTGGAATAGATCGATCTGTTAGGAATTCAAGGATAACTCTGTTCCTTCTTGATGCGTGAAGTCGTAAATCCAGAAGGCGAGTGCCACTCTGCCTGAGTTGTGAATTACCACTTGGGTTAATTTGTGAACCTTGTGCTGTGAATTTGTGAATTGAAATTATGCATTCAATTGGTTAATATATATGAGTTGATTTCTCAAATGGATGTGCTATACATGATGTGATATGTAATCTGAGTTGATATCTGAAATGGATGTGATAATATATATATATATATAATTAATATGTAATCTGCTTATTTCAAAATGAATAGCTAGCATTTCCTAAGGCTAGCCAAAAATAGAAAAAGCATCATCAATACGAAATAACATCACAGCCGATTTTTATATAAAAACTATTTATGATAATATAACATCACAGTTGGTTATTAATGGAAATCGTCTGTGATGCGTTTGTGATATCGCTCACATCACAGACGGTTGCAATTTGGAACCATCTGTGATAGAAGGATAGCACAGACGGTTTTAATTTGGAACCATCTGTGATATCGATCACTTCACAGGCGGTTCCTATTTGGAACCGTCTATGATATATGTACATCATAGACGGTTCCAAACAAGAACCATCTGTGATATGTGACTTTCACTGACGGTTTAAGAACCGTCTATGATGTGCTATATTATCACTGACACATAGTTATAGACGGTTTATAAAATCGTCTGTGATGATGTTTTTGAACCGTCTGTGATATGATTTTCTATAGTTGTGATGGGAGAAGAGGACATCAAGCGCGTAAAACATCATGCATCTGTACAAACCGAAACACAAACATATAGAAGCAGAGGAGCACATAGATAGGAGTAGAGATGAAGCAACCGTAAGGAAAATTCTTAGGGCCACCAGAGAAAGCATGACAGGTGCCCCCGGGAAGGATCAACGATGGTTGCACATGTATGTGTGTTTGATGTTGCAACAATCATCATTAAGCAATAATTGGAGAGAAGTAGAAGATAACTATGTGGTAGAGTATTGTATTGGAGCATGTACAACTAAGACGGGTTGATCAACAATTGGTTGCACACGCTATTGGAAGTTGAAACAGAAAAGTTGCAGCAGCAAGAAGAGATAGAAGATACACGGCTCGGTGGGGTAGCCAAAGTGTGAGGAAATATAAATTCAAGGTAGGTCGCGTATGGTGTATCGGTGTATGTGTGAGCAAGATACTCTAATACCATGTAAACTAATAAGACATTTTTTTCTTCAAGATTTTGTTGTCATTTCCAATGTCTGTGATCTCTTAAAAATCCTAAATAGCCTATAAAATTTGTAAATATATTCTTAAACATCTAAGTCATATCTTTTGTTACTATGAATGTTTTGATAAATATAGCCACGCAAATTCGCGGGCTACCCTGTTAGTTTAGATTAAAGTATCAGTGCGCATGATCAAGACTATATTGACTTGGTGTCATGTGAATTGTTACCGTAAGATTTCATTAAAATATCCCTAATATGCAGCTACTTATAATTAGTAGTGTAATCTAACACACTCGTTAGTACTCGACAGGGGTATAGACATTCATGATCCATAGCAGGGGTTGGCAGCTTATCGCCGTCGCACTAGAGGAACCCTATGCCATTGCCGCCCTACTGTCACTGTAGCCGAGCCCTAGCTACCTCGTCCCAGATTAGCCGTTGCCCGCTCATGCACGCATGCATGAGCATGACTGTCGTTGCTTGTGCTTGTGCTTGTGCATGCTGCTCCTTGCTGCTACTTGCTGCACTACTACAAAAGGGGTCATATTGGACACCTCATCACTAACTCTCTTTTACAAAAACCATCAGGGATGAATCTTGGGCACATCACAAACAGTTTTTGGCTAAAATCGTCTCTGATGAGGGGCACATCACAGACAGTTTTAGCCAAAAACTGTCTGTGATGAGGGGCACACATCACAGACGGTTTTTGGCTAAAACCGTCTATGATGACCAATTCTATAAAATAAGAACCGAGAGCCCCGACCTCCTTTGTATTTTTAGGGTTTCTCGAGCTAATTTGAGGTGGCTACGATTGTGAGGCGATCTGGTGGAAATAGACCCTGGATTTGGAGATGTGATTGTAGATCCTTCTGTTCTAGGTCATCTAATGTTAGTAATTGGTTCTAATTTGCATTACATTTAAGATCTAGCTTGGTAAAGAGGGAAATGAAGATAGTTTCTAGATCTAGCTTAGTGTAGATCCATTTGTTCTCTGTGATGTAAAGTAGTAATTGGTTCTAATTGCATTATACTCAATGTGAAGATAGTTGCTTAAAGGAAGATGATCTAGGCTAATAATTGGTTGTAATTGCATTATATTTAAGGTATATACATCTAACTTGGTAAAGAGGGAATTGAAGATGGTTTTGTTCTAGCTTGTTGTAGATCCATTTGTTCTTTTTGTTCTAAAGTAGTAATTGGTTCTAATTGCATTATACTCAAGATATAGCTAGCTATGTAAAGAGAGAATTGAAGATGCTGAGTTTAAATGTAGCTTACATATGTATATATATCCATTTGTTCTTTGTGATGTAAGGAGCTATATAAGTTAATTGGCAAGTTTAAATGTAGCTTATATATATAGCATATGTGTGCATGTGCACTCCTAGTGTACTTAATTCATTATTTAACACTTATTGTTATATACGTAGCGTAGATAGACCAAAGCTGGATGTATGCTGAGAACCGTGCGAATGCCGAGTACATTAATGGCGTCTCCACTTTTAGAAGAGCTGCAGAGGAAGATATATTGAACAAGGGGGTGGAATTTATGCCTTGTCCATGCATTGACTGCGAGAATAAGAGGATGTTTTAAAACCCAGCGCAAATCGAAGCACACTTGATTCTAAAGGGTTTCAAAAGGGGGGTATACATGTTGGACCAATCATGGTGAAGAGCAGATTACGCAGGAAGCAAGTAGTACTAACATCGTCGACGCAGTCAGCGATACTCCAGGTGATATCGACTATGATTTCGATGAGGATAGGTTTCACGATGACAATCTGGATCAGATGTTGTGGGATGCAGAAGGGAACCGTGATGAGCAGGGGTATGTAAAATTTTGGGGCTTGATGGATGACTCAGAGAAACCTTTGTTCCCAAGCTACAAGTACAAATACACAAGGTTGTCATCCATTCTTGAACTGCTGAAATTAAAGGCAAACAACGGTTGGTCCGACAAAAGTTTCACGGCGCTGTTAGGTCTGTTAGCGAACATGCTTCCTAAGGGAAATGAGTTGCCGACAACCACCTACAAAGCCAAGAAGGTTCTTTGTCCCTTGGGAATGGAAGTAGAAAGAATACATGCATGTCCGAACGACTATATCCTCTACCACAAAGAGTACGCAAACTTGCATGTATGTCCGGTGTGCAACGCATCTCTGTACAAGCGTAAAGATAGATCAGATGACGACGACGAGGGCATCGAGGTGAATAAAGGACCTCCTGCTAATTTGCGAACCCAAAGGAGGCAAAACTGCTTCTGTGGCACTCGGATGAGCGTAAGAATGATGGAATGCTAAGGCACCCTGCTGATCCCACCCAGTGGAGAAACATTGATAGGAGGTTTTAGCAATTCACTGCGGATCTCAGGAATATAAGGTTCGAATTGAGTACGGACGGAATGAATCCTTTCGGTAACATGAGCAGCCGGCATAGCACTTAACCCGTGAATCTCTGTATATACAACCTTCCTCCTTGGTTGTCTATGAAGCGAAAGTACATTTTTCTGTATATACTCATCCAAGGCCCCAAGAAACCTAGGAACAATATTGATGTATACCTAGCACCATTGGTGAAAGATCTGAAAATGCTGTGGGATGATGGGGTACAGGTATGGGATGCTCGCAAATGAGAGTACTTCACTTTGCACTATCTGTTGTTCTGCGACATAAATAATTATCCTGCCCTTGCTAACCTGTCGGGCTAGAGTACAAAAGGAATCAAAGCCTATACTCACTGCTTAGATGATACCGAGAGTGTGTGGCTGAATCACTCATGCAAAACCATGTACATGCGTCACCGTAGGTTCCTCCGGAGGAATCACCCATACGGCAAGATGAAGAAACACTTCGACGGAACGAACGAAGATGGTTTAGCACCAAAGCCTTTAAGCAGGATAGACATTCATGATATGGTTAAGAACTTGGATGTTGTGCTTGGAAAGGGATGTAAATCGTGACCCAAGAGAAGAGCATGTGGAAGAAGAGATCAATATTCTAGAACCTACCTTATTGGAGACCTAGAAGTTCGGTACTGCCTCGACATTATGCATGTAGAGAAGAATGTCTGTGATAGCTTGATTGGTCTCTTACTGAACATTAAGGGAAAAACAAAGGACGACATCAACGTACAGCTTGACTTGGTCCGTATGGGCATCAGACCTGAGTTAGCGCCGAAAGAGACCGAGAAAGCCCGAACGTACTGCGAACCTACTTGTTACACTCTATCCAAGGTCGAGAGAACTGAACTGTGCCAGTGCTTGCATGGTGTGAAAGTTCCGTCCGGTTACTCCTCCAACATGAAGATACTTGTTTCGATGCAAGATTTGAGTTTAACTGGCATGAAGACTCATGATTGCAATGTGCTTATGACACGGATGCTCCCTGTGGCAATTAGAAGTATTTTACCGAGCAAGGTCCGGGAGACAATCATAAGGCTGTGTTATTTCTTTAACACAATTGGTTAGAAGGTCATCGATCCCGAAGGACTAGATGCTCTCCAGACCGAGGTGGTAATGATTCTATGTAATCTTAAGATGTATTTCCCTTAGTCATTTTTCGATATCATGGTCCATCTCATTGTTCACATTGTGAGGGAGATAAAAATGTGTGGGCCCGTGTTCCTACATAGCTTGTCCCCATTCGAGAGGTACATGGGAATTCTCAAGTCCTATGTACAGAATCGATCTCGACCTGAGGGTAGCATTGTTGAAGGTTATGCAACCGAAGAGGTTGTCGAATTATGCGTGGATTACATGGCTCAGGTCTAACTGATAGGTGTGCCCCGATCCCGCCATGAGGGGAGGCTCCAGGGTATCAGGACCATCGGAAGTTAAGCAATCACCCCTGATCCAGCTACATGCACTAAAGCCCATTTTACGGTTTTGCAACACATGACTGTTGTGGCCCCGTATATCGATGAGCGCAATAACTAGCTATGGCAAGAGAATCTATCGTGGTAGGAGTCCTGAATCATCAGACAGCATGACCTTCAGTTGATGGTCGAAGGAGCGACAACCCATCACTGGAAGCTCGTTAGGTGATACACTGACATGGTTGGCAAAAGGGCCAATATTTACAGTTGTAACATAGAAAGGATACGACTTAAATGGGTACACATTTTATACGAGAGATCAGGATATGAAGAGCACAAACTAGAACAGCAGTATTCACATAGATGCGATCAATACCGTTGGGTCGACGAGGAGCTCCTACTATGGGTTCATTGAGGAAATTTGGGAGCTCGACTACGTATTATTTAAGATCCCCTTATTTCGGTGCCGTTGGGTTCACCTATAGCACGTGAAGGTTGACAAGTATGGCATCACTACTATGGACCTCGAACTTGTCGGTTACCAAGACAAACCATTTGTACTCGCTAACCAAGTTGTTCAAGTCTTCTATGTAACCGATCCGTCCAACAAGAAGTGCCATGTGGTTCTTCAGGGAAAGAGGAGATTGTCGGAGTCAAGAATGTGGTAGATGAGAAAGAATACAATCAATTTGACGAGTAGCCTCCTATTTGTACTAGCATCAAGGTTCAAGAAGAACAACCTGAGGAAGCTAGCTACACTCGCGTCGATCATCGTGAAGGGCTATTTTTTATACAAAAGAATAAGCAAGTGAAGTTATGATGATGTCATCATATTTATTTCAAGTGTACCTAGATTATAATTAATGAGATGTATCTTTGTATTACAATTAATGAAATGTATGTACCATTTATAATTAATGAGATGTATGTGTTACAATTAATTATAATTAATGACATGTATGTGTTACTGTTAATTATAATTAAATTGGGTATAAAACATTAACTTGGGTTAAAAAATAACTTGATCAAAATTAAGAAATTAACTTGAGTAAAAAATTTAATTTGGTAATAGATGGAAATTATAAACTGTAAATGTTTGTTTTATATGTACATATTATAAACTACTTAAAAAATTACTTAAAACAAAAGGCTTAAAAAACTACTTACAAGTGAACTACTTAACAAAAAAAGCTTAAAAAACTACTTACAAAAAACATGCTTAGAAAAACTACTTTAAAATAAACTACTTACCAAAACAGGTTTAAAAAACTACTTAAGAAAAAATAGGCTTAAAAAATGGGAAAATTAGCAATATACTCATCACAGACGGTTCAATATTAGAATTGTCTATGATGTCCCTGTCCCGGTCCACCGCCTCACCTTGTGCATATCATCTCAGACGGTTAAATATGATAATCGTCTATGATGCAGCGTTGCAAAAATTTTTTGTTTCTCTAGGATTCGAACCCAAGCCCTCACGTACACAGGCCAAGCCGGTTGCCAACTAAGCCAAGTATACCACTTGTGAAACTTAATGAACATTATTTATAATAGGCAGATTGCATCGTATTATAAACTTCATCCCAGACGGTTCAAGCCCAGAACCATCTGGGATGACTCTTGGGCCTTTCCCTGGCTCGTTCATTTGCCCTCGCCCTCGCCCGCCACTCATTTGCCCCACACCCGCACCCAACCGATCGAGTAAACCCTAGCTCGCCCTCGCCCTCGCCCTCGTCGCCGTAGTCCTCACCCTCACGCGCCCTCACCCCCCGCTCATTTGCCCTGCACCCGCACCCAACCGATCAAGTAAACCCTAGCTCGCCCTCGCCGCCAAGGTCCTCACCCTCACAAGCCATCGCCCTCGCCGTCGTAGTCCTCGCCCTCATGCGCTCGACGAGACCATCCGCCTTTGGCGCGCCGACGAGCTCGTCTCCGTCGTAGGGGCAGCGGATCTGTTGGTGGGATCTTCAACCTTGACTGCTAATCGTCTGCGGCCCACCAATACCCTGCTGACATTGATTGCCTGCAGCTAGTGGTTTTGTTCTTGAATCTACTAGGTAATTGCCTATTTCACTGAATGAGCTATTTCATCAATTTATTCAGTTATATCGTGTGGAGGTGGTTAATTTGGGCCCATGATTAGTGAGTCACTACGTTGATGAGTGCTTTATTAGCTTGGGTTGTATCAATAGTGGCACAAAATGCTCCATCTATAACATTTTGTTTTAAAATTCCTGTCAAGTAGTAGCAGTGGATGGAATGTGGATTAGTGGTTTCATGCATGGCTTGGAATTGTTAGCTTGTTGTTGCTCGCTTGCTGTGAGTGTTTCATGCGATTCAGTTGTCTACATTTTTCTGCCCGGCTTCACTGCCTTATGATGGACTAGTGTTATTAATTAGGCTTTGGTGTTGTCTTATAGTCAATGAGGAAGTTTCAAAAAAATTGTACTATACTGTTCAGTTGCTTAACGTGCTTATGTTTACCTGCTAGTATGCTCTCTTAATTAGATATAGACAGATTTTAGCATGCCTTCTAGATTTTCTTATTGTCTTTGTGAAGACGATCTAGGTATTTGTAAGGATTAGTGCACAATCTTCAAGTGGTGTTTGATGCTGCTGCTGCCTTATTTAGGATTTTTTTTTAAAATAATACATTTTTTTATTTAAATTGCAAAAATATACCACGATCTCAAAAAAATGCAAAAATATACCTCTGTCGCCCTTTGAACGGGTGACAGGGGCAACAGAGGCCTCTGAATGGGCGATTTTGGCACTTGTCGCCCTTTGAATGGGCGACATGTCGCCTTTCCTGTAGCCAGTTTCTAAAGAAAATCATAACTTTTTCATATGATTTCGTATGGAGATGAAATTTATATAAAAATTGTAGCTCTCGACGAGATCTACAACTTTTGTATACAAATTTTTTTCATTTGAATCCATTTAGATTGCCAAAAATGGGATGGAAAGTTCAGATCTAAAAATCAGATCTACACTAGATCTGAAACTTCTATCTCGTTTTTTGTAGTCCAAATGGATTCAAACGAAAAAAAATTATATACCAAAGTTGTAGATCTCGTCGAGGGCTACGATTTTCATATAAAGTTTATCTCCATCCGAGATGATATGAAAAAGTTATGATTTTCTTTAGAAACTGACTACAGTAAATGGGACATGTCGCCCATTCAAAGGGCGACAAGTGCCAAAATCGCCCAATCAAAGGGCGACAGAGGCCTCAGTTGCCCCTGTCGTCCGTTCAAAGGGCGACAGAGGTATATTTTTGCAATTTTTTGAGATCGTTGTATATTTTTGCAATTTGAATAAAAAAATATATTATTTTAAAAAAAAATTCCCTTATTTAGTGGCTTATTGCACCCATCTGTGCTGACAGTTTTGTGCACCTTTCTTTGTGTGCCTATTGTTAGCTGTTCATTACTAGTGTAACATTTGATTGATCTTTTATTCCGATTACCTTGGGTTTAGTGGTACTTTCCCAGTTCTTGTGGTTACGCTGATTTTATTCTAGTTTTATAATCTATTGGTCTTCCATGTTTGTGAACTACAATGGATAGGGATATATTAGTGAGATGTTACTTCCATGACTGTGAAATTTGGATCTTGGGAAGAAGTTAATTGTTGGGGCATTTAAGATAGATGAGGTCAACACATAAGTGATTACTTGTACATTTCTATACAGTTTATTTATTGAGCCAGTCAGATGAATTGGACACTGGTTAAGAACACTGCTCATGTTGCTATTTTTCTTATTTCAAGATCTTTTGTTGGTTTTGACTTTAGTCTTCTTCTACATGTCTTGAGAGGAAAAATAGGTTGAATTTGTAACATACTGTTCTATGATCTGTTATTGTTTTCTATGGCCGTTCTCTATTTTCTTGAAATGCTAGTTCCATTAGAAGTAATATGGGTACTTATATAGTAAGTATTAATTAGAGGAACATATGTGCTAATAGTATACTGTGCTTTTTATGTGCATTCTTTCACAAATGGAAGTATTCTGACCTAATTATTGCTCAATTGCTATATAGCTTCTCTTTTTGTGGAATCTCTTAGTCTAGTATGCTTCAATCAAAAACTGCAAATTGCATTAAAGATGCATATATGTTGCTTCCGTGCTACTGCTCTCTGTTGGTTAGAAAACCAGCTAAGTGATGTGCTCTCTATAGTATATATGTGAGTATTGTTCCTCTGTGAGTATACATCCAGATTGCTCTCTCAATCTTCTATTGCCTGTGGGAATTGCTCTGTGATGATATTGGGTAAATTGATGATAATGACAATTAATTTTGTGAACTAGGCCTTGAACCAGTAGACTTTATACTGTTTTGCTTAGTCTGATTAGTATTAAATATCTGTCATTGATCACTGTCAGTGTTACTTCATTGTCTTTATACTGCTCTGCTGCTGATCTGAATAATAATTGCTTGGTAAAATTGCTAGCTAACTAATCTGAACTTCATTTGATGATTCGCTTAGCAAATATTCAATCTGCTGATCTGAATGTATGTTGAACTAAATATAATATGTTAACAATGAGCTTGATTATCAATTCTTTAATGTGCATATTAAGGTGGTAAGGGTTCGAGATCTTATTCACTTAATTAATTGTTTAGCCCATTTGTGATTGAGGTTGAAGATTTAGAATCTTCAATCTAGCCCTATTTCTGAGAGCAATATAAAACAAATTCTTCATCAATTTGTCGTATTAGACATGGTTCACTGCATGAATGACATAAATTTCATAATATGTTTTATCTTGTTGATTATGTCATTATTGCTATCTTTGGATTATGTAATTTTCATCATATTGTTTTTTGGAATTAGCAGTATATTTTTGCTCTTATTATTGCATTTTATTCAACAAATGAGTTAACGATAAGACAAAAACAAATATTGATTCTCTTAACTTTTCTTCACTTAACTTACCTTCTCTTAACCTTTTATGTACAAAACAACTCTTAACTTACATTCTCTTAAATTTGCTTCTCTTAACTTACCTTCTCTTAACCTTGCATCATAAAATTACAATTGTACTAAACAATGCCTAAATTTACTTTCTTTCCTCTTCTATGACCCTCTATGAGTTGTTGATTTACCAACTTACCTCTTCTATAATCTTCATTACAAGATGGTGTCCACTCATTCCTCATTGCCGAATGGATCTGATGAGGCGTCCAACTTAGCAAAATAGAGGCGCGGTCCAAGAGGGCTTAGTAAAAGGCCCCAAAGCGGATATACCATCACGGAGGTCGATCCGTGGGATGGGGCCCCTACCGCACCTCCTAAGGCTGCGGCGGCATTCCAGATATTGTCCGGGATTGTTGGGCGTGAAAGGGTCCCCATCACGTATCCATCATGGAAGATGCTGATAGATGAGGAGCGTGATAGCCTGGTGACAGAAATTTTCGCGTTGTTTGAGCTCCCACAAGACACCATGCACACACTGCGATGGTATGCGTTGCTAGTGGCGGGAAAGACGTGGAAGAACTTCAAGAGCGTCCTCATCACTAATTATGTGATAAAGGAAATGACTCCATTCCAGAAGTACGGGTTCATCACTGAAGACGCGTGGGAACGATTTGTTGAGATGAAGACAACAGAAGAGTTTGTGCATCAAAGTGCAACACACAAGATTGTCCAATCAACAAACACCCACCCACACAGACTCGGCTCCACTAGTTACGCGGGAAAGATGGCGCAATGGGTGAGGGAGGACAACGAGGCAATCCAAAAGGAGGTCACGCTGCCATTTGCCTTGATCATGGACCAGCGCGCCCGAAACAAGGTAAGAGCGAGGTCACGTTCGACGCCTTCGGGCGGCGTGTCCTTTGCCAACCCTTCACACGAGGAAGTGTCCCAACGCCGGTAGCGTTGAGCATGGAATCTTCCCAGGGCTCTCTCACTTCAAACAGAGAGAGATATACTCTCCAAGGCCTTGGGAAACAAGGAGCACCCGAGGCTTAGGTGTTTCCGTTCCCTAGAAAATGGGATTCCCACAAGACTCCGACACGTATCGGAGTAGGAAGAGAAGCAAAGCCGAGCACAAGAAATGGCTAGTAGCCCTGATTGAGGAAAGGGTTGAGGAAAGGCTTAAAGCGCAGTTGAATAGTCAGCTAACGAGCTTTGAGAAAATGATGGAGCAAAGGGTGGCTGAGGAGAGGCAGGCATGGAATATGCAAGCCCAAGAAGCACATGCGCAGTTCACCCCAACAAACCATCGGAGCAGTTGCGCGTCCGCCCTGAGACGGACGTGGACGACTCCAGATTTCCTCCCGACGACACCCGGGTAATATACATGTTTGCAATGCTCATTAGATAGACCTATTGGACATGCTAGCTAATTAATTGTGTACCCTCATGTAGGTGGCCACACTATGCAATCTCCAAGTGAGGCTTGCTAACGGCTATGTTCCCCTGTAGGCTACTTAGGGCGCACGTATCCATCCGGTGTAGGGGCATTTGAGCATGGTCGTACTTTATATCCGGGCTACACGAAGGTCCATGTCGACGATGTACATGAAATGTGGAAGGCCGTCACGCTAGAGATGCCCCCAAACGATGAGATCGTCACATTGGAGGATGCCATCGGCACATTCATCCAGTGGACCAAGAAGGACATCTGCTTCGACGCCCGCCCTGCAGCACTAAAGCTACATGCACTACCGGAGTCACGTGATGCGCCGGAGCTACCAACACTACCGGAGCCATGTGCTACACTGAAGGAGCCCACCAAATAGGCTACCGTGTCTCATCAGGCATAGGCCGTTACTGCAGTTTGTGCCAAGTCATCTCTCGTGAAGACGACATTTGGTAGACGGCGAGGTGGCGACAAGGGAAAATCAAAAGGGATGACCACGTCAGCCCATGACTTTCCGTTTGTCCCGTTGGCACGTCAATTCGAGCTGGGACAGCGGTTTGTACCAAAAGAGCGCTAGGAGACGCTTACATTAGCCTGCATTAGATTGCAAGATTGGTGCATGGAACAAGGCAACAAGATGGTGGCACAACGGGCATCGAGTATCTCGATTAGCTTCAAGGATGAGCATTTCATCGATTTTTAGATGGCTTCTTTGTGGTCACTTCAACGACTTGTTCGATATCTACAACCTCAACGCTCTCGACGCCTCACTCATGAGATGCTGGACATTGTAAGTGTGTGCAATCACGGTCTACATTCGTGCTGTACCGATAAATGTCATATATATATGATCCTTGATTTTATATGTAGATACATGATCATGGAAGCAAAAGCAAGGGAACAACCGGTGGGTTTCTTCGACCCACACATGGTGTCCAAGTAAACCATGGACGAAAATTTAGATGTCGTCCACGAGTACGTGTAAAAAGTATTGCTGGCTCAATGGGATAAAAAATTCATACTTTTACCCTACAAACCAGGGTAAGTGCTTCGTCCAGTTGCTATACTTGTTGATTTGTACTATGTAACGCAGCTCGAAGTTAGGTTGAATGACCATGGCGACATACCTGTGTAGGTTCACTGGGTTTTACTCATAATTATACCAAGACACAACCAGGTAATTTACCTTGATTCCAAAAAGGGTGGCACACACGACTTGGCGCCTATCAAAAATTTACTTGATGCATCGTTCGGTATCTACAAAGCTCGTGGAGGGCCACACAGGAAGGACCAGCGAAGTTGAAGCATATTTATAAGTTTTTGGTATCCGCTAGTAGGCAATAATCCATCACACTCCATAATAATACCTTCAGAACTAACCTATTATATTTTGGCAGTGACACCAGTGGCTAAAGGGCACTAACCTATGTGCATTTTACGTTTGCCACAACATGGAACTCTTCATTGGTTCAAAGAAGACCAATGTTGTAGAGGTTTGTCAATCTTACAACAATTGTTTCCACTTATTACTTTATATACACGCAAGACTTTACTCTTCCCATCGACAGGCTTGGCAATGCGATGAATCTGCATTGGAACAGGCTGACCTACTAGGTATTCGAGGACAACTCTGTGTCTTCTTGATGCGTGAGGTCATTAATCCAAAAGGCGAATTCCACTCAAGCCTCGCCTGATGAGTTGTGAATTTGTTAGATACCATTTGGATTAATTTGTGAATTGTAGTTCTGAATTCAATTGGTTTTTATATATGTGAGTTGATTTCTGAAATGGATACGTTGTACATTGTATTGTGCAATTATAGTTGATTTCTAAAATAGATGCGTTGTATGTTGTAATATGTGATTCGAGTTCATTTCTGAAATGTATGTCATAATAATATGCTGGTGATGCTATGTACTATCTTTTGATTCAAAAGGCATGGCTAGCATTTCTTGAGGCTAGCTAATAAATCAAAATTACTAAAAAATGGAAAATCAACATCACAGACGGTTCCAATTTGGAATCGTCTATGATGTGGGATCATCCTAGACGGTTCCAAATTGGAACCGTTTGTGATGACTTTTTTCACTGACAGTTTGATACAGACGGTTCACAAAACCGTCTGTGATGTGGTTTGTGAACCGTCTTTGATGTAGTGTTGTGCAGTAGTGCCGCTAGCTGTGTTGCCTACTGCGTGCAGCTGATGTGCTGCCGAGTCAAGGTGAAGGCAGTAAACAAGAAAGAAGCAAGGCATGAGAAGAGAGGAAGGAGGAGAGAGACCGGAGAAGAATAGAAGGAAGAGAGGAGCTCACTGCTGTCATTGGGTTTGACATTCGTACGTAGTGTAATGACGTAGAATCTTTCCCTGTATTGTTTCACCGGTTACGTTATTGTTTAGAGTGGAGATTATAATGAGTAGATATGAAATATTGTGGTTAGATGTCACCGAAAACCCTAACTTCTAGATTGATTTCGTGGACTTAGAGCAATTTTGGGCGTATTCTATGAGTAATATGAGAATTTAATCTAGTTGATACTTGTAGATAACTTTGTTAGCTTTCCACATAGTGAAACTTTGTGGATACCTTCCTATGGATGTCAAGAACATATTCCAACCTTCAATCGCAAGGATTGATGTCAAAGTTCTGACCTTTTTCTGATTTGAGAAGAGTGCACAAGAACGGGTACAATAACAAAAACTTGGCCCTCAGCTAGCTCGTGGGTTCTTGATAATCAAGATGATCCTAG
Source organism: Otatea glauca (assembly GCA_036346275.1). Classification (NCBI taxonomy): domain Eukaryota; kingdom Viridiplantae; phylum Streptophyta; class Magnoliopsida; order Poales; family Poaceae; genus Otatea; species Otatea glauca. The sequence continues at coordinate 22,026,323 of CM070730.1, read as the reverse complement.
ATGACTTCCCACATATCATAGCAAGCTAGAACACAAGACAAGAACACCAAAAATCCGATCTTCCAAGAATAATGCCTTATAGAGCAAAATATCGGTTTCTTGCAAGGAAGAATACAAGAGTTGCCTAGATGATTGGGATATGGTCTGAAGAAGACTCATCCATCAATCATACATCCTTTGCAAAAAATCCACGAGTATTTAGAAGGAGGGGAGGCAAATCAAAATGTGTGGAATTTAAATTGCAATAATGTAATTGCGGAATTTAAAGACTGAATTTAAAGCAAAATGTAAATGCATAAAATAAATTCAGAGATGAGTAAATGAAGTTTTCATTTCTGGAAGGGATGCTTACAAAACCTCACAACAAAGTGGGCAAAGCTCAAAAGAGTACAAAAACCTCAAAACCTTCAAGAGTCTACCCCTACCCCTCTATTTATACTACTCTTGAGTCATCCTTCACCCTTGGATGAGTTCCTTCTACTCTAAGGATCACCATCAAGGGCTAGGATTAACTCACTCACTCATACATGGGCTAACCCGAAACCCTCTAACATAACGGGTTTTGCACACTTCTCAAAGAATACTAATTAGACCCGCTACTCTCTCACCTAGACTGTGATCCAATGGCTCTCCTTGATCCGAGCAGCTCCTAGCTAGCATCTCATCCATTACTTGTCTTTTAGGTTCGTAGCGACTCCATCTCTGATCATCTTCCGGTGATCCTCGACCGTCTAGACCTTCGACGCACCTCGCCTAGTCCCGGTCATCCTTCGCCTCACCATGGCCTAGCACCGTCGTCCTGCAACCATCAAAAATAAGGAAACCCCATCACATAGCAATGTTCAACAAAGATATGCAATAATCATCCAAAATCAAAATTCAAATATCCAATTCGCTCAAGAGGTCGGCACTACCGCCTATACTAGGCCGGTAGTGCCGCCTGGCAGGTACTACCGCTCCCCAGAGCCGGTAGTGCCGCTCAGCACAACTTAGAGAAAACCCACTCTCTAGAAAATAACTATCGCTCCCTCGGGCTGGTACTGCCGTTAGGCCGACAGTACCGCTCCTACTAGGCCGGAAGTGACACTCAAGGTCGACACAACTCAAATTGCTTCAATTTAAAAATTCAATTCAAATCAAACTCAAACTAGAGCATACCAAACTCAAATTTAGTCAAATACTCATGACAAACATGGGTAAACCTCCACACGGTCTTTCAATCTCCCTCTTGATGAGTATATCGACAAACAATATAAAAGGCATAAATTTGAGTTTGAATAAGAGAAGAGGAAAGCAATTTGATTGCAAAGCGAAACTTGGTCTAGAGAAAGAGAGAATAAAATCATGACCAAGTTGGCAATAAGGATTTTAGAGCAAAACCGAAGAAAGAGCAAGTTTTCCACAAAAGCTCTAAAAATCCAAAAAAAACTCACAAAAAGCTCAAGTATGCTTATGATCCTAAAAATTAGCAATTTTCACCAAGATCATAAGAACCAAAATGCATTCACATTTTTTATATTTTTAATGATGCCTTTTCTACAATTTCTCCCCCTTTTTGGCAATATAGGCATCAAGATGGCAAATTCTCTCCTTTTTCACATGTATACATGAAATGCATCCTACAGAGCTTTGAAGATTATCCAAGTGACCATGTAGACAAAGAATGACACCAAGCTACTCAAGTTCAGATTATGCTAAACAAAGACATGTCCAAGTGCAAATGTCAATTTTGCTAGCAAGTACAAATAAGACTATGTCATTTTTGCATGATTTAACAATTTCAACACTTAGCATAGTTTCTAAACTAGAGACAAAGCCATACAATGGATCAAATGGAAAACCTAGAGTTCAACCTACTCAACACTTTGGGAAAGCTATAAATGCATATAAGGTCCTTCAATCTCAATTATCTTTAATGCAAATTATTGCTTTAAGACTTCAAATGACATAGTGGGGTGCAAATGTGTAACATTATTTGCATTCTTTACCCACTTATGTTTTTCTTTTTTTTATTTGCATTTTTTAAGTGTGATTGACTCAAGCCATAGTCGACCATCTCAAGAAGAGCTCTTAAGAGGATGGTCTTGGTCATACACAATACATTCCAAGTTCATCCCAAGTGCAATGGGAGGCAGTCTTGTGAATGTAAGGTGTTGAGATCAATTTGCACAAAAAGAGTCAATTTTTATTTTTATTTTAGCACATAGATTTATGAGCATGTGAAGAACTCGAGTATGGATCTACTTAGCTTCACCCAAGTTGCTATAGGGACTCTAGTAGAAATCCAAAATTTCACAAAGAATGGCATATGCACCTAGAGAGGAAACATAGCAAGTAAAAGCAGCATGTTTCATCAAGTTTTCATTTAAAGCTTTAATTTTCAAATTTTAACAAGCTTAGCAAGACGAATCAAAATGAACTTGGGCATATCTAAGCTAGCATTTTTCTTCATAAAAGTAGCAGGGTGCATAGCATTAATAGTAGCTCATTTGCATAATAGACAAAGCTCATAAAACAGGAAATGAAGTCTATATACAATGCATGAAGCAGATTCTCAAACTCCCCCTCAAAAGTGAATCAATTTTAAGCACAAATCTGGTTCAAGATGAGTTATTAGCAGAATTAAGCTCAAGGAAAGTCCAAAAGAACTCAATCAAAACCAAAAACACAGAATGAGGAGAAGAAGTCAAGAAACTGCAAACTGGGTGGCTATAGAGCTTAGAAAAGATAGTAAATAACTAGTCCTCCCCCGGGCCGATACTGCCGCTCGGCTGGCAGTACCACTCCTACTAGGCTGGTAGTGCAGCTCAAGGCCGACACAACTCAAATTGCTTCAATTTAAAAATATAATTCAAATCAAACTCAAACCAGAGCATACCAAGCTCAAATTTAGTCAAATACTCATCACAAACATGGCTAGACCACCACATGGTCGGTTCTTAATTTTTTTAGGAAAATCGATTATGATAGATGACTTAGGAGAGGATGTTAATAATAATCACAATCGGTTCTTAGGTTAGAAGCGATTGTGATGTAGAACTAGGCACATCACAATTAATTATAACAAAATGACTGATTGTGATGTGCATGCGTACATCACAATCGGTTCTGAGATGAGAACCGATTGTGATGTGTATGTCCACATCACAATCGCTTCTTATGTAAGAACCGATTGTGATGTGCCTCGCTAGGTTATTTATACCCTTGGACTGGACTCTCCTCTGTTGTTGTTCTAGAAGCTAAAAAACCTCTACCACCCGAAAAAACACCACATATTCTTGTTGGAAGCAATACTTGGGTGAGAAATTTTGAAATCCTCGAGGTTGGGTGTTAAGAGGGTAAAGTTGAAGCCCTAGCTTGAGGATATTTTCCCTCATTGTTTTTCTTCAAAATGTGAGCATTCCTTCAAACCCCTTCAATTTTGCACTAAGTAATTTTGATATATTGCAAAGAGAGTTTAGGTTGCACTGGACTTGTGTGTATCCTACCAGATTTCACACCCTTTATTTGACAAGCATACATCCATTTAATTATCTTTGTAGTACTCTCGTGTTAATATGGAATTTTGTTGCTGTCATATGATAAATTTTAGAGTTTAGGCTACGTAACCTACATCTCCCGTTCGAGGGTGCTTGTTTATAAATATGTTGAAATGGCATATTTATAAGCAAGCACTCTCAAATTGTCCATGTTTTTTTTACAGTTCGAGGAAATATGGTTCGAGCAAGTTCCTGAGCTATTGTACAACTCCAAAGAAGATTTCGACAGCATCTCCCTAGTGTTCTCCGAATACACACCCCTCTTGACCTGTTGTCGAGACGTGTATCTAGAGAACAGTGGGGAGATGCTGTCGCAATTTTCTCTGGAGTTGTACAACAGCTTAGGAACTTGCTCGAACCACATTTATGTTGAAGGTTAGAAATCAACAATAAACTTATAACTTCGGGTACCTTCGGGTTAGCAAAGTTAAGCACGAAAACAGCTGCACACGATGTATACAGGTTTGGGGCCCCCGGCTGGAGTAACACCCTACTTTATGTGCAGATGATATATGTATATGGTGGATCAAGAACAAAGAGAATTGTCTAGCCCTAGTTACAATGAAGATTGGATCTAGGCGGTGGCTAAGCTATGGCTGGAGGTTGACGAAGCGTGGCTCATCAGCTCATGGTTGCTCTGCGTCTTGCAAAAGCTCTAAAAGGTCTTCTCTTCTTCTGGTCTGGAAGTCTCCCCTTGAGGATCCCTACCCCCGGCCTTATATAGTCGAGGTAGCCCGGCCTCAGGTTGAGTTGTAGTCGGTTTGGGATACCAGATTGTAGTCGATGAGGAGTCCATCGTCGTGTGATCTTCGCAGCATATCCAAACTTCCCTAGATCTAGGCATACTCGAGTCGGTTTCCACGTACGGGAAAAGCAATCGAGTCCTTCCTAATACGAAAATATCACTTCCGTGTATATCTTATCCCATAGAAGCGGGTCTATGATATCCGGAGTTCCTATATGTCGTTAGAACATATCCTTCGCGTGTCCTGGATGTACGTATACCCCATGTTTAGATATTCGATAGTAACCTCGAATGAGATTAGGAGTCAACCTAATTAGAGATTAGGAGTCATCATTGGTACGTACTTAGTTGGTGAACATATAGACGTTTCTTTAAGATCAATCAATTCGTCAACTTTGTTAATGGTTGCACCCTTATTTCGTTTCATTGAAGTCATAAGATTTGCAAACTACTGCATTAATTAGGTAATTCGATATCATTGTTGATGTTTTAAACGTATGTCTCCTAACTAGGGAATTGGAAGCTCTTAACTAGGGAAGAAGGTATCGAGAGTAAAATTATATATCTTAGAATTCGTCCTATATTTTGCAAAGGTAATAAAATGATGTCTCAATATTTGAAATAGCTAGCTAGCTATCGTTCCAGTTTTTCCTTAATTTATTGTGTGTAGTTTAATTGCAGATAGACCGTGAAGAATGGATATATCAGAAAAGCCGTGTGAGTACTGAATTTTATAGGGGTGTTAAGGAATTTAAAAAAATTACAGAAGAAGACATGGTGAAGAGGGGTGTAAACTTCATATATTGTCCTTGCTTTGATTGCACTAATCTCAAGAGATTTAATAACTCAGCTCAAATTGAACACCACCTTATTCGACGTAGCTTTGTGAGGAATTACACGTGTTGGATCCATCACGAGGAGACAAGTAGTACCCTTCTGGTATGCAACGAAGACATGGTGGAACCCGATGACGAGTTGCAGCGTGATATGTTTGAGGAGGACAATTTAGAGTAAATGCTGCGGGATGTGGAGGGATATTACACAAAAAGAGAGTTTGAAAAGTTTAAAAGCTTGATAGAAGACGATGCCAAACCGCTGTTCTTGGGTTGCAAAGCGGAATACACCAAGTTTGGTTCGGTCCTTGTATTGTTCAAACTGAAGGCAAAACACCGTTGGACAGATACAAGTTTCAACGCATTTTTAGTTCTTCTATCGGATGTGCTTCTGGAGGGAAACAAGTTGCCAACAAGCATTTATGAAGCGAAGAAGCTACTATGTCCCATGGGAATGGAAATAGAAAGGATACATGCATGTTCAAATGATTGCATCTTGTACCGTAAAGCGCATAAGGAACTGCACGTTTGTCTAGTTTGTGATGTACCCCAGTACAAACAAAAGGAGAAGCGTAAGAGCCAGGGCGACGATGGTGAAGAGGTCATTAAAGGGGCACCGGCCAAGGTATTGTGGTACTTGCCCATCATTTCCCATTTGGAACGGTTGTTTGCAAATCCCAGAGAGGCAAAATTGTTACGTTGGCATTATGAATCTCGAAAGGAAGATGGCAAGCTGAGACACCCCGCTGATTCGGCTCAATGGAGAAACATCGATTGGAAACATAAGGAGTTTGGTGCCGAGATGAGGAACATAAGTTGAGTACCGATGGAATGAATCTGTTTGGTAACATGAGCAGTCGTCACAGAACCTGGTTAGTTCTATTGTGTATCTACAATCTCCCTCCTTGGTTGTGTAGGAAGCGAAAGTATATCATGATGTCGTTGCTAATTTTGGGACCCAAACAGCCGAGAAATGATATTGATGTGTACCTTGCACCACTGATCGAGGATTTGGTAAAATTGTGGAATGAGGGGGTCGCAGTGTGGGATGCATACAAAAGAGAACACATCACCCTACGGGCTTTGATATTTTACACCATAAATGATTTTCTAGCCTTGGTAATTTGGCTGGTTACAGTACGAAGGGAGCAAAAAAGCGTGTCATATTTGTGAAGACGAGACTAAGAGTTTGTGGCTGCCGAATTCCAAGGAAACCGTGTATATGGGTCACCGTAGGTTTCTACCTCGAAGTCATTGATACTGTAAGATGGATGACAAATTTGATGGGAAGAGGGAAGTTCGTTCGGCCCTGTAGCCTATGAGTGAAAGGCAAGTATATTCACGCATGGAGGATATTGACATTTTGTATAGAAAGAGTCGTAAATCTATTTATCCTAGGACCATGTGGAAGAATAGGTCGAAATTTTGGGAATTACCATACTGGAAGGAGTTAGATGTCCGGCATTGTATTGATGTCATGCACGTTGAGAAGAATATTTGCGACAATTTGGTTAGCATTCTGCTGAACTTACCTGGGAAGACCAAGAATTGTATGAATGCTCGCTGCGATATGGCCTATATGGGAATCAGGCCCAAGCTTGCGATGATAAAGGAGGATGGAAAAGGTCTGTACATGCCAGCTGCATGCTATACCTTGTCCAAAAAGGAAAAAGAAGACCTCTGCAAGTGTCTCCAAGGTATTAAAGTTCCATTGGGCTACTCCACAAATATTAAGAAGCTTGTGTTCATGGATGATTTGAAGTTGCTTGGTATGAAGTCCCACGACTATCATGTCTTGATGACCCAAATGCTCCCTATTGCAATCAAAAATATTCTGCCAGAGGATGTCAGGTTGGCAATCACAAAGCTATGTTATTTCTTCAATGCGATTTCTTGTAAGGTTATTGATCCCAAGCTTGTGTTTGCGACCATGGATAGGCTTCGATCGGAGTTCCTATTCGGCTACATCAAGCGGTCATTGCAAGCTGAGTCAAAAAAGGACTTCGTTCTATTCCCGTACCATGAGGAGTAAGTAGTACTTTACCCTTTAATTACTTGTACGCAGTTAAACCAAATATGAACTTATTTTTTTGCACTGCATTTCATTTAATAAGCAACCACTGGGTTCTACTCATGCTCGCTTTGAGTGAGAACAAACTCTACACTTTTAACTCGCTCGAGAAGAGACCGATGGCCTACGGGATCAAGCCTACTTTGGAGAAGTACATTACTCTAACCTAACACTTTCTGTATTTAACTAAGTTCAGTTTTTTGACTCAATGGCATCTCTCCAATGTATGTAAGGGTTTCTCATCCTACGTCGCTGAAGGAGGGCGACACGATGACAAATGGGGCGACAAGCTAGAGTGGAAGCGCTTCAAGGTACAAGTGCCTAGCATATATATAGGATTAATTTTTTCTGACATCTATTCTTTGTCTCTTATTTTCATTTTCTTTGTTCACAGTGTCATCAATAGGGCAACGATGACTTGTGTGGCTTCTACGTCATGCATCACATGTTGCTCGTGGCCGGTTGCGCAAACATTTTTCCTAAGGTATATGTACATGCATAATAATACACTTAGCCTGTAACAACCCAAAATTTGCTTTATTAATATTTTATTGGTTATTTGAGCATTTTATGTTTTTCTGGAATTTATTAGATTTTTCTGGATTTATTTGAATTTACTTTAAATTAAGTATATTGATCTTTTGTTTAAAACTATTTAAATTTATGCAAAGTTAAAATAAAGTTTTGTCAAAAATATTTTTATTTGAGTTCAAAATGCTTCAAAGTATTTTAGTGAATTTTCTTGGATTTTTCCTGATATTTTCATTGCCTAAAACCATTTAATCGAATTACCAGAATTATTTTAATTAATAAATCCGGGAAAATCTTTTGAATCTCTTGGGCTCGCCCATTTCTGTGTGCCGCCCGTATTCTAGAACCTCGACCGTGGACCGTTAGATCTTCATCCGACGGTAGATACCGATTAAGAAACCCTAATGTCTGCAGCCGTTCGATCTTTAGCTCATCTCGGATTGCGCCACCTCATCAGGAGATCCCAACCGTTGATTGAGGATCGAAGGGCTATCAGGAATCCTTCTCCGACCCGCCGGCAAAGTCCGCCGCCAGTACGTCTTCGCCGCCGTTTAGATTAGGTTTCCGATTCGAGCGCGTTTGCCGAGGGGCTATAATTACCCCGTGCCCTTGCTCGAGGATCGTTGTTGGACGCTGCATGTTTTGCCCCGTGTATCATCGCCGGAGGTGCCTCGGTTCGCAAGAACGAGCTCGCCGAAGTTGAAGCCTTGCCGCCGCCATTTTCCGTTGAAGCTCGTCGTTCCGCTGTGCCGTGGTCGACGTTGAGGATATCAGCGTGTTCGCAAGAATAAGAGCTACCAGATCCGCGTCAAGCCATCTCGGATCCGTCCCAGAACCGCCGTCTTCGCCGTCGTCTTCATCGTGTCCAGTGGGTTTGAACTGCCGACTTCGCCGTCGCGCCATTCATCAGCTCGTAGCCGTCGATCTCTAGTTTAACGATCAGGATAGCGCCACGTGTTCGTGATCTTTGTTAAATCGCTCGGGTGCTAATCTGGCCATTCAATATCATCCGACGGTTCGGATCGCACCATCGTTGCAGCCAATCGGGGACAGTCGCGTGTCGGCACGGGTGTCAAAGGGACATGGACCAGGTCTATGGACCAAGGCAACGTGGCGGCACGTGATTGGTTTGGGCGATGGTGACATCATCCTGACGTCAGCATGACGCAATAAATCTGTTTTTCAGTATAAAAATAATTCGGTTTATTTCGAATTTCCTAATTTATGTATTTTCAGTATTTATTCAAATTTCAAAAGGCTATAACTTTTGCATTTTAACTCGGATTTGAGTGATTCAAATTTCTAAAAATTTATAAAATTGAGATCTATTTAATGGTGAATTTTATTTGATTTTTGGAGTTCATTTGCTCTCTGTTTTGGTATTTATTTGCTTTTCTTCTTCGGTACGCGTAGACGTTGAATTGTGCGACGCTTCGGAGGAAGATCCAGCAACTCAAGAGCAAGCTTCAGATCAAGATCAGGACCTATTCCAAGGGAAATTGTGCTTTGATCATGTTGAACCCATGTTTATAAAATTGCTATATTTGTTTTACCCTATTGCATATATTTCAAGTATACAATTGTTTCAAATTAGATTGGGTTTAGCTAATATACCAGATTGATCTATACCCTACCTTGTCATTGTATGCCATGATCCATTGTCACCCTAGATTGGTTCAATATAGTTGGTTAGTAATTATAATCAACATTGGAGGGTTAGTCCGTATTAGTTGCTTAGCCATGCCACGTCGTCACATGTGTCAGAATCATTGATAATTAATCTTGATTAATGGAATATGGAACAATGTTAAGAACTTGTGTGTCATGTGGAATCACACGATGAGATTGAGTTGTTGTGGCGAGTCATGTCACGCAAAGATGTTGAATTGTTGATGGCACGTGGTGCTTGGTAATCAACCTGGGTGATAATCACTTAGATTGGGACAAGTGACAAGGGGCGAGGATGCCAAGGTGGGCCCAATGGGCAGAGGGTATGTGGATGTCTTACCTTGACCACTCTAAGGACTTAACCTTGCAAGCCTTTGACCTGAGTTAATCATACAACCACATGTCTGGTATGGGCCAGCCTAGCTGAGTAATTTGCAATGTCTTAATTTTGGTACTATCGTGGTCGGTGTGAGTTCCCGAGTTATGGAGTAATTCACATGGCGCAAGAGGGGGGCCCTGGATGTGGTAACCAGTCCCACCAGTGTTGAAACCTTAGCGGGTAGTATCGGGTTAAGCCAGAGCATTGTAAAGGCTTTGTCATGATCTCTCCGCCGATACACCAAAGGAAGTGTGTTAACCCGGAAGGCACCAAGAGATGATCATGTCATGTGGGTAAAGTGCATAATATCTGCAGAGTGTAAAACTATTCGGATAGCCGTGCTCACGGTATTGAGCAATGCTCGGGAATTACAGTTAAGGGTTAGCTTAATTAAATGGACAACTTGGTTGGGATGGCGGGATTGCCATATGGAAGGTTGAAACTTGATTTAGGATTGGAAACTTGGTTTACTTGAGAAATGCTGAATCTATTTATTATTGTTATTTGTTTTACAGTCTTTACAATCTATTTATTGTATTTGTTCATAAATGCTGCTTATTGCAAAATAGCCATGATAGCCCATCCATTGGAATAAGCCTTGCATATAGTTATGTTAGAATTGCATTCTGTGCACAACTTGTTGAGTGCTTTAAGTACTCACCCTTGCCAACAACAACATCACCAGTTGAAGAGTCTACATCAATGCTGGAGGAAAGATTCCAGGAGGAGACGAATGTTTAGGGCGCAAGCCTTGTCAGTTGCCTGTGGTATACTGAGGGGTTATCTACGTTTTCATTCCGTTGCAGTTTAATATATTATTCAGCCTTGCGAGGCATAGTCATGTAAGTGGACCATAAGGTCATTCAACTAGTAGTATATATCATATGATATCTTTCGTAATGCTTTCGCTATGTATGATTATGATATTTACTTATGTTGAGCCTATGTGCACTAGCGTGATCCTGGACTAGTGCGGTATACACAGAGGGTCCGGATTTGCATATACGGGTCCCGACATAGCCTTTTATATACATGTTTTAAAACTTAAATTAGTGCACTCATTTCTATTTTGCAGAAAATCGATATCCCCTCAAGACCTTACAAAGCAAAGAACTCAACAAATTACGAGATCACTTATGCATGTGGTACTAGATAGAAGTTATATTGGAGGACGGTAGGTTTAGAGATCCTGAAGGCTCCTACTAGTCCATATGTAAACAATATTATATATGTGAATGTGATATGTGTACTGGCTGTTAAGTATGTTTGTGTTCTATATTGTGAACGAATGTGATATGTGTATCGTAAAGTGTTTGTGTTCTTTGAATGTGATATGTGTATACTGTGTGTAATCTATGCTGTGTGAATGTGATATATATGTGCATACTGTTAATATGTGTTGTTTTTGGGAGGATGCAAAAATGAGAAATAGCACACCCACTCATCATAATCGGTTCTGAGAAGGAACTGACTGTGATGATGCCCTCATCACAATCGGTTCTAAGAAGGAACCGATTGTGATGATGCCTTTATCACAATTGGGTCAAAACCGACTGTGATAGCACTTCCTCATCACTGTCTAATAACTTTGTATCGCCACCAAAATCGACTGTGATGACGAAAAAGGACCGATTGTGATGTACATTCCTGTAGTAGAGTTCATCTAGTTTCTAGAAAGTATATATATTTTTTAATATGTTTGAGTTCTTGGGTTGCAAGATATGCTTGCTTGAATGCTAGGACAGTGATTTCGGTAGATCGGGAAGAAGAGAGCGATGTATTTAAGCATAAGAACGCATGATCATTTGTGCATGTTGTGGCAAGTATTGAGATATTTTACCATGATTGTTATTAGATCATGATGTTTCATATCGGTAGTTGATCACCTGCCATCAAGTCTTTCTATACGGTTAAGGCAAGTGCATAGTAGAATAGCGATTTGTGATGATTCTTGTTATTTGTCATCCCTTGTCATACTTTTAAAATATTGTTATGAGATGATATCCCTGTTTATCATTGTTTACATATCATTGGTTTTATGGATGAAATATGCTCGTATGGATAAATGTTCATATTGAAAGGAAGTTGCATCATTGCATTGCACGTGTTCACATGACCTATCTTAGGAGGCATTCCAAAAGACTGGGAAGAGAAAGACCTTTTTCGGTATGCACTCCACGGGAGTGGAGGTTGGACCTTACATGAAAGAGGATGGAGCTAGAGTGGTACATCGACGGGTGAACACTCCATTATATCGGTACAAGCTACTTTGATAGATGCATTGCATTGAATTGCATGAAAGAGAAAGAGAATGACATAGTTCACAGATGTGTAAAGTTTGCAGATACTTGGTTACAATTTTAAGATGATGATACATGTTCTTGTTGATACCATTGTTTTATTATGTATTTGCTGAGTATTGGACTCACCTTTGTTTTTTTTGTTACTTTTATGTGATCGTTGACGGCGAAATGCATGGAATGGGAGTATCACATACACATCACATGCAAACAACTATTAATTTATCACCTTTAGTTACCTCATTTACAACTTAGTGAATTAGCTCATCTATTTGGAACTTAGTTAGCAAGATTTTTGATGCTTCATGGCAGTTATGTGAAAAATGGTTGGTACAAGAGTTTTATAGTCCTTGATGAGTTACAGATATTTTTATGGTTATGTTTTATTTATTAGATTACCTGTTATTTAATGCTCCTAGAAACATGACTCTGAGCGTTCTCGGACACATGATCCTAGGTATTCTTGGATGCGAGGTGATATTCTAGGCTCTTGTCGGGCCAGGTGCTACAGTGCCTTGTCGGAGTCTAACGAAGAGACACCGTTACACCTACGTGGACGGAGAGCTCATGTGTGGTATTGACGACTTCTTTGTGGTGCTCGTGCATTTGCTTCAACTAGGGATGAAAACGGAACGAAAACGATCGTAAATGGCTGTTTCATTTTCATTTCCATATTTTTTACTGATAACGGAAACGGAATCGAAAACCCCGAAAACGGATATGGAAACGGATGCAAAACAGAACGGAGCTGATACGAAAATGAAAGCATAGTACATGACTATCCAAACGTACCAACTTTGAATGAAAATGTAAACGGGTGGAGAACATGCAGCAAATAAAAAAGGGGGAGAACAAGCAGTAAACTTACTTGAATGAAAGGCCTAGAGAAGAAACATTATATAGCATCAAAGACTAGGAACTAAAGGGCTGCTTGCTGAAAAAAGAACATTAAAAGATAATCGAGTAGTGGACCACTGGCTGAAGTTCACTAAGATGATATTTCCAGACCCCAGCAAGCGAAAAAATATCAACCACAATGAGTTGCAGTAATTTAAGTTTGCCAGCGACAAGAAGGTATACTCATCAGTTAAACAATTTCTAATTGCTCGAAAACATCCAATTCAAATTACCTCCCATTTTATAGCCACACCTGCCCTTTCTAGCCACGAAACAAGCACACATGTACCCCCAGATCTAACCTATCAAAAAATTGATATAGTAGGCCCATTGAAATCAACTAACACTAGACACAAACAACATATTAGTTGTATAAAGACAAAGGAAAGCATAGAGCAGCAATATAGTAGATTTAGTCGAACAAGACTACAACCAGTCAGCCCTTAACCTAAATCTTAAGACAACCTATTACAAACATCAAAGCATTAATACACACTAAGACAATCTTCACTGAGACAGCAGGATATACAAGACTGCCAATCAAGTTCAGCAATAAAACAAAGGAAAATCCACCCAACTACATCTCAAGCTACACTAACCTTCTAGGCTATTCATCTAGCTATTGAGCCTTCTACTAATTTTACACAGCTGGGCAATCAAATTGAAATATAAGGGAGGTGCCAAACCCTGGCAAAATCAGTTTAGCCTTCCTACTAATTCTACACAGCTAGATAACTAAACAAATGGTGTCGGAGTAGTTCTGAATTCTGATCCTTGGCTCAATTTTGGTCGTACCAACAATACAAGCCCTAAGCTCCCAGATGGATTGACATAAATTGAATTTTAAGCAGAAGAGAAAATACATGATGTGCAGATGCAATGCGATACAACTTCATTGAGTTATCTTTACTGTACATGGGGCACAACCGCACAAGGTACTTCCACAAAGTCAAATCCAAGCGTATCTTGAGTAAAAAAATGAGGAAGTTCATTTTGCGTAGTTAAGCTCGTGTATGCACTACCTAACCTAACCCTAGAAATCAAATCCCCAACTCGATCCATACTAGCACATAAACAAGCGAATTTCTCCTTAAAACATCTAATACAAACGGCAAAATGGAGATTTTTCACCAACTTTGTGGAAAACGAGGTCGCGGTTGACCAATTAGCCCGCCGACGACAGCCACCTAACCACTGCAGGTCACCTCCAGGAGCTCATCTTCGTCGATTGCCCTGCGAAATCCCAATCGGGATCTGTGGTTAGGGCACCGTGGAACAGGGAGTAGAGGCAGCAAAACGCCGCGAAGGATGCAATGTACCTACCACGAGAGGAAAAGTTCCCATGAGTCAACTGACGACGGCCACCTCCCCGCTGCAGGCCGCCACCACCCACCGCTTATCTTCGTCGATCGGGCCCGTGAAATCCAAACCAGGAGCCGCTATTAGGGCAACGCGGATGGGGAAGCGGAGGTAGCGAAACGCACCGCAGAGTAGGGGATGCGACGCACCTGTAGCTTTCGAACCGAGAACGTGGACACTCTCCTCCTCCTCCTCATCTTCCTCCTCGCGCTGCAGCGTCATCTCCTCGGACAGCGGCGAGGGTCGAAACCCTAGGGCGCAAATATCGCGGCGATCATGCGGCGGCTTCCGCGTGGGATGATGGGCTTATGGGCCAGTTAAGGAGGACGGGCTTCAGTAGTAAGCCAGATTTCGGAAATTCCAGTTTTATTTATACGGAATTTTCATTCTGTTTCCGTTTTCATCGGAACTGGCTCTCTCATTTCCGGCAAAAAAATTTCGTTTCTATTTTCGTATCGACATTTTCCGTTTTTGTTTTTTTAAAAAGTCTTCTGTTTCCTTTCATTTTCAACCCGCTTCAACTGCGGTCGCCTCCCGATCGCAATGCAACCCACACGAACAGTGAAAAGCTAGCAAGTTCCTTCCCCATGTTCCGCTTTTGGCCCATGCCCCCACGAAGTCGGATCATCGATTGTACACCCTATTCCTGACCCACTCTTAAGCCTTGGCTAATAATAATCACGTTACTATTGTTGATTTCAAAAAGATTCGATGCGTTTATTGGACGGTCAAGATAAGAGGATAGCTGCCCATGCACTATTAGGAGCATTTTCGTTATAACCACAGGCATCATATCTACTAAATACTCCATCTAGTTATAAATAGTTGTTGTTTTGGATATGTCAATATCTTCTTAAATATTTAAATTGAATACATAAAAATCACATGTGTAGAATTGTCTTGAAATTATTTTCATAATATTATAATTTTATCGGATTTTATAAATATATTATAATAGAAATTAGTGGTTAAGATTGTGTTTTAGAGACCGTATCGACGTTCAATACTAACCGGAGGGAATACAACTGTATCTTAAATCTAGCCACATATTTGAAAAACGATTCGGCGAGTTAATCACCACCGCCTGTTAGGGCATGTACAATAAGGCCACGTCAGCTGGCTCTTAACCTGTACACATCAGCTTTGATCTATGTGGAGAAGTGAGAAAAGAGGAGAGAGAAGAGAGCGGGCTCTTATTTAGTAGCTAGCTTTGCACGTGAGTATAGGTAGATCATTTATATACAAGAGAGAAAAGATAGTTATTATACAATATCTAAAAACAACTTTTAGAGATAGTTATTGTACAAACTAACTTTTAACTTACTATTAACTAATAGTTAGCTTTGCTATTGTACTTGGCCTTAGTGGTCACATAAGATAAGGTAGGGGTATGAATACGTTCCGACGATCGCACGGGGCTGCGAACTCCAAGGATTCCAACGGTCAAATAGCCTGACACGCGGGAGTCCGAACGCGACTCCCGCCATTTCCGTCGCTTACCCCGTTACCCGCCTCCTCCACCACCTCCTCCCACTCCTCCAAATGACCAATTCCACCACCCCAAATCCCCCACACTTCGCACCACCACCCCGACCGCGACCACCAGCTCCCCGCCGCCGCCATGCGGTTCCGCCCCGGCACCGCCGTGTGGGTGGAGCACCCGGGCCTCGCATGGGCCGAGGCCGAGGTCGCGTCTCCGTCCTCCTCCCCCGCCTTCCCGTCCTCCGTCACGGTCACCCTCTCCAGCGGCGTCAAGGTAACTGAGCGCTGCCTCCCCTACCTGTCCGCCGCAATGCCAACCGCTACGTGCGGCCTAGGTGTTTGTTGAATTGCCTGGCCGTGCGGTTGTTAACTTTTGGTCTGGTCAGGCTGTGATCGATGGGAGGAAGGCCCTGCCCAGGGACACGGAGGCCGACCTCGGGGGGGTCGACGACATGACCAAGCTGGTCTACCTCCACGAGCCCGGGGTGCTCTGCAATCTGGCACGGCGGTACGCCCTCAACGAGATCTATGTGAGTGTTGCCCTTTTTCTATTCCCTCTCTCTTACAATGTTCATCCCTTGCGTTTTAGCTGTCTTCTATAATGTCGGTTGCCTTTTGTAATACTATGCGGCTAATGTATGAGGAACAGGAGTTATAGTTCCTTTATCGATCCGTGCTAGTAAATGTTATATTTTGTATTTGGGAGAATCATTCTTAGATCAACAACCACAAAGCTACTTGCTGTGATGTACCATGCTCATTTGCATATGTGCAAGCACAACAATATCTGTTACCCGCTATGGAATACCATATGCATCTCTGGACGTGCAGCATCTGTGTTGGTGGTATTGCTTTAGTTTGAATATGTGGTATGGCAGATTTGATTCTATGGTTTGTACCACGGTGCACAGGAGCACACTGAAATTGTTTCATGTGGTGCATGGAAATCTTGCTCATGTTCACTTATGTGCATGGGAAGCAAAGCTTGTATCATTTGCTGATCTGTTGTTTTATCACTGTTCCCCTAGGCAGCCACCTAATCAGCGATTAGGTGCCAGTGTGCCGCCCGCCTAGTGCCTAGGGGAACACTAGTTTTTATGTATGCTACCTACTGCTTTGGATCATTATGCTGATGGTTCTGTTGGTACATGGTAGACATACACAGGACGCATCTTAATCGCGATAAATCCCTTTGCGAAGCTGCCTCATCTCTATGATATGCATATGATGGAGCAGTACAAAGGTGTGCAGTTTGGCGAATTGAGTCCACATGTTTTTGCCATTGCTGATGCATCATACAGGTATACAACATGGGAAACCTGCTTTCAGTAATTAAAATATGGACTGGAATGTGGAGTAACGCTGTCCCCTCTCTTTTTGTAGAGCTATGGTTGGCAAGATCCGCAGCCAGTCCATATTAGTCAGTGGAGAAAGCGGTGCTGGAAAAACAGAGACCACCAAGCTCATCATGCGATATCTTACTTTTGTTGGGGGCCGTGCAACTGGTGACATCCGTTCCGTGGAGCAACAAGTTCTAGAAGTATGTTTTCAGATTTGTCCTGAAATTTGTTTCTAAGGGCAATTAGAAGGTTTTGGAAACCAGAACCTCGGTCAAAACAGGAACCCCGTGGGTTTCCACAAACTGTTTTTTTTCTTTTTGGCTAAAACATGGATGGTTTGTTGGAACATGTCTTAGAAGCAATAATACTCCTGTTTCAATGGAAGAAGGGATCAAAGGGGGGACTTTTGGGGGTGAACCAGTCCAGAGTTCCGATTACTGGGACCAGGCCGGTTCTGATTTACTTGCTGAACCCTGGCAATTAGTGAGCCTTCACAAAGGCTTTATGTTTCTTTAACAGTTTCACGTGACTGTACATTGTCTTACATGTATATCTGTTTTGTTGTCATTTTAATGCAGTCGAATCCACTGTTGGAGGCTTTTGGTAATGCACGGACAGTAAGAAACGATAACTCCAGGTGAGCTTTGTTTAAGAATTTTCCTAGAGTCAATCAATTTGTTTGACTCAGTTGTGCAGCACAAGTAGAGACATGTATCCTCCTATATGTTTATATGACTTGGAAAACAGAAGTTACTTTAGTTCTTAATTGGGCAAAAAGTGCAACCAATTTAGGTGTATTATCCCTTATGAACAGAAGAAAGGAAGCTTAAGCTAGGAGCTCTTATCAGTACACTCAAAAGTGAGCAAGATATGTTGTATGCAAGGGGGTGGGGGAAAGGTTGTAGATAAGCATGAAGCTCCACTTCGTGCTGTAATGTATTCTTGTCTATACCCTTATGTGTTACTTATTCCTTTTCTTTTCATCGCAGTCGCTTTGGGAAATTTGTTGAGATTCAATTTGACAAATCGGGTAGCATATCTGGGGCAGCAGTTCGAACTTATCTCCTGGAAAGGTCTCGTGTTGTACAAATATCTAAATCTGAAAGGAATTACCACTGTTTTTACCAACTTTGTGCATCTGGGCAGGTTTGTTTATATACTTACAGTTGATTATTCTAGTTTGTTATCACTCAGACTAATATTGATGTTCCACGTAATATGAATATGAAAAATTAGAGCTAGAAATTCCATGGCAGCCCTGGATGATCTTAACCAAAGGCCAAAATTTTCAATTGGCTTGATGATTTTACCAAAGGCCAACATTTTATACATGTTTTGTAAAGATGAATATAGTGTCATGTCATAGTTCATCTCAAGCTTTTAAGGGGAATGAGAAGGAATGGAACATTGATGGAGCACTCAAAACAACTAATAAAGAGAAACTATAGGTGATGTATCATTGGAAGAAGTACAACAATGTCGAGAATTTAATCTCAGCACCACCATCTCACCTTCCCTTGTGTAAATTTTCCCTGGAATACTGTAAAATGAAAATCCTTGGAATATCTCATGACCAGTGATTTTCGTAAACCACAAAGTGATAAAATGAGAGGTGCTTCAACCGAGATCCAGTGCAGTTGTTACTACGACTGCATTGGTCTACAGAATCATTTTGTTCTCCACTTTGCATTGAAGTTTGGTATTTTTGTGTTCTTTCTAACTATTCAACTGCATCATTAGTGAGAAAGATCCAGACTCTATTACACCTTTCCTAATTGACTGAATCTTCTGTTGGGTTGAACTTACTTCCACCTCAAAAGTCTTTCATGTATTAATCCTGCCATCTTCACTTGATATTGTACTTTGCCACATTTGAGAGTTATATTGCTCATAGTAGATGGCTTATGATATTTAAAATTTTATATCACCAGGATGCGGATAAATACAAACTTGCTCACCCTAGGAACTTTAACTACCTAAATCAAAGCCATACATACGAGTTACAAGGGGTCAGCGATGCGGACCAATATTTGAAAACGAGGAGAGCAATGGATATTGTTGGTATATGTTTCGCTGATCAGGTTAATCCTATCTTCATTCCTACCCCTAAAAAGAAAGTTATTCAATTACTGTTCTCTTGTTAAATAACATTGACTAAAAAGCTTTCTTGCGCTCTCAGGAAGCCATATTCCGAACTGTGGCTGCTATCCTTCATCTAGGAAATATTGAATTTTCTCCTGGGAAAGAGTCCGATTCATCTGCTGTCAAGGACGAAAAGTCTAAATTCCATCTTCAGATGGCTGCTGATTTGCTCATGTGAGTGTTTTCTTCATCTCTATTCGTAGTCTTCGGACTTGCTCCTGCTGTCTATCACAAAGTTGCATGTTTGAACAAGTTACTTTATGTTATATATAGTGTTCTACATGGTAGACTCATGATGCTAATGCTGTAAGCTGAACTTGTGTGCTAAATGTTTGCTCTTTCTTGTTCATTTTGCTTTCCCAACTTTTGAAAAACCATCCCATAGACTGCTGGAAGGTGTTGCCTGACCTTGAACTCTTTGCATCAGAACCATACATTCTCCTATATAACAATAGCCCTGATCCAAAGGGATATGACCCCCAGTTTATACACTCAGACAACGATAGTATTTTGCATACAAATACATGTAGCAAGCTTAATTTGCTTGTTTCAGCCCCATAGCTTAATGAAGAAATGCGATGGTCTTCTGTTTACTTCACTAGTTGTCATATCAACATCTTACCATTGAATGTGATGAGGGTATTCCTTAATGCATCAATGATTTTTCTTACACTCTGCTAGATGTATTAGTATGTGTCATGGGCAGTACTTTGTTTTATTGTGCTCATCAAACAAGTATCTTCTGCATTTGGTCATGAGAACATTTTGATAAGTACATCCCTACCAATACTTGCTGAGGGCCTACCAATTTGATTAAAGTTCTAACTTTAGGTGTGAACATTGCTTTCATGTTCACCACTTCACCTATCTATCTTTTTCTTGGGCAAAAATGATCTTGACAGTACTGAATACTCATATGCTTACAATTCTAGCAGCTTGATATTATTAATTATTCATGAGCATCACCTATAAATTTTATTGAGAATTAAACATTACCTATAAAATATGTTATTTGTAGACACCATTGTATATCAATTCTTGTTTGTTTGTAGGGTGGATGGAAGCCTTTTGCTTTCAACTCTGTGCTATCGCACAATTAAAACTCCTGAAGGAAACATAATCAAGGAAGTTGACAGTTCTGCAGCTGTAATCGGTCGTGATGCTTTGGCAAAGACTGTTTATGCTCAATTATTTAATTGGTATGACCTTCTCTATTCATGACCTGTTTTACATTTTTTAATGTGATGCTTATTCCATGGTTACTGCAGGCTTGTTGACAACATTAATAAGTCCATTGGGCAGGACATGGAGTCAAGGGCGCAAATTGGGGTATTGGACATCTATGGTTTTGAGTGCTTCAAATATAACAGGTCAGCTTTTCAGCCATTTCTTTCAAGCTGACAAGCAAAGGCATATTTCTGTTCACTTGCCACAAAGCAGACTAGCCAAATTTTGAAGTTTATGTATGTATTTGTTCTTCAAGGACCTGCATTATTTACCTAGTGCAAGTATTTATGCTATGCTAATTTTTAGAAATTCCTTCAAACCAAGTAGTGCCAACTGGGGTTACCCAAATACCCACTGCACACCTCAAAAATACAAACATTAAGGTGTAAGATAACATCTAGTGCACCATCAGCCAAGGTAATGGAAGAGAAGATGTCTTATTGCACCATTTTGCTGGTCCTTTCTGTTGGAATAAACACTTGATTCTATTCCATGAGCCAAGTGGCCAAGATATGGTCATGTACAAGGCATGGCAAATAATCAGAAAACACCCTATGCAGAGATGTAATATATACAAGGTACATATACTCCTAAAACTTAATGGATATTTAGTTTATTGATAGAGACTGTAATCATTATTGTCTGAAATGGCATCTCCATATGATAAATCACCATTTAGTAGATAATACTATAGTGTAGGGCAAAATCCAGGTGTTGTTTGGTTACATACATTTTGGTTGGAGGAGTTATTTCCGTGAAAAACTGTAACATGCCCACACACAAAAAAGTAGGCTGGAAAGCATGGTTATTAAAACGTTGTTTCGCTTAGGCGGTAGGTGACCTAGGGGGTTACGCCATGGCCTCGCATTGCCAAAGACCCATATGGCCTCCACCTTATCGGCAAGGCATCTCCATGGCGTTGCCATAGAGCAATTAGGCGTTGCCTGGAGGCAGGTAGACACCATGGAGGAGGCGGGAAAGAAAAGCAGAGCGCGGGAGTAAGGGCTAGAGTGAGGGAAAGGATGGCCTAAAAGTGAGTCCCAAAGCAGAAATGATTGAAGAGAGGGAGAGAGGGAAGAAGGGGAGCTCCAAGCCTCTAGCCCGAACCGTCGCAATCCCCATCCCCGTCGGTTCCGACACTAGCGCAGCCACTCCCCTAGGCCGCCCACTCCATCCAGTCTTCCCTTTCTCAACTTGGTCTCCAGGTCCATCTCCATCAACAGCAACAAAGCTCAACACCGCAATCCTCGTCGCCGTTCACACTCCACTATAGCACAGATCGACACCGCCATCACTGTTCCGGGTTTGCTTCCTCTTCTCTCTCCCTTACTATCTCTTTTTCTCCCCTCTTTGCTCTGCTATGTTTCTTCCTTCTCTGTTTTTGCTAGTTTGTATTCCTTCGTCTCTATTTTTTTGTTGTGTTCCTTATTTCTTCCTTTTTGTTTTTGCTGGCTAGATTGGAACCTTGAGGAGCTGAGGTTGAGGAAGTGTGAGAGGACAAAGGGTAATTGAAGAGAAGAAAGAGGAAATATGAAGGAGGCTAGACTGGCTAATCCTGTTGGTCAGTCAGGGAGGTGGCACCTATGTATCACCGATACGCGATACCGGTATGGTGATACCGGTATGGCGATACATAATTTCTCAAAAACAAGAATCAGGCGATATGGCGAGTATATGTATGTGTTTAAAAAATAAAAAATGTAAGAGGGAGAAGGCGACAACGGAGGGAGAAGGCGACGGTGGCTTGCAAAGGGAGAAGGCAGCGGTGAGATTGTAGAGGGGGAAGACGGCGGTGGCGGCAATTAGCAGGCTGGGTGGCGAGCTACTGGTAGAAGGAGAAGGGAGGGGAGGTGATGGCAGCTTGTAGAGGGAGAAGGCGACGGCGGTGAGATTGTAGAGGGAGAAGGGGTAGCGGCCGCTGGGCTGGGTAGAGGGGTGGCAGCGGTGAGACTGTAGAGGGAGAAGGGAGGAGAGGCGATAGTGGTAGCCCGCAGGCTCGGTGGAGGCTAGAGGGGAGGTGGCGGCTAGTAGCAGTCGTCAGGATTATTTTAATTAATTTTAAATGCTAAATTTCACCGATTCTTCACGGTACGGTATCGGCAATGATTGCCATATCCGATACCGGTATAGCAATTTTGCGAAGGATCAGTGATTCATAGGGTGGCACAATAATCAAAGGTTGCACAGTGCATAAATCAAGAAAGGGGAAGGTCAGGAAGATGCCACTACTAGGCTACTCCATTATTTCCTATTTAGTTTTTATTTAATTTGCTACTATACTAGGTTAGTATGTGTGTATGGCATCGCCTCGCCATGCGCCTTAAGCGCTTTGGCGGTAAAAAGGTGGTGAGTCACTTTGCCTCGCCTTATCGCTTTAATAACCATGCTGGAAAGCCACAATGTAGTTCAGTGCAATTCCAAACCTACACTAATAACAGTCTTGCTTCATATGCGGATTCTTTGACTCTATTGTCAATATTGTTGATAGTTTCTCTTTACTGAATCTATTTTATCTCTGAGGATTTCCTGATGACCTTTCTTTCTGCTAGCTTTGAGCAGTTGTGCATCAACTTTGCTAATGAAAAGCTTCAACAGCATTTTAATAAGGTATTTTTCTGATTTTTGCTCTCTCTCTCTTTCACACACACGCATGCATGCACACACGCATGCACGCGTGCGCACACACATACTGTCCACGCATTTGATATATTTCCTCTCTTAATCTAGCATGTTTTCAAGATGGAGCAGGAGGAATATAAAATAGAAGAAATCAATTGGAGCTACATCGAATTTGTTGATAACCAAGATATATTGGATCTGATTGAAAAGGTCTAAACTTTATAAGATTAAGCTAACTCATACATTTACCTTTGAAAATTTGTCTTGCAAATTCCCTCTGTTATATCATAGTGACATGATTGTCGTTGCCGTATTGCTTTCTAACTCATTAGAGCAATCCTTGCCCTCCTTGAACAATTGTGCTGCTTATTGTGCGCTAGGTTGCACTGACACTTATATTAGGTTCGATACCAATGTGATACACATTGAACATCCAACACGGTCTTGACATGTCTGGCATGTGTCAATGGAGTATTGGTCCATTTTCTATTCATAAAATTGGGTTTTCACAGAATGTCACAAAAATATCACCTTTAACATTGGCTATTTGATCGAAATTGCACACTTTTTTAGTGGTACCAGCAAATTTTTCCCTTTGATAGGGAAAATTTTTCTAGTGCCACTGAAAAAGTGCGCAATTTCGCTTCTGCCATTACTCTTTTCCTCGTTTCATTTTTGCCACTAGTCTGTGCTCTTCTTCCTCCTTTTGCCATTTATGTGAGTTGACCATCAGTCAGACAATTTTTCCCTCAGCGCGAATTGTTCTTTCTATTTTTTTTATTTTTAAAAAATAATAAATGAAGTCCAATTCTTTTGGAATTTTTTTTATGACCTTAGACTGCTAAAGATGGTACCATAAATTTTTTCAAGCATGATCAAGCTTATACATTTTTATAGAAATGAAGTCATTCAGCTTCGGCTCTAGATTTTTATAAAAATATACAAGCTTGATCATGCTCCGAAAATTTTATGGTACCATCTTTAGCAGTGTAGGATCATACAAAAAAAATTTCCAAAAGAATTGAACTTCATTTGTTGTCTTTAAAAAAAATCAAAAACAGAAGGAACAATTCGTGC
This sequence comes from Otatea glauca, assembly GCA_036346275.1. Classification (NCBI taxonomy): domain Eukaryota; kingdom Viridiplantae; phylum Streptophyta; class Magnoliopsida; order Poales; family Poaceae; genus Otatea; species Otatea glauca. The sequence continues at coordinate 22,002,114 of CM070730.1, read as the reverse complement.
TGAGGACAAAATTGTCCCACTAACGGTCAACTCATAGTCAACTGACGGAAACGGCAAAAAGAGGATGATGTAAAAACAATAGTGGCAAAAAATGAAACGATGAAAAGACTAGTGGTAGAACCGAAATTGCACACTTTTTCAGTAGCACTAGCAAAATTTTCCCTTTGATATACCATTAGCAACTTGACTATATTTTTTATGTCTGTGTCATTGCACCTAATACTCATGTACAAAGCTGGGTGACATATAGTAACTTGTTTAACATCCTTTAAATTGATTGCTTATCTGAATAATCTAATAGCAGTGCCAACTGAGCTAATAGCCATACCGGTATACTGAATATGGAAAGGATGCTGGTTAGTTTGATGCACACTGCACCCACTTCAATCATTTGCTTACATTGGAATTTTCGAATATTTGTACTTGCCATTTTACTAAGGCATTATTATGGCTATATTAAAACTTTGATCTTCAGAACATTTTCCATTTTGTGCATAAAAACCAAACATTATAAATAAATATAGCATCAGATAGAGTGATGATTTTTGAAAAAGATGGTATGTCACTGCTTATGTGTTATGTAGTAGCAGTGTCTTACTTTTGTCTCATTGTTGATGTAATCTTCCCTCCATTTATGTTTCATGCTGTTAACTGCAACAGTATTATATTATCTATAATCAAGGGCGTGAGTGAAAAATATATAAAAATAACTGTACCTTCAATAAGTTACTATAGTTCTTAGAAGACATTGTGACTATTGATCTGTTTATCCAAATAATTCGCCCTGAACCAGGGTTCACAAAATCTCCGAAAATTGGTCGAAAATCGCGATTTTCGGTCGTATCGGCGCGGAACTGCTTCTAAAACCGCCCGATAAACCGGTGCAATTCAAAAAAATTTATGCGACGTAAACCAGTCGAGAATCGACGAAAATCGCTCAAAAAATCGTCCACCAAAAAAGTTCAACTCGTCTGTTTTCCATCGAAATCGGCCGATTTTCCACGGAAATCGACCGAGAATCGACGAAAATCGCTCAAAAAATCGTCCACCAAAAAAGTTCAACTCGTCTGTCGATTTTCCACGGAAATCGACCGATTTTCCATCGAAATCGGCCGATTTTCCATGAAAAAAGATAATTTTTTATTTTTATTTTCAAAGTTTTTGATTTTGAAACTCCACGATTTTTTCCGATTTTCGGCTCGATATTTCCGATTTTCGAAATTCGAATTTCGGCCGATTTTTCCCAAACCGATTTTGTTAACCCTGCCTTGAACATAGTCTTAACTAATTTTGCGTGTATCTAAGTACCATATTTAACTAAACTCACATATTTGCTATGAGATTTTGTACTACTCTTACCAAATTTGCAGTAAATGAAGCATTGCAGCCTTAGAGAAGTGCATCATGAAATATGCACCTAGTGCTGAATTTTCTTACTATTTTTTATGCTATTTTATCTCTTTGGATTAAGTTGATTATTGCTAATTATTCTGTTGTGCAGAAACCAATCGGCATAGTTTCACTTTTGGATGAAGCATGGTAAAATGTTCACTTTAAGTAATCATGCACTAATGAGTTCCACACTCTGATTTCTTTCTAGTATTGTTATACAGCATGCTTGGAAAATCAACGCATGAGACTTTTGCAATGAAGTTATTTCAGAATTTTAGAGGACACCCCAGACTGGAAAAGCCAAAGCTCTCAAAGACAGATTTTGCCCTGTCTCACTTTGCTGGAAAGGCATGTTCTGTGAACCAACATTTCTTGTAAGACATTCTTGGAGTTTTGTTGCTTTTGAAAAGGTTAGAATATGTGGCATTGACGATTTACTCTTTTAGGTGATATACCAAACTGATTTATTTTTGGACAAGAACCGAGATTATGTAGTTGCAGAGCATCAGAATCTTCTGTCTTCTTCAAAATGCTCATTCATTTCTGGGCTCTTTGCTTCACAACAAGATGATCCATCAAAATCATCTTATAAATTTTCTTCTGTAGCTTCTCGGTTCAAGGTATAGCCTTGCACATTATTTTTTTCTTGCTTTATTCTAACTCAAAATTAAATAATATTCCTTTCTCTCTATCTACTTGCAGCATAAGTATCTCTTTCCTTCCCTCCCTCGCTCTGTTCTCTTTTTAAATAATACATTTTTTCAATAAGTTTACAAAAATAATATGCTGAGAAAAAAATTACAAAAATACAAACAGAGATCTATTTTGTCGCAGATTGAATTGGCCGACTGATTATTTTGTCGTAAATTCATTTTGTCGACAAGGTTGAGGCTTCTGTCGCCAATTCATTTGGCATTTCAAATGGAGACAGAAGTGTATTTTTGAAGGAAAAAACGGCGTATTATTTTGGCAAAATTATTTAAAAAATGTATTATTTAAAAAAATTCCTCTATGTGTGTGTGTCTTGTTTATCTCTGTCCTCTGTATGCACATGCACATGAGTGGGTCTGCACTAAGTTCTTTGATCCTATTGCTCTCTTAAGAAAAATACATATTTTTCTGTAAAGTTCATTTTATTTATCTACTTATGATGTGGTCAGTTGTCTAATCTCCACAGCAACAACTCCAAGCGCTTATGGAAACCCTTAGCTCAACAGAACCTCATTACATCCGCTGTGTAAAGCCAAATTCTCTGAATTTTCCACAGAAATTTGAAAACTGCAGTGTACTACAGCAACTGCGTAGCGGGGTTAGTACCATCGATTCCCCCCTCAAACACTAATATATCATGGCTTCTGATTAATGTTAACAGTATCTTCATTCTGCTCAACTCATATTCTTGTCCTGATACGCTTGCTTCATTGAGAGCATGTGATTTATTTAATTGAGTTACTCCAGGGTGTCCTTGAGGCTATTAGGATAAGTCTTGCTGGTTATCCCACAAGGAGAACATATACTGAATTCGTTGATCGCTTTGGACTTCTTGTGCCAGAACATATAGATGAAAGGTAAGCCATTGTATAACTTGCTTTCTTTACAAAGATAACTTGGGATTCATGGAATTGAGTGTACCAGGTGTAGACAATTTGAACTGTTTAAACATTTCCAGTCACCTAATTTGTTGGAAATGGAAGAAAAAACAGATTTTGATCTTTTATAGGAGAGCAATAGGTTGCGCAAGGTACATATTCAGTTTAATATTGCTTACCTAAATTTTATTATAAGGATCAGCAGCATAGGTTAGGGAAGCTATCTGACTTATATGTTGCATACTACGATTTATGGCTCAATGTGCTAGAGATAGTAGTTGCTTATCTGTGGCGTCCAGTAAATTACTCTTTTTGCCTATATGTACGCTATGTTGCACTTTGGTCCTGATTGTTATATGTGAGCTCGGAGGTTCAAATCCAGGCCGGTCCAAAAATCTAGGGCTAGCCACCCACAACCTGTAAATTTACACACACAAGAAGTTGATCCAGCTTTTGATATAGGCTACGAATTGAGGATGTGGGTGTTAAACAATATCCTATATTACCTTATATAGAGATTGCTAGTATCCTGTATTGCTTGTATAGATATTGCCTTATATAGCCTTTCCTTTTGTACCCACATGTACATGTATATATTCTGGCCTATTGGCCTCATGATGAATACAAGTGCTATTTATAACATGGTATCAGAGTAAGGTTAGGGTCAAGGTTTCACTGGTGTTGAACTTGCGCCATCCACAACCTTCTCCTTGTTGGCCAGCTACCGTCGCTCTTCCTGTGTCTCTTCCAACCACTCGCCGCTGTTCTCGTCCGACGATTCTACAGCCTCCGACGGCGCCTCGTCTCCCCTCCGCGCGCTGCCGACCCTCACTGCCAGCTTCTCCTTGTCTACTTCGGCCTTTGTCTTCGCCGTGGCTGTCCAGCGCTAGACCACGCCGCCACCTCCTTCTATGACGTCCTCAGCCTCCACGCGGGCACTACCGCATGGGAGATCAAGGCCGCATATCACCGCCTGGCCTGCGTTGTCCACCCATACTTCAACCGTGTCATTTTCTCGCTGCGCGCTGACCTTGAAGGACGCATAGTCGACGCCCTAGGCCCCATCGCCGCACGCCGACCTTTGCCCCTCCACCGGTGCTGGTTAGGGCTTGCTCTACCGGTCTCCCTTAGTCGTAGTCTCCCTCGGTCCCACACGCCGATTTCGAAGGACGTGGAGTCGGATGCCCTTGGCCCCCGTCGCTGCGCCAACCTCTGCCCCACTCCGCCATCGTAGATTACAACTCGCTCTACCGCTCTTCCTCGATCGCGGTCTCCCTTGGTCGAAACAGAGGAATCTCCCTCTGTTTTGATCACAAAAAAATGTCGTTGTCTTCTGGTTCTTCTTCGGCACTGTTTTTGTTCCTCGTTGCCCGGTTATCTTTGATGGTCTTAATTATCGAGACTGGGTTCTATATGTGTGCATTCACATATGTGGTCAGGGTCTTTGGGAGTTTCTCATCAGCGAGCTACCTTGTCTGCCTCATCCTGCTCCCCCTGCGTTTCTCATCGACGAGCTACCTTGTCCGCCTCATCCTACTCCCCCTGCTATGCCTGTTATTCCCAATGAGGCTAATGATGCTACTCAACAGAAAGCGTATGATGATCGTGCTGATGCTGTGGAGTTTTTCAGATTCAGTTTGCTGCCTACAAGATGTGGTGCCTCCACTATTTTGGTTGCTAGCATGGAGGTGCATCTCACCGGAGACATGGTTGCTTTGTCTTCAGCACAGTTGATGTGGGCGCATCTTCAAGACCGCTATGAGCCTGCTGGCGATTCTTTGTACCTAGCTGTTGTGCGAGGGTGATTCTACCGTCATTGCAATAGGGTGATTCTACCGTGGATGATTTTTTCGTGCAATTGTCCTCAGTGTGACGTCAGCTTGATTCTCTTGGACTGGTGGTTTGCCGCACTTACCAGTGCTGTTAGCGTCAGCCCTCTCATCTGGAGATTCGTTGTGTCTAGTACTTCTTAACATGTCTCCAGGCTGAGTTTGAGTAGATTTGTGCCTAGCTGCTCGTTCGGCACCCTCGTGTGACTATGTTGGAGGCCCTTACAGCTATTCGTACTGAGGAGACTCGCATTCGTGGTGCGGATCTACTAGTGTCTCCTTCGGTCTTAGCTGTATGTGCACCAGTTTCCACATCCATTGTGCCTCGTGTTGCCCCTCCACTAGTGGCGCCTACTCCAGTGGCGACTGTTGGAGGTGAAAGGGGCTTCACTACAACTAGTGTGACAAGAATGGACATGTGGAATAGTTCTGTTACCAGAAGAAGGATATTGCTCGTCAAGGTGGGCGCCCCCTAGGGTGCTGGAGGCTTGGGTGCCTCCCCTCAGAGGACCTCTGTTGGTTCTGATTCCACTCAGGAGATTCTGACGCTGCTACGTCGCATGGCTGCTTCTGTATCAACAGGTTCTGTTGGTTCTGCTACTCAGTCTTTTAGTGAGAGACCACCTTTCACATCTTTGTCAGGTATCTCACCATGGATTCTTAACTCCGGTGCTTATTTTCATATGACATCTGACTCTACTAGTCTTAAATCCATTAGTCCTCTAGCTACTCCCATCATTGTTCAGACCGCAGATGGTACCTCTCTTTCCATTACAGGACGAGGCACTTTTTTGTCTTCCTCTTTTCATGTTCCTGTTGTTTCTCATGTTCCCAAATTGACCATGCAGCTTATGTCTGCTGGCTAGCTCACTGATCATGACTGTCGTGTTATTCTTGATTCCGACTCTTGTTGTGTTCAGGATCACTGCGTGGGGTTTCTGGTTGGTACTAGTCCTCGCTGCCCGTGACTCTTAGCGTCTTTGGGGGCATGACTGGCTTCGTCTTCCTTCCGCTGCCCCTTTCAGTCTCTCCGTCTCCTCCACCACTTCCTCCTCCGTTTCATCCTCCACCGTGTCATTTGCTCAGTGGCATCACCATTTGGGACATCGTTGTGGTTCACATCTATCTTCTTTAGTTTATCGTGATCTTTTTAGGGTCTGTGTCTGATGATGCCTCTTTAGATTGTGCAGGATGTAAGCCTGGCAAGTAGCTACAACTCCCCTATCGTTCCAGTAAGTTCGTGTCATAACGTCCTTTTGATCTTGTTTATTCCGATGTTTGGGGTCCGGCTCCCTTTGTTTCAAAAGAGGTTATAGATATTTATTCTTTTTATAGATGATTTCTTTCGCCACACTTGGATATATTTTATACCTTCTCATATTGAGGTTTTATCCATCTATAAGACTTTTGCCACCATGATCCATACTCATTTTGATTCTCCTATTCATGTTTTTCGTGCTGACTCGACAAGGGAGTATCTATCAGGAGTCCTTTATGCTTTTATTGCTGAGCAAGGCACTCTTTCTTAGTTTTCTTGTCCTGATGCTGATGCTTAAAATGGTGTGGTTGAGCGTAAGCATCGTCATCTTGAGACAGCTCATGCTCTTTTGCTTGCTTCCACTGTTCGACCTCACTTCTGGGCTAAGGCTGTTTCCACTGCCACTTACCTGATTAATATTCATCCTTCTTGTACTTTTTAGGGTGGGATTCCAGTAGAGCATCTTTGTAGCATGACTCCTGATTATGCTAGTCTTCGGCTCTTTGGGTGTATATGCTTTGTTCTTCTTGCACCTTGTGAACGCACCAAGCTGACCGTTCAGTCTGCTGAGTGTGTTTTTCTAGGATATAGTGCTAAACATAAGGGATATCATTGTTGGGATCTTGTTGGCCGACGAATGTGGATCTCTCGGGATGTTACATTTGATAAGTCTCGTCCCTTTTATCCTCGTTCTTCTCCCACTTCGGCATCTCTTGTCGAGCTGCTTTCTTTCCTAACTTTTCCTGATACTCTAGTTGCTACTTTTCCTTTTCCACGGTTGGCATCTCCTTCATCACCGGCCCCTCCTTTGGTGTCTTCTTCATCACCGGTGTCTCCTCCAAAGGTTTCTCCTGATATAGTTCCTTTTTATCCTCTATACTACACTCGTCGTCCGCGAGTTGAGGATTCCTCTGATGTGCCATCTTTTCCTGCCGAGCCACCTTCTTCAATGCCTCCTCGCTATGCTCTTTGCAATCGTCAGTCTATTCGGCCGCTAAGCGCCTTGGCTTTGTTGGTGCAGTTCTTACCGAGCCGACTTTCTTACCGTGATGCTGTTATCATCAAGAATGGCAGCATGCGATGGCAGAGGAGCTTGCTGCCCTTGCGCACACTGGCACATGGGATCTTGTGCCCCTTCATCCACGTGTCCGTCCTATTACATGCAAGTGGGTCTATAAGGTTAAAACTCGCTCTGATAGTTCTCTTGAGTGTTACAAGCCTTGTCTCATGGAATGTGGTTTTCTGTAGAAGCATGGTCGTAATTATGATTAGACTTTTGCTCCTATGACTCATATAATCACTGTTCGCACTCTTCTTGTTGTAGCCTTTGTTCGTGAGTGGTCCATCTCTCAGCTTGATGTCAAGAATGTCTTTCTTAATGTTGAGCTGTGTAAGGAGGTCTATATGCAGCCACCATCGAGGTATTCTATTCCTGAGGGCATGGTTTGTCAACTTCGCCGTTTTCTCTATGGGCTTAAGCAAGCCCCTCTTGCCTGGTTTGAGCGTTTTTCTTCTGTGGTCACTGCGGCTGGTTTTTCTGCTAGTGCTCACGATCCTGCAATTTTTGTTCACACTTCGCCTCGTGGTCGCACTCTTTTCCTTCTGTATGTTGATGACAAGATCATCACTGAAAATGATTCTCAATATACTACCTTTGTGAAGGTACGTCTCAGTTAGCAGTTTCTCGTGTCTGATCTGGGTTCCCTTTGGTACTTTGTTGGGTTGAGGTTTCTTCTATTATGAATAGCACTTGTATTCAATATGAGGCCGATGGGCCAAACTATATAGTGTTACATGTGGGTACAAAAGGAAAGCCTATACAAGGCAATACACAAATATAAGGCAATATAGGATACTAGCAATCTCTATACAAGGTAAGTACAGGATATTGTCTAACACCCCTCAAACTCATGGTGTATCAACAACACTGAGTTTGGAGAGATAAAACCTATGATGAGCTCTAGTCTGTGTCTTCGTGAAGAAATCTGCCAACTGAAGCTCTAAAGGCACGTACTGAAGAGCCACAACTTGATCCTGTACCTGTGAGCGTATGTAGGAAGCATCAACACCGATATACTTGGTGAGCTCATGCTTCATTGGGTCTCGAGCAATGCTAATAGCACCTATACTGTTAGATAAAAGAGGAGTCGGTGTAAAAACACAAACACCAAAATCCTCAAGTAACCACCGTAGCCAGGTAACCTCTGCTGTCAAAAGAGCCATAGCTCGCGACTCAGCCTCAACACTCGAACGAGAAACTGTTGTCTGTTTCTTAGTCTTCCAAGCAATGAGAGAACCACCAAGAAAAACACAGTAAGCAAAAAGAGATCGACGATCAGAGTGATTACTAGCCCAAGTAGCATCAGAGTATGCCTGGAGCTGTAAAGAGCTGGAGCATGGAAAGAAAAGACAATGAGAGATAGTTCCACGAAGATATCGTAGAACACGAAGAAGATGACTATAGTGGAGCTAAGTGGGAGCAGAAACGAACTGACTCAAGATATGAACAGGATACAAAATATATCAGGACGAGTGACACCAAGGTAAACAAGACTCCTAACAAAATGACGATAACGAGTAGGATCCTCAAGAGTTCACTATCAGTAGACCGAAGGTGAACATTGAGCTCCATAGGAGTCTCGGCTGTGCGCTGGTCAGTAAGGGAAGCACGATCAAGAAGGTCCTGAATATACTTCTCTTGCGATAAAAAGAAGCTCTCAGATGTAGAAGAAACTTCAATACCAAGGAAGTAGCGAAGGGGACCCATATCAGACATGAGAAACTGCTCACTGAGACGTGACTTTACAAAGCCAATATACTGTGAATCATCTCCAGTAATGATCATATCATCGACATATAGAAGAAGAGTCTGATCACGAGGCGAAGTGTGAACAAAGAGCGCAGGATATGAGTACTAGCAGAAAAACCAGCAGTAGTGACCACAAAAGAAAAACGCTCAAACCAAGCACGAGAGGTTTGCTTAAGCCCATAAAGAGAGCGACAAAGTAGACAAACCATGCCCTCAAGAACAGAATACCCTAGTGGTGGCTGCATATAGACCTCCTCACTAGCTCACCATTAAGAAAGGCATTCTTGACATCAAGCTGAGAGATAGGCCACGCACGAACAGAGGCCACAGCAAGAAGAGTGCGAACAGTGGTCATATGAACCACAAGAGCAAAAGTCTCATCATAATCATGGCTCATGCTGAAAACCCCGTGCCACGAAACGAGCCTTGTAGCGCTCAAGAGAACCATCAGAGCGAGTCTTAACCTTATAGACCTACTTGCATGTAATGGGACCAACACATGGAGGAAGGGGCACAAGATTCCACGTGCCAGTGCCCTCAAGGGCAGCAAGCTCCTCTGCCATCGGATGCTGCCATTCCTGATGAATAACAGTATCGCGGTAAGAAGTCGGCTCGGCAAGAACAGCACCAGCAAAGTCAATGCGCTCAGGAGTCCGAATAGACTGGCGATCGCGAAGAGCGTAGCGAGGAGGCACTGAAGAAGGTGACTCAACAGGTACACCAGAAGACTCCTCAACTCGCGGACGACGAGTGTAGTATAGAGGATAAGAAGGAACAATGCTAGAGGAAACATCTGGAGGAGGCACCGGATGTGAATACTCCTGTGGAGAGGCCGGCGAAGGAGGCACCAACTGTGGAGAAGGAAAAATGACAACAGGAGTATCAGGAAAAGTCAGGAAAGAAAGTGACTCGACAAGAGATACTGGATTGGAAGAAGGACGAGGGTAGAAAGGACGAGACTCATCAAAAATAACATCCCGAGATATCCGCATCCGTCGGCCAACAGGATCCCGACAGCGATATCTCTTATACTTAGCACTATAGCCCAGAAAAACGCACTCAACAGACTAGCAGTCAGCTTGGTGCGTTCACGAGGTGCAAGGAGAACATAGTGTACACACCTAAAGAGGCGATGACTAGAGTAATCAGGAGGCATGCCACAAAGACGCTCCACCAGAATCCCACCTTGAAGAGCAGAAGAAGGCTGAGTATTAATAAGTGGCAGTGGAAACAGCCTTAGCCCAGAAGTGAGGTGGAACAGCGGAAGTAAGTAAAATAGCACGAGCTGTCTCAAGAAGATGACGATGCTTGCGTTCAGCCACACCATTCTGAGCATGAGCACCAGGATAGAAAAACTGAGAAAGAGTGCCCTACGTAGCAAGAAAAGCACGAAGGGCTCCTGACAAATACTCCCCTGCTGAGTCAGCACGAAGAACTCGAATGGGAGAGTTAAATTGAGTACGGATCATAATGGCAAAATTCTTATAGATGGATAAAGCCTCGCTACGAGAGGGCATAAAGTATATCTAAGTGTGACGAGAGAAATCATCTATAAAAAGAATATAATATTTATGACCCCCTTTTGAAACAAAAGGAGTCAGATCCCAAACATCAGAATGAATAAGATGAAATAGACGTTGGGATATAGACTCACTGGAAGGATAGGGGAGTTGTAGCTGTTTACCAAGCTTACAACCCGCACAATCTGAAGAGGTATCACTAGAAACAGATCCTAAAAGATCACGACGAACTAAAGAAGACAGACGTGACCCACAAAGATGTCCTAAACAGTGATGCCACCGAGCAAACGACCCGGTAGAAGATGCAATGGAAGCGGAAGCAGTGGAGGAGACTGAGACACTGGCAGGGGCAGCGAAAGGAAGACAAAGCCAGTAAAGCTCCCAGAGACGCTGAGAGTCACGGCGGCGAGGGCTAGTCCCGTGCGGCAATCCTGAACACAGCAAGAGTCAGAATCAAAGATAACACGACAGCCATGATCATTGAGCTGGTCGGCGGATATGAGCTGCATAGTTAGTTTGGGAACATGAGAAACAACATGAACATGAAAAGAGGAAGATAAAAGAGTGCCTCGTCCTGCAACAGAAAGAGAGGTACCATTTGCAGTCTGCACTGTGATAGGAGCAGCAAGAGAACTAATGGAATGGAGACTCGTGGGATCAGATGTCATATGAAAAGAAGCTCCAGAGTCAAGAATCCTTGGTGTGATACCTGATGAGGAGGAAGGTGGTCTCTCACCGAAGATCGAGTAGCGTAACTGCAGAACTCGACGGCAGAGGCGACCATGCGGCGAGCGGCGTAAGAATCTCCTGAGTAGAATCAGAACTAGCAGAGGTCTGCTGAGGAGAAACGCACAGAAGTCCAGTGCCCTTAGAAGGGTGTCTACCTCGACGAGCAAGATCCTTTTTCCTTCGGTAGCAGAACTGCTCCACATGCCCATTCTTGTTGCAATAGGTCCAGTGAAGCCCTCCACCCCTAGTAGTCGACACTGAAGTAGGCGCCACTGGTGGAGGAGTAGCACGAGGCACTGCTAGGACTGAAGGAGATATGAGCAGGCCTGTACCACGAAGATGAGTCTCCTCAGTACGAATAGCTGCAAGGGCCTCCAATAAGGTCACACGAGAATGATGAGCAAGCAGCTGAGCACGAATCTACTCAAATTCAGCCCGAAGACGTGTCAGCAAGTCTTAGATGGGACGGCTCAAGTGAGAGTCTTTGTCGGCAAAGATCGACAGTCTGACAAACCTTCGGTCCAAGAGAATCAAGCTGACGCCATACCGAGGATAGTTGTGCATAGAACTCATCCACGATAGAATCACCCTGCTATAACGACTACTCCTATCGTACAACAGTAAGGTACAAAGAATCGCCAGCAGGCTCATAGCGATCGCAAAGATGCGCCTACATCAGCTGTGCCGAAGACAAACCAACAATATCACCAGTGAGATACACCTCTATGCTAGCAACCAAAATAGCAGAGGCACGAGCATCTTCATCAATCCATATCCTATATGCAGTAAATTGAATCTGAAAAGGCTCCATAGCATCAGCATAGTCATCGGAGGCCTTTTGTTGAGCAACAGCATCAGCCTCCTTAGGAATAATAGCCGCGTCAGGGGGAGCAGGACGAGGCAGACATGATAGCTCGCCAATAAGAAACTCCTACAAACACTGACCACGCATATGAAGGCGCATATGAAGAACCCAGTCTCGATAATTAAGACCATCGAAAATAACCGAGCAGTGAGGAACAGAGACGGTGCTCGAAGAACCTGCAGATGACGACATTTTTTTTAAAACGAGAACTTAAACCCGGCTTAAATACCGTTCGATCGGTTTCAAGTCCGATCGGAAACAAAAAGCTGGCGGACTCGAGCTCAGGTCGGCGTCACTGGCGGCAGCCGGTGGCTTGGATCGGGCCGGCAAAGAAGCCGCAAGACGTCGGTGAGCAGAGGCGACGCCGACCGAGGCAAGAGACCGGGCGATCGGCGCGAACGAGTGCGAAGGCGGCCCACGGCGGGGCTACCAAGGTGTTGCGGGCCGAGGCGGCGACGGAGACGGACCGGCCGGACGGACGAGCTCGTCTGCGATGTCGGAGACGCGGGCCGGCGTTGGGCGTCGGCTGAGATAAGATGCTCAGGCGGCGGCGCCGGGTGCTGGCTTGGGCCAAAGCGACGAGGAGCGGCATGGAGATCAGGCACGCAGAGGCACAGGCCAGCCGGAAGGTGTGCAGGCCGAAGGCGGCTTGCTCGAGCACAAGCCAGGCAGCGACGAGAAGGCGTGGAGAGAGAAGATCTGGTGAGCGGCCGGTAGGATGCGCGAACGAGATCGACGAAGATGAGCCAACTGGTGTCAGAAGAACGAACGACGCAAGTGCAATGCCAAAAAAAGGTAAACCTAACTTGGCTCTGTTACCATGTTATGTATAGCACTTGTATTCAATATGAGGCCAATTGGCCAGAATATATAGTGTTACATGAGGGTACAAAAGGAAAGCTTATACAAGGTAATACGTACAAAAGGAAAGCCTATACAACGCAATACACAAATATAAGGCAATACAGGATACTAGCAATCTCTATACAAGGTAAGTACAGGATATTGTCTAACATGTTCTACACTTGAGGACTTCTTCCTGTCCCAAGAGAGGTATATTTAGAATCTTCTTGATCGTGCTTCTCTCACTGATCAGCGTGTAGCCGAGACCCCCATGGAGCTCAATGTTCACCTTCGTCCTACTGATGGTGAACCTCTTGAGTATCCTACTCACTATTGCCATCTTATTGGGAATTTTGTTTACCTTGGTGTCACTCATCCTAACATTTCGTATCTAGTGTATATCTTGAGTCAGTTCGTTTATGCTCCCGCTCGCTTCACCATAGTCATCTTCTATGTGTTCTATGATATCTTCGTGGAACTATCTCTCGCCATCTTTTCTTTCCACACTTCAGCTCCGTACAGCTCTAGGCATATTCTGATGCTACCTGGGCTAGTGATCACTTTGATCGTCGGTTTCTTTCTGCCTACTGGTTTTTCTTGGTGGTTCTCTCATTGCTTGGAAGACTAAGAAGCAGACAGCAGTTTCCCATTCGAGTGCTGAGGCTGAGTTACGAGCTATGGTTCTTTTGAATGCAGAGGTTACTGGCTATGGTAGTTAGTTGAGGATTTTAGTGTTTCTGTTTATACACCTGCTCCTCTTTTATTTGACTATACAGGTGCTATTAGCATTGCTCGAGACCCGGTAAAGCATGAGCTCACCAAGAATATCGGTATTGATGCTTCCTACATGCGGTCACAGGTGCAGGATCAGGTCATGGCTCTTCAGTATATGCCTTCAGAGCTTCAGTTGGCAGACTTCTTCGCAAAGGCACAAACTCGAGCTCAGTATAGCTTTATCTCTCCAAAGTCATTGTTGTTGATCCACCATGAGTTTGAGGGGAGTGGTTAGACAATGCCCTATATTGCCTTGTATAGAGATTGCTAGTATACCGTATTGCCTTGTATAGATATTGCTTTACATAGGCTTTCCTTTTGTACCCACATGTACATGTATATATTCTGGCCTCATAATGAATACAAGTGTTATTCATAACAGCATAAGGACCTTTACAACACTAGCTTCAAATGCTTACTATCAGCGCTGTGCTGCGCATACAGAGCAGAGTGAACCAAAGTGACTCGCACTGTTGCACATGCAATTTCTTATATTCATGCCATATGCTCAGAACACGTGAGATATCAATATATCTTTTCTTGGGAATCTCTCTCGTCTCACCTGGCAGTGTGGATTAAGAATTGTTTCCACAAATGCAACCCCAGACTGATATAGTATATTCTTTTAACAATCCACATTGGCTCAAAAACAATGAGTTATCGCACTCCTGCTGTAAGGATATTCTGTAGGAAGAATGCTCAGTGAATCGATCATTCCATTACTCTGAAAAAGTTTATAACGTGTCTCTCCAGATGTCCTAACAAAGCTGACTTCTCCAAGTTTTATATGAAAAGATGATCAGACATGCTAATTTAAACACACTTATTTTTGGTTTAAAGATATCACTAATGATACATCGTTTATGAGGAAAATAATGTTCATACGTAAATCTGCTATCTTGTTACCTTCTTTTATACCTATTTTTTCTTGTGTCATTTTGAGCTGGGTGTTATGTTTTGCTTTCCAGAAACTTTTCTCTGTACATGATTATAGAGTGATGAATCATTAATTTTGCATTTTTGTTTTGGCTATTGCAGGTTTGATGAGAAATTGCTGACAGCAAGAATCCTAAAGCAATTGAGTCTCGAGAACTTTCAGGTACAGTATCCTAATTCTATCCAGCCTTAGACTATGAAAGTTTTGTTTTTGTTTTGTTGGGGATAGTTACCCTTTTTGTTTTAACCTTGGGGTTGAGTCTATTTTAACTCAAGCATTCAACTAGCACTAGTCAGTCCGGCCTCCAACTACCATTATATCAGTATTGCTTTGTCTATGTTCTTTTTTCCTTTTAGCAAAAAAATTAAGGATATAGGGTTATGTTTGCGTGATATTCAGTTCAAGTTTTAAGATGGAACTGATGTGATATTCAAGAACCACAAGGTGCATACCATTTTTGTTAGTGTAGATCACCAACAGAACTAGGCAAAAGTCAAATAGGCAATTGTTGCAGGAGTTGCATATGATTCATTTAAGCACGTTATCCTGCATTAGCTTTCTATGCAAAGTAAATATTTGACTGATATTAACTTGACCTACGTGAGCCTGACTATATTCTTCAGCTTGGCAGAACAAAAGTTTTTCTTCGTGCTGGGCAGATTGCTGTTTTGGACTCCAAACGTACTGAGATTCTGGAAGGTGCTGCCAGGATCATTCAGGGTCGCTTTCAAACCTTTATTGCTCGCAAGAACTATCTTTCTACTAGGAAAGCTTCTATTTCTCTCCAAGCATACTGCCGAGGTTTGTTGGACATTTATGTGGTTTTTGCACTCTTTATGTGAAGCTATGCTAATTTCTCTCTACTAGATAACATGCACAAATTGCCCATTGCATCTCTACTTGGTTGTTAGGCCATACCAGTTTCAATGCGGCCAAAATGCTAACAAAAAGTGATACAAAATCTTTGATTAGAGAAAGCACACAAACTACAACTTTTGACTAACTCGAAGCATTGAAGATTAAAAAGCTGTGCCTGATCTCTTTCCTATCCTCATCTTTTCTCACTGGTGTGCTTTCTTATGTCATAACCACTTACATGCTGTATGAAATTTTGTTGATCTGGTGACTGGCGAGCTTCTTTTAAACATGTTTTGAGATTATTATTTTGCAGGGTGTTTAGCACGAAATATGATCGAAGCTAAGAGACAGATAGCAGCGGCCGTTTCGGTAGAAAAATACGCTCGAAGATGGTTCTGTCGTTGTGCATATTTGCATCTTTGTTCTGCAGCTCTTGTTATCCAGTCTGATGTTCGATATATGCTAGCAGTTCAGAGATCGCTGCACTTGAAGAAGGATAAAGCTACAACTATTATCCAGGTCAGTCTCATCTTTGAGTCTGTTGAACCAACTGAATCAAAGTTAAAAAATCATAGTACATCGACCCACCCACTTCCCCACATCTTACACGTCATTTACAAATGGCTGTTCAGTCTGAACAACTACACCCCGTTGCTAAGATTCTTAAGACAAGGAGCAAGTATGTCAATTCATGGGGCATCAAATGTGTCAATTCTTCAGTGCTTTGCATGTATCTGATCATAACTTTCTTACCTTGGCATAGAAAGTTAGCTTTATTTGTTGGTGGCTCACGTTTGTTGTGAAATGTAAATCATGCAAGCACATGCGCATGTGATGCTTATTGTTTCTTTATTTCTTGATGCAATTACTTTCTCTGTCTCTAGAAACCAAGTATGTTACTTTTAAGTACGGAAAATATTAGTTTTGATATAACTGATCCTCAAAATTTGTGCATGTTATTCCATTACCAATCTTTTGATAATTATTTTTAACTTTCAAGTTATAGAATCTTTTCATTGCATTGAAGATTCACTTGCCCTTTGTAGATTTCCATGATTATTCTTTGCTTCTCTTTTTTGTTTTGTTCATTCATCTGGTTGATGTGTACTGACAATCCTGTCCATTTAACATATAGGCTTGGTGGAGAATGCGGAAGCTCCATAATTTCCATCAGAAATACCGACACGCAACAGTTCTCATTCAGTGTTGTTGGAGACAGAAGCTCGCTAAAAGGGCATTGAGGAACCTTAAACAGGTATGAATTATGAAAGTTTATTAATTCCCCATTTATCTTGGTTATGTGGATGGAAGCAGTGTTCAGGAAACTGTTTGCATCAGGAAAACCGCTACTTAATTTTTCAAATTTCCAAATTTAGGTATTTGAAAATTTGATGTTTGGATCTGTTAGGATAATCACGCATGAGTTAATATGCATGAATCGGTTTCATGTGTTAATATGCATGCACACATGCATGAAACGGTTTCTTGTGTTAATATGCATGCACACATGAATGAAACGATTTCATGTGTTAATATGCATAAACATGCATGTCAGTTTTTTTTAGTTTTTACTCTAGTATGCATGTAACTACATGAGTGTCATGATGTGGCTATTAACTAGACATATTTACTTTGTAGAAGTTACATTTTGATGTTGCTTATAAAAGAAGGATAAACCCTGATAATGTGGTACAATTGCGCCACACAAAAATTGCTTGTTCTCTTGCGTGTATTATACATCTCGGGTGTCCAAGTTCTGCGTGAGTTGTGTTCGGGGTGATAGCGTGTGTTCTCACAAGGCCGGCAACTACAAGTGGTATCGAGCTAAGGTTGCTCGATTCGTGCAATGTCGGCTCGGCGGAGGACAATCGAGGCCGCCACCACGGCGTGGCGTCGCGCTCACCTTCTCCCCATCCGCAGCGACCGCGGCATCGCGACGATCGTGGTGCCTGCGAGGTTGTGGTGCAGCGGACAGTGCGGGAAGTCGGCAGTTCAACCTATCCGACCTTGACGCGTACCAACTACAACGACTGGGCGTTGATGATGAGGGTGATGCTCCAGGCGCGAGGTCTCTGGGAAGCTGTCGAGCACGGCGATGCTGAGCTCCAGGAGGACCGTATGGCGCTGGAGGCAATACTGAAGGCCGTTCCACCGGAGATGATTTCTTCACACCGGTGATGGACATGCGAGTCGGAACCGACCACGTTCGGAAGGCGAGGGCCCAGCTACTTCGCAAGGAGTATGAGGCCATTGAATTCCGGGACGGCGAGGCGGTGGAGGACTTCGCCATGCGCCTAAGTGGTGGTGAGCACTCGCGCTCCTGGTGGCGTCATCGACGAAGAGAAGGTGGTGGAGAAGTATTTGCGCGTCGTACCCCAGAGGTTCTCGCAAATAGCTTTGTCCATTGAAACGCTTCTTGATTTGTCAACACCATCCATCGAGGAAGTGTGAGGCGGCTCAAGGTGCTGAAGATCGCACCATCGCCCAACTCGGTGACAACGAATAAGAAGTTGTTGCTTACAGGAGGAGTGAGGCGCGGCGCAAGCGGCGCTTGGGCGTGAGGAGTCATCA
This sequence comes from Otatea glauca, assembly GCA_036346275.1. Lineage (NCBI taxonomy): Eukaryota > Viridiplantae > Streptophyta > Magnoliopsida > Poales > Poaceae > Otatea > Otatea glauca. The sequence continues at coordinate 21,984,140 of CM070730.1, read as the reverse complement.
CGGGGTGCAAGGTCGAGCCAAAATGCGCGGCGGCGTGGGAGGCCACGACCACCCGGAAGAAACGGCGATCTTGGCCGTGTTGGGAAGGAGGCACACGCGACTTGTCGCGCGACAAAGCGCCGTAATCGCAGCAATACGGCATCGGGCGCGATCGCCGCCCGGCCGCGTCATGTAACGAAGGAGGAGGTTCGCTATGTCGAGGCACGGGAGGAACAACCGCACTTTTCTTGGCGAGCAACGCGCGAGTTCGCGAGTTGCGGACGGCGGCGCAGCAGTCTTCCTCAACGAAGAGAGGTGATTCCGGTGGATGTTGGCCACGACTGTGGTATCTTGACACGGGCTAGCAACCACATGACCGGAACCGCTCCATGCTAGCATCGCTCGATGAGACAAAGTCGCGGGGCATTGTGAAGTTCGGAGATGAGTCTCAAGTGGAGATTTGTGGCAAAGGCTCCGTGTTGTTCCAGTGCAAGAACTCGGAGCATCGTGTGCTCACGGAGGTATATTATATTGCAGTAACATTGTCAGTTTGGGCCAGCTCGACGAGAATAGGTGCAAGATCGTCATCGAGGATGGCGGTGTGCATCTTCGGCCGTGGCGCCCTCGCTAGCGAAGGTGATGCGCTCGCGAACCGCATGTACACGCGGGTGAACATCATTGAGCGGTGTGCCTCTTGGCGGCATGCGGCGACACGGCGTGGCGTTAGCACGCGCGCTACTACGCATATGCACTTTCGCGCGCTTCACGATCTGGCGGTCAAGCACATGGTGGATGGCGTCTGCGAGCATCGGCCGGGTGGACGTTTTGCGACTCTTGCGCGCCGCCAAGCAAAGAACGAACTCCGTTCCCTCAGGCCTCGACATACCGGGCTAAGCGCGAACTGGAGCTCGTGCACGGTGACCTCTGCGGTCCGATCAACCCGGCATCCCCAGGCGGGGCTAAATATTTCTTGTTAATTGTCGATGATTATAGCAGGTTCATGTGTGTTGAAATGCTGCGGTCCAAGGATGAGGCATTCAAGTACTTCCGCAAGATCAAGGCTCTCACGGAGAACGAACGTGATGTCCGACTAAAGGTGTTCCGTTCAGATCGCGGTGGAGAATTCAACTCTATCGCGTTCGGCGACTGGTGTGATGAGCAGGGCGTCAAACGGTACACCACCGCACTCTACTCGCCGCAGCAGAACGGCGTCGTCGAGCGCCGAAACCGGACGGTTGTCGAGATGGCGAGGAGCCTGCTCAAGAGCATGCACGTTCCAGCGATGTTCTGGGCTGAGGTGGTGAAGACCGCGGTGCACATCCTGAACCGCTCCCCGACAAGAAGCCTCAAAGACTGCACTCCATATGAAGCCTGGCACAAGCGACGCCCAAACGTGTCATACTTTCGGACCTTTGGGTGCGTCGCACACGTGAAGAACGTCGGCCCCGGCATCAACAAGCTCGCGGATCGCTCGACCACAATGGTCTTCATCGTCTATGAGGATGGGTCAAAGGCGTACCGTGTTTATGATCCACGCGCACGCAAGCTGCACATCACTCGGGATGTAGTGTTCCAAGAGGAGAAGGCCTGGGATTGGCATGCAGGCAGCGACATGCGTGGTACCGACCCCTTGCCAAGCACTTTCATCGTCGAGTACTTCACCGAACTACGTCGGGACCCAACACCAAATCCCGATGGAGATCCGGTGAACCAAGCAGGCCTGACTGTGGAGAACAACGGTGAGGGCACTGTTGGTGACTCGCCACAGGATGCAACTCCACGCCTAGGCTGGCACAAGCGATCGTCGGGTGTGGGGTGGGGTCACACCACCGGCCGTGGGTCGCATGACTTCGGGCGTGCCACTCCACTCCGCGACATCAACAACATCTACGACACGACGGCCGTGCGAGCTTGAGTTGATGGCTTGTGCATGCTAGCCGACGAGCGGCCGCGGCGTCAATCAAGCGCTCAAGGAGGCGTCTTTGGAGGAGTGCCATGGAGGATGAAATGCACTCCATTGCCGGGAACCACACTTACGAATACGCCGAGCTCCCCGCTGGGCATCGTGCCATCGGGTTGAAGTGGGTGTTCAAGGTGAAGAGAGATCCTCTCGGCAACATCGTGAAGCATAAAGCACGTCTAGTGGCGAAGGGATATGCGCAGCGGCCTGGTGTTGATTTTGATGAAGTTTTTGCGCGGTGGTACGCATGGACACGGTGCGTGTCTTTGCTGGCTCTTGCGGCGCATGGTGGTGGGAGGTCCACCATATGGGCGTCAAGTCGGCTTTCCTCGATGGGGAGCTAGCCGAGGAGGTCACGTCACGGCAACCGCGAGTTTCGTCGACGATGATCGCTTGACATATGGTGCTGCGCTTGCACAAGGCGTTGTACGGTCTTCGCCAAGCACCGCGCGCCTGGTATGCTAAACTCAACGACCGCAAGCGGCTTCGGGCGCGCGCGACCAGCTGGAACCGCAGCGTGTGTACCGATGAAGGAAGAACGATGCCTTCCTGCTTATGGGGGTGTACGTCGATGACTTGATCATCACCGGCTCCACCGTCGACGCCATAACTGAGTTCAAGGAGCAGATGAAGATCATGTTTAGCATGAGTGACCTCGGGCTCCTAACTTACTATCTTGGCATCGAGGTGCACCAAGGACCCGAGGCGATCACTTTGTGCCAGAACAGGTATGCACTAAAGATTGTTGAATCCGCAGGGTTGGCAGGCTGCAACCCGTGCGCAACACCGATGGAGAATCGGTTGAAATTGACCAAGAAGGATGAAAGCGAAGTTGTTGATCCCAGGGAGTATCACAGTATAGTTGGGAGTCTGCGTTATCTTGTAAACACTCGACCGGACATTGCATATCCCGTGGGGATCGTCAGTCGATACATGGAGGCCCTACCAAGCGACATGACGGTATGAAGCATATTCTTAGGTATGTAAGTGGGACGGTCTCATTTGGGTGTCGCTATGACAAGTTTGGTGTGCCCAAGTTCTTTGGGATATTGTGATAGTGATCTTCTTTGGTGGCGTTGATGATCGAACAAGACGTGCAGGGTGGCTTTCTTTCTTGGAGACACCGGTGACATGGGCGTCCACGAAGCAAAAGATCGTTGCACTCGTCTTGTGAAGTCGAGTACATCGCGGCGGCTACGGCGGCATGCCGGGGTGTGGCTCGCCAGACTAATTGGAGATCCGCGGGAGCGGCGCGATGAAGGTGAAGCTACATATTGACAACAAGTCTGCGATCGAGTTGTGCAAGAATCCTATGTATCACGACCGTAGCAAACACATTGACACTCAGTTTCACTACATCCAGGAGTGTGTCAATGACGGCAAGGTGGATGTAGAGCATGTAAATACAGAAGACCAGCTCGCCGATATCCTGACGAAGTCCCTCGTGCGCGTGAAGTTCATCGAGCTGCGACAGAAGCTTGGCATGGTGGAGTTGAAGCATGGGTGCCGTGATTAAGGGGGTGATTTGTTAGGATAATCACGCATGAGTTAATATGCATGAAATGGTTTCTTGTGTTAATATGCATGCACACATGCATGAAACGGTTTCATGTGTTAATATGCATAAACATGCATGTCAGTTTTTTTTAGTTTTTACTCTAGTATGCATGTAACTGCATGAGTGTCATGATGTGGCTATTAACTAGACATATTTACTTTGTAGAAGTTACATTTTGATGTTGCTTATAAAAGAAGGATAAACCCTGATAATGTGTTACAGTTGCGCCACACAAAAATTGCTTGTTATCTTGCGTGTATTGCTTCTGTCTCGGGTGTCCAAGTTCTGCGTGAGTTGTGTTCCAGGGTGATAGCGTGTTTTCTCACGAGGCCGGCAACTACAGGATCGTCTCAAAGAAGTAGAAATACAGCTCTCTGCATAAATTGGACATCAAATAGTGTCATTTAAACCATGAACTGGCCCTATTTTAAAAAACTGGTTAGGACCGGTTTGACCAATTTTCACCGGTTTCTTAAACCCTGGTTCAGAGTAGAAGCCAACTTTAAATATTGTTTGGAATCTTACTAAATTTCTTATAAATAAAAAGATGTCTCCAACATTGGCAATATATCAGCAAAACTTGCTTTGATTACCATATACAGCATTTACCGTACCAAACTGAAAATGTCCATAAGTGGGCATATTGGTCAATAAGTAGCTAATGGGCCACTAGTTATTACAGTAATTTCACTGATGATAGGTAAGCTAGTGTATAAATAGTAGAATGGCTACTGATAGACAAGCATTACTGCATGAGGTACCTATGATTGGTTGGAAGCCAACATACCTGCAATTATGATAAATGTTTTTAAGCAAGTTTATCTAGATACTAATAGTAGAATTTGGCTGTTGGACCTGACAACTGATTTTACCATTCCTTCATGAGTGGCCTTCAGTTTGTTCATGCTTTTTCTTCTGTTCTTTTGCAATAAAATTCAGATTAGGCACCAAAATATTAAAAGAATGAAGTGATGAACTGATGATACCTTTCTTACAATGAGTATGCATATCTTATTGTGCATTCAGAAGATCCAAAACTTAAATTTTGCAGATAGGGATCATATGATGATGAAAGGTAATTGTGCTTGCTTAAAATGAAATCCTTTTCCATTGCAGATGACAACACAGTAACTTTTCTCATTCTTGCATGTCCTGAACGATTTACTTTTACAGGCACATTATAAAACTTGTATTAATGTTGTGCCTAATTAGTGTAGAACACTATTTTGCTTATTCATGTTGTCTACCTTTCTGTATGAACATTGATCATATAATGGATGTATTCGCATATGTCATACAGTGTTAAGTACATTGATACTCTTAGTTCAAGTTTAATTTGCATAATGGAAAAACTTCAAGTATGGAACTTATCTATTTTGAAGGCTGCATATGAGACTGGAGCTTTACGTGAAGCAAAAGGCAAACTCGAGAGGAGCTTGGAAGATCTTACTTTGCGATTCACCTTAGAGAGGAGGCAAAGGGTATGCTTCTATGTGATGCAGATTTATTATTGTTAAAACCTACAAAGTAAAGCACTTCTCCAGAGTTAGTCACATGATGCTTCCTGTAGAAATGTGGTAACCTGAAAGGACTTTGAGGATTCGATGAATACATTGTGTAGGTGTTTTGGTAGAGCAGCTAAATTAGTTCCACAACGGGTATACATTGTATAGGTATTTTGGTATATATACGTCTGATTTTTTTCTGGTTTTCTTGATATTTCTCAGTAGAGTAATTATGTACTCTGTCATCTTTGTTGTCCAAGAAATATAGAATCTTACTTTTCTAAATTAATGATTGTTCATTTCAAATTTTTATTTGATAATTATCAATTATATAATAATGTGTATGTACACAGCTAGCTGTTGAAGAGTCGAAGGCATTGGAGGTCTCTAAGCTTCTTAAAGCTTTGGAATCATTAAAATCCGAGTTAGAGGCAGCTGACAAAGAAAAGAATAATGGTTACAAGAAAATTGCCTCACTTCAGCATCAGTTAGAGTTGTCGGCCAAGGATCAAGAAGCTCTCCGGAACAGTCTTGCTCAGAAAGAAGAAATTAAGAGGGAGAATACTTCATTGAAGGTGTTCCCCCACCTATAACAGTTAAATTTATTGTATATGCCTATTTCAAGTTTGAGTTCAATCCAAATTTTTTAATGCCACTACTCCCAATTTTGATGAATGTGATTTTTTTTTAGCTCCTAACAATGTCATGACTCATGACCTATGACTTTTTCCTCTTAATATTGAAATATAATGGTATTCTAGTTAGTGGCTTCTCTTAATAAATTTACTTGCTTAACACACTTTATGCCTTTTGCAACCTGAACAAGGTTGTATGCTAAGCATTCCTGTATAAGAACTTGATATACAATTATAGTGCATATTACTTACCCTTTCATAGGTTGATTAAAATTTGCTTGTTTGAAAGGTGTTGAACCTTATCTTTTATGCAGACAAAGAACATAGAAATGGAACAAGAACTCTTGAAGGCTAAAAAATTCAGCCATGATAATATGGACAAGCTGCATGATGTGGAAAAAAACTATCTGCATCTTCGGGATAACTTGAAAAAGTAATTTTTATTTTTACAGTAATATCTAAGAGCTCCAGTATGTGCATGTTATTCTCAGTGGTATTTTGTAAAAGTTTAGCTTTTTATACTCTCACAGTTTGTTGCTTTTTCCTCAGTAACTATATGAAAGGAAATTTCTCAGTAACTATATGAAAGGAAATTTTTCTTCTTCATTATAATGTCACGTACAACTCCCATATACTAAATAATTTTGACATTATTGTTATAGCTTGGAGGATAAGATCTCAAATTTGGAAGATGAGAACCATATATTGAGGCAGAAGGCCTTAAGCTTATCTCCTAGGCACAGCCGCACTGGGGTATATGGAGCTTTTCATTATTCATTCTAGACATTATATCTTTTCTTGTTTTGGATACTAAACTTACACTCTGTTCTATTAAGGTATATTAGATTCTTGGTCAAGAACTGAAGTACTAATGAATGTTTTTGTTTTTATTGGTAGAGCCATCCTTTTGGGGCTTCCCCATGCAGCCCAAAGTCATTCTTTGTAAGACACAACCTAACTTTCATTTTTAGTGGTAGAATCGTCTGAGTTACTCTTATATGAAATTTTGTCTCCCTTCAGGAATCTTCACCTGTAAAACTTGCACCTCTCCCACACAACCTGACAGAATTAAGAAAATCGAGGATGAACTCTGATAGACATGAGGTTGAATATTTCTTTCTATTCTGTCTAGCTTTTAGTTATGTCCACAATGAATTTTTTTTGTATGAAGTTGCGCGTATTCAGGTTGAAAAGTGGCTCTTTCAGGAGTATCATGAACTGCTTCAGCGGTGCATCAAAGATGATATGGGATTCAAGAAAGGAAAACCAGTTGCAGCCTGTATCATTTACAAATCCCTTCTTCATTGGGGAGCATTTGAGGCTGAAAGAACAACTACGTTTGACTTTATAATTCAGACAATCAACACTGTTCTGAAGGTTAGAATCCTGTTTTACATCCTTGACTTTGTGACTATGGTGCTCTTGTTACCGGTCTTAATGTTTTGTTTTTCAGACAGAAAACGAGAATGATATCTTGCCATACTGGCTAGCCAATGCTTCTGCCCTTTTATGCCTGCTGCAAAGAAACTTAAGGTCAAAAGGATTCATTGTGGCACCTTCTCGATCTTCTTCAGATCCTCACTTAAGTGAAAAGGCAAATGATGTTGGTTCCAACCCATCCAGCTTATTTACTTTCCAGTTTGTAGCTTTTCCTCTGTTCACAACCAGATTTTCTTTATGTTCAAACTGAACTTCAACCAATGCATTATTATTCCAGTATTAGCAGATGTATTTTGTTGAAATGGTATTGGTCCATGCTGGTCAGTATCTCAGGGTTCAATTTACCACTGGCAACAGAACTGTTACTGGCAGTTACCTTTTAAATAGGTTCTGACCAGTATAATTGGTACTGACCAGTATTAGAGGTATTTAGTTCTCTTTTATAAGGATATAGATACTATAAAACAAAACAAATGCAAATGCATGGGAAAACATGAAGAAAAGATAGTTGGTCATAACCTCCCCAAAAAACAGCCAGTTTCAGACATACCAGCTGGGACCTCGATTCTGTTCAGTATATGCCAGCAGAGGAAATATCGAACCTTCACTTTTTGATATTTAAACAAAAACAAAATATCATTACATATCTCAAATTATTTCTCACCATGTCTAAACTTTCTTACAGACATTCAGATCTCCTTTGAATGTTTTTGGACAACGACAGAGCATGTCACACATTGATGCTCGATACCCAGCTATGTTATTTAAACAACAACTAACTGCTTCCTTGGAGAAGATTTTTGGCTTAATTCGTGACAACCTGAAGAAAGAGATATCACCTCTTTTAAGCCTTTGCATTCAGGTATGTGTTCTAATAGTGCCAATAGCTAACTAATCGCATTCAGCATGAGCTTTTCTTTAGCAAAGTTCTTTGATGCCGTCCATACACTCAATCTATTCATATTTGAAATTAAACAACTTCAACCTTATATCATGATGAAAAAGGCACCAAAACTTGCTCGAGGAGGCAGTGGAAGGAGGTCCAGATCACCTGATGTGACCTTGCAACAACCAATAAGTGCTCACTGGGATCGGATTGTCAAGTTTTTAGACTCATTGATGGACAGGCTACACAAAAATTTTGTGAGTTCTCCCATACAATGTTAGCTGTACTTATTCCAAACGTGCAACATTTTCTTGGCAAATTCCTTTTCAGGCTACTAGAGCTACACATTTTATGCACATTTATTGTAGCTTAATAATCATGCAAGTGTACCTGGGAGTTGACGCTTTCTTAATTCTCTCTATATCCTTGTACTTAACGACTGTATGTAGGTAATTGATAGTCTTTACATTCACACATACTGTGCCATGCCCTGAGTCTATTCAATTTTGCATCTGGAACCCGCACATTCACAGGATAGTGCAATGACGTTTTGTCTATTGGACAGATGGAATTATAATGTAGTTCAATATCTTATGCTAGCATTAATTTCTAGTCTTGAGGGCTTAGCTTGTTGACATGATCTAGGGAGGAAATTGCCCTCCAGAATTGCTAAATTGAGGGAAAGGATTGACTGAGGATGAATAATCTAATGTTGCCATTTCTGGGTCCACTTGATTCTTTTGAGGGGATCTCATTGAGTCATTATTTTGGGAGTCCTAGCACAAGATAACAGGTGATATTACATTTTTGTTTGTCGAACTAACAAAATAGATTGATCACACAATCCTGTGAAGTGTTAGGATCTAATTCTACAAATTCAAGTATAGGGCCTTAATTGTACAACCCGACAAAGTACAAGATGTTGAGAACCCATATCAACTAAATTTTTTAGCAAGGCTTGATTGCACAGAAGTAAACACTAGAGGAAGCTTTGTTGTAATTTTCCATTTGAACTTATCGGCTTCTTTTGCTCCTCTGTCATTCCTAATTCAGTAGTTGCTCGCCTTCATGATCTGAGCACTCGTACTGATCTCACAATTCAATATTTCTTTGTATAGGTACCTTCTTTTTTCATCCGTAAGCTAGTTACTCAAGTTTTCTCCTTCATCAATGTACAGTTGTTCAATAGGTTAGTCTGATTCCTGCTTGCAAACTATATCTTGAAAAGCCTGCACCTGCATATCAACTAGCTCTTGATTTAGTATGCTTTCTTAATGTCCCAGTTTGCTCCTACGACGCGAGTGTTGCACATTTTCAAATGGAGAATATGTGAAATCTGGGCTATGTGTACTGGAGAAATGGATTGTGGATGCTACAGAAGAGGTTTGCAGCAGGTGCAGCTCTCATTTACTTGGTCATGACCAATGGAGCACCTAACCTTTCTACTTTGTAGCATTCAGGTGCAGCTATGGACGAGCTGAAGTACATCAGACAAGCGGTTGACTTTCTGGTAAAAATTATTATCACGTCTAAATGGCTAGATGATGATATTATTGTCATGTTTTCCTCTCATTGCATTACTTGAAATTTGCAGATTATTCCTCAGAAAAGCAAAAAGACCCTTGAGCAGATTAAGAAAAATATCTGCCTGGTATTGGATATTTTCAATAGCAGTATTTTTATAATAAACAATTTATGCTTCGGATAGAATTATCTTTCCCATTTTTTTGACAAATTTATCTTCCCCATTTAACACTCTTTTTTTTGTTTAATTGATTTGTGACAGGCGTTAAGTGTGAGGCAGATATATCGTTTATGCACGATGTACTGGGATGACAAATATGGTACACACAGTGTATCAGCTGAGGTATGTTCACATCTTCTTTGTGCTAGCTGTGATCTACAGTTATTTCTCTGGCTTTCGGCTAACTTGTGGACTGTTTACAGGTTGTTGCTAAAATGAGGGACATGGTTAGCAACGATGCACAAAATCCTGTGTCAAATTCGTTTCTTTTAGATGACGACTTGAGGTTAGTAATCCCAAAAGATTATTGCCAAGAAGCTTCAGCTTATGCACTTACCAGTCTTTCTTAAATCATCTACATGATTCATGTGCTTAGACTTCAGCTTATGCACTTATCAATCTTTCTTAATTCATTTACATGATTCGTGTGCTTAGAGCCTTAGATTACATTTATGTGTGTGGTTCTATTATCATCCTTTCTAACTTCCCCAAATTGCAGCATTCCTTTCACAACAGAGGAAATAGCAGAACAAGTACCAGCAATAGACATGTCAAACATTGAAATGCCGTCATCGCTTCGTCATGTTCACTCTGCTCAATTCTTGATGCAGCACCTTCAGTCACCGTACTCGCTGAGATGAAACTGCCTAGGTGTGCTAACAAATAACATGACCCGGTAGCTAACTTAGAGGAATACTAAGTTAGTAATAAACATATAGTTTTCTTTCTGACATGACTGGGTGATCCGGTTATTTCCCGTTCATTCATATGTTTTTGCTTACTTTCTTTTGTTATATGTTGACATGCCATTATGTCAAGCCCCTCCCAACTACTTCTTCTCATGTTTTTGTTTACATACTGAAACGATGCAGTGCTTACTTCCATCTCTCCCATCTTAGCTTTTCCATTTAGAAACCATTTCGGGTATTTTGTTCCTGGTCGGTTGCTGCAAATAAAGATTAATTTGTCAAATTCAAGACATCCCCTGTGACTCGTTGACTTGTCTTCATCTCAATTCCTGTAGATATGGAATATTTCTGTTATGTTCTTTTGTCTGTCTCTGGCAAAGTATGCTGCCAAAACAGTGCAATTGACTTTATTTGTACCTAGTGTGCAATTATACACCTTGTTGGTGACATGGGCATTGCATACATTTGGTAGGTCCGACAAAGATTCAAAGTATAGACTAGAGAAACTGAAAAAAAAAATATCATGGTCTTCTTGAAAATTGTCTGAAGCTTGGTAAAGTCACGGATAATTTAGAAATATATGACGATGACAACAAGGACTCATTGAGAGGGTGGACGCAATGACTTTCCAGAACTATCATGTTAGTCATGTTTGGAATGTGAGAACTTCTTCCGATTTTTGTATGAATTAAAATGTTTTATGTGAAAATCATATGAAATTCCCGCGTTCCAAACATGTCTTAGAAAGACAACTACGATAAAAAACACTAGGTATTTGACTTTATGCGGTGTGTACGTGTAATTGAACAATCCGTAGTGAGGCCAGTGGGCCTTTTTATCTTTTGCAATATATAAGATCATAATTATAAATTCAGTGACAGCGACGAGGCTGCGAATGCACTTCTCAAGCTCCAATTTGTCCAAATGTGGACAAAATAGCGATCAAACAACGACGGATGTCGCTGTAGAGTTTTTTTTTTATCAGCTTGTGGTTTAGCAAGACGTAGACTAAGACACTTGACCAAGTGGATCAGACGCAACCTAGTGTTAATTAGACACACATATTCTTTTCAATGGTCAGTGGATTGCTACTGGCTTCTGCCTAGCTTAGTTCTCTTTTTTTTTAGCAACAGATTCTCTTGTACTGTCGACTGCCAATGTCTTCATTGGGCAAAGCCCTTTCTAGAATACATTACGTAGAAAAATACAGAAACTATAGCTGATTGGAAACTATACTCTTGGGTAAATTAAAACAATCACTCCGTATCACCGGAATATTGACCATTGACACCATAAGAAGGCCATGTAGTGAAGTAGTACTTCGCTGTCTGAAGACTGAAGACTTGCTCAAAATTTGTCATGAGTCGGCACATGGTTGCATGCAAGTGCTCAACTTGAAACAGTGGAGCTGTCGGCAGGTTAGAGGTCAAGTATCACCAGCCACTTTAAGGCCTTGCTCTCTTCCCATACATACACATTGTTGTAGATATATCTGTTTTGTGACAGTGAAGCCATTAAGATATCATTCGTTGATATATAAGTTATCATAAATTCAACTAGCATACTTACCCGTGTAACTGCATACGTGTCTAGATATTATAATACAATTGTCTTTGATGTACAACTCTACTTCCAGTGATTGAAAGACAATTTTATTTGTTATATAACTCTATTTATATATGATTAATCTACACCATTATAATCTGGCCCCACCAAAATAAGTGGTGGAGATTTTTTCTTTGATATACAATTGTATTGTTATATATGATTAATCTGCACCGTTATAATTTAGTCCCACTAAAATAAGTGGCGGAGATCATTCTCTTTTTCTTCCGATTAATGTGAGAATTTATAGAATTTAGGATTAGTGTGGGATTTTCTTGCCCTTAAAACGAAAGAGGTGCTTTGAATATCACAGTTGTTTTTATGTATATAGATTCAGTAAGAAATTATTAATAAGAAATAGCTGAAAACCAATCAGCTACTTTTTTTTTCGGAAAATCAGTCAAATTCTTTATCATTGGATTCAACAAGATCCACGCTCTTCAATCGCCACGGTGATGTCAACGGCTCTGATGTGGCAAGTGTCATAGGCCTCAAACTCGGAGGGAGACGATGGAGTTGGTAAACATTGCCAACAACCCAAGTTATTTTTGCCAGCGTGGGAGGCAGTGGATTGCAAGGGACATGGTGGTGATGGCGTGGCAACCAAGGTGGATGGGGTGTGTAGCATTAGTAGTGACTCATTGATGGGCCTTGCATGCAGGTAGAAATGTCGCACCAGGAACTTACTGTTACGAGATAAGATTTCGTAACCGTATTCGGTTAGGCTCTATCTCTTTATTGTGGGTGAATCTGAACTCATCTCTTATGCTTTCTCCTATATATTGGATTTCCCCTCATGTAAAAGATAAATCTAATAAAGCAAGAGAGTTCCATCCCCTATATTGTGTGTACTCCTGTTCTCGTTCTTGTGATTGCGTTGGCGTGCTATTGATTGATCGCGGGTGAACGACTACGTTTTATAACACGTTATCAGCACGAAGCTCTACCAAGGCCACCAATCGTGATCGTCTGCTTGCGACAAACAACACTGCACCGAATTTCATCCTGCATCACGCGATCAACCTACATCAAATCATACGTAAGTTCAATCTACGACGGTTGATCACATACGAACAGTAAATTTAATCATGCAGATTGTTTTGTGTTAATTAGAGTTTACTCGTTAGCCTAATCTATCATGGCAATCAAAGGTTACTAGTGTTCATCTAGTAATCAATACTGTTCATAAGAAAAATGCAATCTCCTTTGAAGCGCATGCGGTCTTTATTGCGTTTGCTCGCCGACGGCAACATGTCTGCGCGCGCGCGACGCCTGTGCCCGACGGCGGCAGCCATGCCTAGCTAAGCACGACAACCATGCGATCAGACTCGGCGTTCGCGCCTCGGCGGCGGCGCCTACAAGTCGCCCGGCGGCGGCGGTGCCCATCGTGGCCCAAAGTGGTGGCACCATTCGTCTTCGCGCCGGCGCCTCGAAGCGCGCGCGGTGCGCCCTCGGCTCCACGCTGAAGCGTCGGCGGCGCTGCGGCCGCACCGAGTGCCGCCGATCGATCGCCTCGGCTTCCGTCGCGCGCCACCGCTTTGACCTCGCGCTCGTGTGCGATTGGCTTCTTGGTTTTCGCGCGCCGGCGCCTCAACTCCGCGGCGTGCACGCCGCCGGTGTCGTTGCCGCGGCGACACCCGCTGCGCGGCGTGAGCCTCCGACCGCCCGATGCATGAGCCAGTCGCCGATGTGGCAGACGCCGCCGCAGCTCGCTCGCCGACCGTCGACACACCCGTCGCAACTCCATGCCTGGTTGCCGGCATCTCGGCTCCCGCGCCCTCGCCGGATGTCACCATACGTCGACACAGCCCGCGGCCTTGCCGGAAGCCGAAGTGGTGCTCGGCCCCGACGACGCTCGGCCCCCAGCGACACTCTGTGGTAGTATGCGCCTCCTCCCGAAGTAGCGGCGGCCAAGAAGACCTCGCCCGTCGGCGATGGTGCTGCATGAAGCCGACTGCTTCACATGGAACGGGTTCAAGTGGCGGCTAGGGTTTCCTAGCCGCCCAAGTTGTTGGGCCTAAAGGCCACTCGGCCTGATGGGTTTTCAGCCCATCCCATTTTTTTTGAAAAAATGCTTTAGTGATTAAAATGTGAAAAATGGTATTCAATCCTAGAAAAATAGTCTTCTAGGTTATGGACTTCCATAAATTTTTAGAAATTTGTTTTTTAGCACATTGGAAGTTCCATACTCTGGGTTTATTTTTCAGTATGATGCCATGTTTAATATGTGCTGAAATTTATATTCTGTTATTTAAAGTAATTCTGGAAATTGCTTGGAAATTAACAGAAAATGCTAGAAAATTATGGAAAAATATGTATGACCCTTTGCTTTGTGTAATATTGCTAGATTGATTTTCTTAGCTTGTTTTTCATGTTTGTATATGCTGGACATATTATTTTACATTATTACGTAATTAGAAAATTGCACGATAATTAATGAAAGCTATGAAAAATTGCTAGGAAAAATTCTGGGAAATTTAAGATAATTATCTACTGAATAGATATAGACCAAACTTTACTAATTGAAGAATGAGTATGCAATAAAATGATTTTACCAGTAGTAAAAGTCATTTTGCATAAATATAAATAGGATATGTTGGACATTGCAAAGAAGGAATTTATCAAGATTGCCCTGAATGGCAACCATTACCTTACCCGGGCAATGAATACTAAGATTAACCTGGTAGCTCAATCTTTTGGAGCTACTGTTTTTCAGCCTGAAGCTGGTACCCCTGCTCTTCCCGAAGCCGCTAGATGTACAACTCTGCACCTCCTGAGGCACCATCTTCATACGGACCTAAAGGCCAAATAGTTGATGGAAGATGATCAGCTGGTACTTTTAGATTCCCTGAAAGAAAAATAGATATCCAGAAAAGATCCGTTATGTTGCCAGAAGTACAACGCGAATGGATCCTCCCGCGCTTTCAAAATTTTAAAGGCTGTGGCAACATAATTTTTGTCATATACAAGCTTGTCATTAGTCTAACATTATGTAACCAGAAAGTTACTAATGCTAAAAAGATTGACAAGATATTGTGCACATTCCACCCCAATATAATGATACTGCTGTAACAGGATCATCGCCAAGTATCAGAAGTACTTCGAGCTTATATGCATTTTGCTAGAAGCAGGAAAGCATGATGAACTCCTAGTGAAGAATCATCATGTACTTCCTAATGGAGTTTTGCAATGCTCGAAGCATATGCAAATGCTCAACAGGCTAGCAATAGCCAAAGCCGCAGAAAGGGCCAATGGAATATATGGGATAAGTGGAAGAATGACAAATCAAATAGGGGAAGATGCAATACATAGTGGAAAAGTAAAGGTAAAGGGTCAGGGGCTTCCAGAAGTAATGCTGCAAACCCTGAATAACCCTGTTTTATGTATTGATGCACTGGCCATTGGTCATGCAACTATTGCATCCCGAAGCATATGGTAGACCTCTACATGCAATCCACTGGAAAACTAGATAAGACCCGGAGAAATAATATTAAGTCATACTCCATCTTTCAACCTGTTGTTGATACGGATGTTGAGAAGTGTGATGATATGATTCTTGAAATTATTGAGTTCGAGGAGTCCCAGGAGGGCACCTACATCTCATATGAAGACCTGGATTAGTCTCCTAAATATCCCTTCACTTTGCTAAGTCAATGTCACATATTCCTTATAAGTCTCCTTATCAGTTTGGCCCAATTTCCTGAATGAACATTTGGTCTACGCTCCTGTTGAGCGATTATCAATCAAAAATTGAATATTGATATTTTCCAGATATTTGATTAATTGTGCTATGCTTGTTCTATATTTTACAATTTGTTCCTGATGCAACAATTGTTTGATTGTTAAATCATACTTCCAATATACAACAAAGTATAATCTGATGGCGGAAGAGAAAATCTGTCTAGAAGACGGTTGTTCCACACTAAGTGAATTGAATATATTATGACTATCGCCAGAAGCGATACTCTCACAGTTGACACTGGAAGAATGCCATATTATACCCTGAGTCCAGTCACACTCCTTTAATCGTTTCCGTATGGAGATAGTAAATGAGGATGGTACGAAATACTTACTCATGACTAAGTTTAATGGGTATAATAAACGTGTGGTTAAAAGCTTCATTTATTCTCCTTCGGATTATACTATGCACATATAAAACCTGAAGTTTGTGTTGCAATGAAAAACCTAGATATATTTAAGATCTGGCAGATCGACTGGGTTACCCAGAGTTGAATAGTATAAGAAGAATAATTAATAATTCCGCTGGCCATAGCATAAAGTCTTTCCTAGACCTGAAGTTTTTCTTATGCCCTGGTTGTGCTAAAGGAAAGCTAATTCTTAGATCTTCTTACCTAAAAAGTTAGGAAAGAATCACTGAATTTCCTGGAGAAAATTTAAGGTGATATCTATGGACCTGTTCAGCCCCTGTTGGGCTCCTTTTGAGAAATTTTATGGTACTGATAGATGCTTCTACTAGATGGTCCCATGTATGTCTCTTATCTATTAGGGACCATGCTTCTGCCCAAACTATTAAGTTAAGAGCCTACTTTCCAGAAGAAAGTATAAGTCTATTCAAATAGACAATGCTAGCGAGTTTACCTCAAAAGCTCTGGGAGTTAATGTAGAGCATTTCGTACCTAATGTCCACACTTAAAATGGCCTTGCGGAGTCATTATATTAAGAGAATAAAAACTTATTGCTTGGCCCCTCTTGCAGAATAGTAAGCTTTCCACCAGTTGTTGGGGCCACGCAGTGCTGCATACTGCGGTATTAATTCAACTCAGACCAACTGCACATCATGAAATTTTCCCCGTTACAGATAGTGCGTGGAAAAGAATTAAGTATTTCCCATCTGCGAAAATTTGGCTGTACTGTATACATGCCAATCTCTCCACCACAGCGTACCACCATGGGACCTTACCGGAAGTTGAGGAACTATGTAGGTTATGAATCTCCGTCATGTATTAAAATACCTAGAGCCTATGACAGGGATTTGTACACGGCTTGGTACGCTGATTATACTAAGGATATTTTTTTCGGCATTAGGGGGAGATAAGTACCACATTAGAGAATGCCGAGTCCTTAGATCCACGCACTACAGAGACCGAACTTGAAGTTCGAAGAATAATAAACCTGCAATAAATAAGCTTATAATCTACCAAATGCCTTCATTGTTCATAAGGGAGTGAAAAGATCTCATATACCTGCAGTATATGCACCTGAAAGAGTAGAAATACCCTAGAAGGATATTGAACCCACTCTTGACCCTCATGATAAAAAGAGGGGGAGGCCTCCAGGTGTATGGGACTCAATTCGCGGAGAGCGTCTGCAGAAGAAGAGAACCGAACAAATGAGAACACTACCCATGACAGTGTAAGAAGCTCAACCTGATGTTGAGAAAATCCCTGAAGTGAGCCATCCTGGAGATGGTAACATCCCTGAAGTGATCCATCCTGAAGATGATAATCCCAGCGTATATTTGCGCGCACAATCCCACGCTGGGAAATCGGAACACCCAGACTCCATCGTTGTGGGAAATCACGAGGAGCTGGAAGAAATTTATAAAGAGATATCCCTGAAGTGATGCAGGAGAATTGTATAAAAGAAAGACTACAATTGTTGACATATAATTGCCTCTAGAATTGCTAAAGCTGGATCCAGAACCAAAGTCCATGGCAAAGTGCCAGAAGCACTCAGATAGGGTCAAACAAAAGAAGCAATTGAGGCAGCGCTCGCTTATCAAAAGGAAAGCTTTGGTCCCATTGACCAAACATCTCCTAAAGTAATCCCTGTAGGATCAAATGGGTTTTTCATCCGGAAGAGAAATGAAATACCTAGGTTGTGAGATATAAAGCAAGGCTTGTAGCACAAGGGTTCATGCAGAGACCCGACATCGATTACGATGAAATATATTCTCCTGTAAAGAGTGGAATAACGTTTCGAAAATTAATATTAATGGCAGCAAGCTTAAACTTATCGATGCAGTTGATGAATGAAGTGACCTCATATATATGAGTCATTGGATACGGATATTTTCCCCGAAGGAATTACAATTCCGAATACTAATAATCGCAACATGTATAGCGTCAAACTGAAGAGATCGCTATACGGATTAAAACAGTCGGGAAGAATGTGGTACAACCGACTTAGTGAGTTCCTCCTGAAGAAGGGATACTGCCCCTGTGTGTTCATAAAGAAATCTCAGAATGGATTATGTATCATCTCAGTTATATGTCGATGATCTGAATATCATCGGAACCACAGAGGAGATAGAGGAAGCAAGTGCTTACCTCATGACGGAGTTTTGAGATGAAAGACTTGGGTAAAACCAAATATTGCTTAAGCCTGCAGTTAGAGCTTTTTCCCAGAAGGAATTTTTGTACACCAGTCTTCTATACCTAGAAGGTATTAGAAAGATTTAATGTGGATAAATAGCATCGTTTAAAAACCCCCATGGTCGTAAGATCCCTTGAAGTGGATAAAGACCCTTTCAGACCAAGGATGGAAAATGAGAAAGTCTTAGGACCTGAAGTCCCATACTGATGTATCTTGCGAATTGCACAAAGGCCTGATATTGCATTCGCAGTGAATTTGCTAGCAAGACATAGTGCAGCCCTAACCAGAAGACATTGGGCTGGTGTCAAGACTTTACTCAGATACCTCCAAGGTACTCAAGATCTTGGATTATTTTTCCAGAAGAACCAAGACTTAACCATGGAGGGATGCACAGATGCTGGCTACCTGTCTGATCCCCACAGTACCAAATCACAGACTGGTTTTGTGTTTCTCTGCGGTGGTGCAGCCGTTTCTTGGCGGTCTTGTAAACAGACTTTGGTGGCTACTTCTACCAACCACTCAGAGATCATAGCTTTGTATGAAGCCTCACGTGAATGTTTTTAGCTACGACGTGTGATTAACTACACCCAGAAGTCATGTGGCCTTAAAACCGTCAATACCCCCACAATTGTCTATGAAGATAATACTGCTTGTGTTGCACAAATGCAATTGGGTTATGTAAAGAGTAATATCACGAAGCATATTGCTCCTAAGTTATTCTATCCTCACGAACTCCAGAAGAACGGTGAGATAAAGATCTTGCAAACTAAGTCATGTGAAAATCTTGCAGATTTATTCACTAAGTCCTTGCCTAAATCCACATTTCAAAGATGTGTTAAAGGCATCGGAATGAGAAGACTTAGAGATATGCAAAGTTCTGGGGGAGTGAACCCTTGAACCATAACCCTTATGGTGATCCTGAAGATCCTAATTTAAATCTAGAAGATTATAAGTTGTACTCTTTTCCTTTAGTGAGTTTTCCTGAAGTTTCTCACATAAAGGTTTTTAACGAGGCGACTAGTGCAACATAAAGTGCGAGTGCAATGTACTCTTTTCTCCATCTCCTTTTTCCCACTGAGTTTTTGAGTGGAGTTTTTAACGAGACATGTGCATTACGCGGTATTCGTCCAAGGGGGAGTGTTATGAGATAAGATTTCGTAACCGTATTCGGTTAGGCTCTATCTCTTTGTTGTGGGCGAATCCGAACTCATCTCTTATGCTTTCTCCTATATATTAGGTTTCCCCCGATGTAAAAGATAAATCTAATAAAGCAAGAGAGTTCCATCCCCTATATTGTGTGTGCTCCTGTTCTCGTTCTTGTGATTGCGTTGGCGTGCTATTGATTGATCGCGGGTGAACGACTACGTTTTATAACACTTACTAGTCTAGAAAAAGTTGTACATACAGATAAGATGATATCACAATGTATCAAACATACTTCATTAATTTAAATATTCAGAGTTACATTATAAGTGGCAAGTAGGCCAAGTAAAAAATATAGCGGCCTAGTCCTCCTTCCTCACCATCGTAATACTCCTCTAAAACAACATAGTAAAGCATGGTGAGTACTAAGTACTGTACAAGTTATACGGGAATGCATTATTAATGCTAAGGTGACAAAGGAATGCAATATTGTTAAATGTTACACAAAACAGTAAGTTTTAAGATATTCTAAGTAATTTTCAACTACATAATTTTACTTAAAGAACATTTTATTTTTAAACATTTCTTATCACATGATCCATCAAGGAGATAAACCAAATTTTCCCGCAATGGAATCACTCCATCAGAAATTCAATTTTTCTGAAATTATTTTTGAAATGTCCAATTCTAATCTATGAAAGGCTTGCTTAGCATGTCCTTAACCGATGGCTCGGTTAATCGATTAGTTTTACACTCTGCAGAGGTTGTATAATTTTACCCATAATACATTATTGTCTCCTTTTGCTAAAATACACACTTCCTTTAGTGTGCGACAGAGAATATCACGACAAGGCCCCTAAAAGGCTCCATCCCATGTAGTCAAGCCCGCTAAGGTTTCACCGCTCATAGGGTTAAAACCGCCCTAGTTAGATGCCCCCTCTTGCACCGTGTGATGGTCTAACTGACCCCACGTTCAACCCAATGGCACAACTAACGAATAGAATGTTTCAAAATGGATAGCTAGGTCTGTCCTATATCAGACTTATGGTAGTACGGTAACGCTTTACATTCAGTAGCTCACAGACCGGTTCTTAATTGATCAGACGAGCTTTTCAACATTTCAACAACCAACGGTCAACCATTCTTGCCCAGTCTAAATCATATTTTTTTTATTTAACTTGACAATTCATAAAATATCAAAGCGTAGTTTTAGATTTTGAATAGAACTTTGTTTGGCACAAATTCCCAAAAGATCTAATTTTAGTTCTAAGTATATCTAAGCAATTTTCTAAGTATTCATCATATATCCAAGAATACATACTTGGGATACAATGGCATAAGGTAATCAAATTTCAATGTGGTTTTAAATGATATGGGCATAACTATTCATTTTAAAACTGTGATTGAAATTATACTTGCTAAAATTATGCATGCAATAATTTAAATTCAGAATAAACTTTAAAAAATGGGTTCAATATGATTAAAATATGTAACTTTATTTGATCGAAGGGTTGGTGCTCAGAATCACCGACGGGGTACTCTTCCAACTCTCTGATATCTATATGTTAAAAGCAACCAAATTCAAATAAAATCCAAATAAATTCAAATAAAATACAAAGTGACATAAATAAGTAATTTAGGATTTTAGATGAATTTAGAAAGAAAAATAGAGTTAATCGAAGTTCGAACAAAGGAGAACGGATTTATGAAATATTTAATTCAAAGAAATGAGAGAGAAAGGATTTTTCTTAATTTTGGAATTATTTTTCTAAGCAAAATTAGAATTACTTCGTTAGCATGACATTAGAAACCGGTTTTTCTTTTTCAGATGAATTATTTTTGAACAAAAATATCGTCTCGGTCTAAGAAAAGTGGGCTCGGTCCTTGTGGACAGAGTCCACGGGCGGCGCGGAGAGCACATGGGATGGAAGGTGGCGCGGCGTAGCCAAGGCCCTTGGACGGAGCGCCGAGGAGCGCACAGCAATGGGATCCAGACGGCGGAGCAAACCGGTGGGAGGCGCCGCAACGGTCGGCTCAAGAAAAGGAGAAATCCAACAAAGAGAAGAAGCGGACCGGAAAATGGAGAGAGGGCAAAGGAATAGGAGGACCTTGTGCACCTTGTGACGCGGTTGTCGCCGGGAGAGATGCTCGGGAGCAACGGCGATGTGGGGGTGCGGTGCCAGACTTGAGGAAGAAGCCTCAGGCTCGTCAACGTTCCAGTGAAATGAGGGGGAGAGAGAGAGAGAGCTCGGGAGTTGGGAAAATAGGGTGTGGAGAAGGAGGCGAGGCAAGGCTTGCTTTTATATGGGGGAGAGCTCGGAGAGGGGAAAACCGGTGCAAAGATGACAGCACCCGCAACTGCGAAACCAACGTGAAGATGGCAAGATTTGGCCAGTGTAGGAGATAAGGGAGGCCGGGATAAGGCATAGATTCTATTGCGCACAAACAAGGAAGAAATCAGGTATGAAAACAACGGAATTTGAAGCTTCTTTCGGTTAGCAATGGAGGGAGAGAGAGAAGGGATGTGCATGGGTGGAGGTTGAAGATGATGGCTGACAGGTGGGGTTGGGTCCCACCTATCAGTGAGAGGGTTTTTAATTTTTGGAGATAAATTAATATAAAAGCTTTTTAGAAAATAACAAATAAAGTTCAAATATTTGAGAAAAATTCATAGAAATTCTTCAAGACATTTTAAACTTAGTAAAATTATTTCCAACATGATTTGGGATCTAATTTTCTCAAATAAATTATTTCTTTAAATCTGAAAAATAGCAAAAAAATGTTTATAAAATGCTGCAAATATCAAAAAATCAAAAATAAATGTTTAAGTAATAATATGCGAATTTTAGGGTGTTACAGAAATAGAGGTGATAGAGATGGGGTTATAGTGAGTCTTAATGGACCAAACAATCAAAACAAAAGAGAAATAACCGATGGTTAGATCATCCTTACAAATATCCGCATGTTTTTCCGCTGATGCCACTCGATCTACTGTATGTTGATAAAATTAACAAGAACCGACAATAGCGAGAATTGCACCTTCATGTTGTATCTTCATCTTATTTCATATTTTACTCGATCTACGTGAACTCATGAGTCATGAAGTGATTTTACTATGCAAAAATTGATGATTTTGTCAGTCCAATAAAGTACATTAATTATAGGATTCGCTTCACACTACTACAGAACCACTTATCACAGACGGTTCGGAACCGTCATCACAGATGGTTTTTCGAACCGTCTGTATCAAAGTGTCAGTGATGACAATACGTCATCAAAGACAGTTTTGCAACCGTCTATGAAAAAATACATCCCAGACGGTTCCAAACTAGAACCGTCTGTGATGATCACACATCACAGACCTGTGATGAGCTCTAAATCCCAGACAGTTCCAAACTAGAACCGTCTGTGATGAGCTCTACATCTTAAACGGTTCCAGTTTGAAACCGTCTGTGATGATCTCCATATCACAAACGTTTTGGGATGTAGAGCTCATCACTGACGGAACCGTCTGTGATGTCAATTTTTTTATTTTTTTCTTCTTTAATTTTGTTTTATTGGCTAGCCTCAAGAAATGCTAGCCATGCCCTCTGAAAGAAAAGACAAAATACAAAATACAGAGCATCACCAGCATTATTATGACATACATCTCAGAAATGAGCTCCGATCATATATGAACATACAACGCATTCATTTAAGAAATCAACTCACATATATAAAAATCAATTTAATTGAGAACTACAACTCACAAATTCAAAGCACAATGTTCACAAATTAATGGAAACGGTATCTAACAAATTTAGAACTCTTCAGGCGAGGTTTGAATGGTGTTTGCCTTTTGGATTAATGACCTCAGGCAAAAAGAAGGTACAAAATTATCCTCGAATACCTAGTAGGTTAGACTATTCCAACGTAGATTCAACGCATTGCCAAGCCTGTGATTGGAAGAGTAAAGTCTTGCGTGTTTATAAATTAATAAGTGGAAACAAATGTTGCAATATCGACAAACCTCTATAACATTGGTCGTCTTTGAACCAATGAGGAGTTCTATGTTGTGGCAAACGTAGAATCCATATTGGTTAGTGCCCTTTGGTTGCTGGTGGCACTGCCAAAATATAATAGGTTAATTAGTTCGGAAGGTATTATTATGGAATATGAAGAATTATTGCGTACTAGCGGATACCGAAAAGTTATAAATATGCGTCAGCATCGCCGGGTTCTTCCTGCGTGGACGTCCACGAGCTTTGTAGATACCAAACGACGTGTCGAGTAAATCTCTGATAGGCTTCAAGTTGTGGGTGCCGCCCTTTTTAGAATCAAGGTAAATTACCCGGTTCTATCTTGGTATAATTACGAGTAGAACCCAGTGAAACCTACACAGCCATGTCGCCATGGTGATTCAACATAACTTCAAACTGCGTTATATAGTACAAAGCAACAAGTATAGCAACAGGATGAAACACTTACCCCGGGTTGTGGAGTAAAAGTATGAATTTTTTGTCCCATTGAGCCAGCAATACTTTTTCCACGTACTCGTGGACGACTTGTAAATTTTCGTCCATGGTTTGCTTGGACACCATGTGTGGGTCGAGGAAACCCACCGGTTGTTTCCTTGTTTTTGCTTCCATGATCATGTATCTACATATACAAAATCAAAGATCATATATATCTAGCATTTATTGGTACGACAATAATGTACACTGTCATTGCAGACACTTACAATGTCCGGCATCTCATGAGTGATGCATCGAGGGCGTTGAGGTTATACAGTTCGAACAGGTCGTTGAAGCCGACCACGAAACAGCTATCCAAAAACCGGTGTAAGAAATGCTCCTACTTGAATTTAACCGAGATACTCGATGCACATTGTGCCACTGGCTTGTTGCCTTGTTCCATGCACCAATCTTCCAATCTAATGCAGGCTAATGTGAGCGTCTCCTAGCGCTTTTTCGGTACGAACAACTGTCCCAGCTCGAATTGCCATGCCAACGGGCCAAACAGAAAGTCATGGGCTGACGTGGTCATCTCTTTCGATTTGCCCGTGTCTCCGCCTCGCCGTCTACCAAATGTCATCTTCACGGGAGAATACTTGGCCCAAACTGCAGTATCAGCCTATGCCTGACAGGACACAGTAGCCGATTTGGTGGGCTCCTTTGGTGCAGCACATGGCTCCGGTAGTGCTGGTAGCTCCGGCGCATCATGTGGCTCCAATAGTGCTTGTAGATTCGGTGCTCCTGGGCGGGCGTCGAAGGAGATATCCTTCTTGGGGTACTAGATGAATGTGCCGATGGCATCCCCTAATGTGACGATCTTGTCGTTTGGAGGCATCTTCAGCGTGATGGCCTAGAAAATTTCATGTACACCGTCGACATGGGCCTTCGCATAGCCCAGCTCTAAAGTTCGACCGTGCACAAACGCCCCTACACCAGATGATACGCTCGTCCCCAAGCAGCCTACAGGGGAACAGAGCCATTGGCAAGCCTCACTTGCAGATTGCACGGTGTGACCGCCTACATAAGGGTATACAAGTAATTAGGTAACACGTCCAATAGGTCTATGTAAGGAGCATTGCAGACATGTTACCCGGGTGTCGTCAGGAGGACATCTGGCTTCATCCACAACCCGTCTGTGATGTCGCTTTCTTCCTAGAACCTTTCGTCTTTCCAAGACAGGCGCACAGTGTTTCGAGTATTCGTGTTTTGAGAGAATTAAATCGTCTATTCAAATTCCACTGTGAAGACCGTGTTCCAAGCGTTTTGTTTCCCCAACGTAGGTCGTTAATTGCACTTCGACGACGATATATACTCGATCAATCGATAGCATTCCACATCGCGTGCTTGCCTTCGACGCCAGCATGAGCAACTCAAACTCCAAGGCCTCCTCTGTCGGCTCCGCCACTCGGCCATGTGAGACTCCACCACTAACGTCGCCTCCGATGCCAGCTCCGCCACCGCCATCGCCTTCGCCTGCACCGCCGACTAACCATCCGCCACCGCCATCGTCGACTTCACCTCCTCGACCTCCGACGAGGCCCCTGTGCCAATGGCTGCGGTGCCACGCCGGTGCCGTATCAATGAATCTGCTGGTCGTGGCTTATGCGCTACATCGACGGTCTCCTCCGCCGGCCAGTTCGTCGCCCGCCTCGGGCAGTACTACCACTCCCTCCGCCTCAGCGTCGCCGGAAAAAGCGTCGCCACCAGCGGCAATATCCGGCGGCAGCGGCGATAACCGACTTGTCGGTGGGCTATCGTGACGGTTGGGAGCTGAATGATGACCCAGACAGAGCCGGTTCGAGTGAGGACCCCGATGACCGTAACGACGACTCAGACGATGACGACTCCGGCGACAACGAGGACCAAATCGACTAAATAGTCTTTCCCATTAAGAACTTTTGTAGGGAAATTTTTGTATATTGTGATGCATGCAAGAAGCTAGTTCTTATATATGTAATGCATGTTTAGTTTTACTGTTCCGAACGATTCACTGATAGCTAGGGCTCACCATTCATTTATCAGAATTGATCATCACAAACGGTTTGTGGATAAAACCGTCTGTGATATTTCCTTTATCACAGACGATTTTATCCACAAACTGTCTGTGAAATTCTCCCTGTCATCACAGACGGTTTGTGGATAAAACTGTCTGTGATGAGCCGACACCACAAACAGTTTTAGCCACAAACCGTCTACGATGTGCCCGACCCTTTTCTCATACGGTTTCTGTAAAAAAAAGTCAGTGATGACGTGTCTAATATAAACCTTTTTGTAGTAGTGTCAATGATCACTCTGTTTCACGACAGTAAACATCAACAAGGGTATATTATGCTGGTACCGGAGTCAACCGGTGCCTGCCTGTGGGTAGGGGTGGAAAAAAAGCTCATTGGTGGGACTCATTGGCTCAATTTAAAATTGCTTCAACTGTACTTATTTATGTGTTAAACATTGAAATAAGTCAATTTCGAATAAAATTAGATTTTGCTCTAGCTCGGTTTGTCTCGGCTCGTTAGCTCGATTATAAAAATACTTCCAAACTATAAATAAAATGATATTAAATCAAACTATGTTAATTTTAGAAAAGCTCGAAAAGATGAGGACTTGATTCGATATCCACCCCTACCGTAGGTGTGTGGGAGAGACAGGGGATGTTGAATATTCGGACAATTGCTTGGCTTGTAATAAGCTGTTAATTTGTTCCATTAAAGTTTGACGGGTCCATCCTAACCAAGTTGATATATGTTTTGAAAAGACCAAGTTGATATATATTTTAAAAAGACAAAACCCCTGCTACTTATTCTATTTAGAGGAAAAATAAACAGCTTGGAAAGCAAAATTCTATTCCTCGATCACACAACTTATCATGTGTAATTGAACTCGCATGAATTGATCCACTCATAAAGGCCGAACAATGAGTTAGGAATTCAAACAAAGAGAGGGATAAAGGTTCTTTTTCGGGCCGGAGCCCTAAATAGTATGATCTTTGCAACGCAAAATTCCTAGTCAACCCGGTCAAACTATGACCAAACTTGCCATACCAAAGCTAGAAAAATGTTCGACCAAGTCTGGCCGCAATAAAAATCAGCCCAATTTTTTTTTTCCGGCCAGAAGCTCAGGACCTTTTTTTTTTGTTGCAAAAATCAGGACTACACCAAGCTATTTTATTTTTGAACTCCGACTACACTGAGGTTGGAATGGGGGACATGCATAGCCGTGCTTGTCATTGAGACGGCTTTCGAAAAATGCCTATTGTTTTAATATTTTCTGACGTGGTAACTATTATGCGATCTTCAGAGCCATACCATTGAAATTTTGCTAAGTCGTCTACATTATTCATAGCGGAAGACAGTAGCATTTGTGTAGTAGCCATATATACGTTCGGGAAGTTGTTAGGTTACAATCGAAAGGTTTATATTAATAAGGTTAAAAATGTATAATTCAACTATTGTGTTGTCTAGATCATCCATTTACAGTTAGTCAAATCAAATGTAGTTTCCCAGCAATTGCGTATTGATATGACAATAAAAAACTAGCGCCGAGCTATCTTCCTAATTATCTCCTCTAGTTATAAATACATATCGTTTTGTATATAACACAAGGCTCCAAACTAAACCCGAGCATTCTTAGCCGGGTCAAAAAGAGACCCTACTCCCCAAACCCAACCCAACCCAACCAAACCATACTTTCTATGACCTCTATTGACGACGACGACGACGACAGCAACCACTCCTACAAATTAACCCACCGCACACAATATACCCGAACGACGTAATCTGCCTCCTCCGCGCTTTGCAGCACACGCGCGCATGGGGAAGACGTCGTGGAGCGCGCTGTTCGGCCTCGGCTGCTTCAGCTCCCACCGCGACCACGCCAACGACGACCCCAAGAGCGCCACCCGCCCGCCCAAGCCAGCACCGGCGCCGGCGCCGCTGCCCAGCCGCCTCTCGTGCAACGACCTGAAGAGCGGCAGCAGCAACGGCGGGATGCCGTCGCCGGAGGACCTGTCGCTGTCGCTGGCCGGGTCCGGCGTGCAGGCGTTCACGGTGGAGGAGCTCCGGACGGCGACGCGGGACTTCTCGATGAGCAACTTCGTCGGCGAGGGCGGGTTCGGGCCGGTGTACAAGGGCTACGTCGACGAGCGGCTCAATCCCGGCGTGCGGGCGCAGGCCGTCGCCGTCAAGCTGCTCGACCTCGAGGGCTCCCAGGGCCACAAGGAGTGGTTGGTAAGTCCGTAGTTAATTGCAGTCACCTAGCTAGTTCCTAGCAGTTGCGCGCTTATTGCCAAAAATTAAGATGAATTACCGTTTTTAGATGGACATATATAATTACTTCGCTAGTGCCATTTATTTGGACTTATAATTTTACATAGGTAGTGCTATACGCATGAACAAAGTATTATGAAAATCCAGATGGAGATGATAAGAGTGAGAAATAGGCTTATGCCCATCTAAAATGAAATTTAGAGGTCCATTAATTATCAAGGACAGTTTGCAACTAATTTAGGAAAGCATTTCATTTGTGTACATAGTCCACACGATCGGAATTTATGGTTGGAAGTATATATAACTTCCGCAGGAATTATGCGAGAATTGTAATTTTTTTAGAACAGTGAAATGCACTGTTTCTACTGTGAATTTACTACTTTACAAACAGGCACTTTTGCTTTCGGATGACTGGCATGGCAGAGCTGATTTGCTAGATCAGCAGGGAGTAATTGAGTTAGCTTAGCTTGATTGGTGTCTTTTCCGATTACAAGCTAGGGGACCACATAAGCGCATTATAAATGTACACACACGAGTGAATCCCATAGCACACGTCTAGAACGATAGAGGCCAAGAATAAATTCACGACATAATATTTATGTGTGAGTAAAAATAGACACTAAGATCTAAACCTTGGTGAGTGGAATTGTATGTCCGCAACTCTACTACCACATCAAAAAGGTGGTTCCCTAGCTAGCTTGATTGGTGTTTAATGTTCTATTATCCAAAATTAACCGAGGTAGTGTTTGGGCAATTGGACTAATTAGTTTGGACTTATCTAGCTGTACTGTACTAGGCCCGTGTATACGTAGAATTAGTGCCATACTTGTTTTCGTACAGTTTCTCTCTCAATCCGGATTTCCGGGCCGTTATGTTGACCGTGTGCTCATAATATTGACTTGACATTTAAGCATATCTTAATTTAATATCGAAGCTGCATTGGAAAAATTAGAAGCAAATTGGAAAATCCCGAGGTAGTCAGTCTCAGCTCCCTGATAGATAAACTACGTACGATTGTTATTAAAAAAAATTGGCTAGCGTTTTTAGGAATTATGAGCGTCTTATATATTTTCTAGCATAACAAAGATCACCATTCTACAAATTATAAGAAATTTTGCACATTTTCTCAATTTTATTAAATGATTTCAATTCATATAAATTAATCGCACATAAGCAGTTGTAATGTCCATTTGAGTACTTTTATTTGGCAATCAAGGACTAGCTAGGATTATCCGTTCTGTGGTAAACCCTACTCCAAAGCAATACTAATGCAGCTAGCTTATTAGCTGTGATCCCTTTGGAAAGTCGCCAAGTCTTCTCCCTGTTCAGGCTTAATTTCCTTTCAGAAATCTTTTAGTACTACCTAACTAATGTAGTGCACTGCTTTGGTCAAATTATTATTTTTTTAATTAGCTGTTTTGGTCAAATTCTACCTTAATATACTGAAGAAACGTTACATGTTTTGACCTGTATGTGTATGCATGATTTTTGGCTGCAGGCTGAGCTCATTTTTCTTGGTCAACTGAGGCATTCTCACCTCGTCAAACTGATCGGCTATTGCTACGAGGATGAGCACAGGCTTCTCGTCTACGAGTTCATGGCGAGAGGCAGCTTGGAGAAGCAACTCTTTAAAAGTATGACAAATTCTATAAGGATACATGCATCTTCCTAGCTAGTTTTTTTTTAACAATTCCTGAAATAATGCATTTGTTCATTTGAACAAAAAAACTGATAATCGACATTTACTTGGTGCGTGCTAACATGATTTAAACATAGATGGTTAATTTCAGCATCACCAGTCCGGCCTTAATTAATAGTCACAATTAACATCCCTCTCTATTAACTCTCCAACCACATGATTAAGCGAAAGGAATATTTTCTTGTAATATCCTTTTGTTTTTCAGAAAGAGGTATTTGGTTAATAGAGTTAACATTAAGAGGTCATGGCATCAAATCCCAAAAATACATAAAAATAGTAGCTAGCTCTGTTCTATTTTACTTGTTATTTTGGATATCGATACGGTCTATACCATTTCGACCATTACTTTTTCTAGTTATATGTTAGGAAAATTATTTCAAATATAATGGTATCGATGTACCTTTTATAATAAATCTAGTAGTATAATTTTCATGGATAAATCTAAATACTGCTATTTATATTTTTGGTTAATGCTTTAAAATGTTAACAGCACACATTCTGAAATGACAAGTCAAAAGAAAAATAGAACGAGTAAAACCCAATATACATGCACGCAATCGATGTGAATCAACTCTGCCCTAGCTAGAAAACCGGGTGCTACATCGGTTGAACTAACCAACATGTTTTGATCAGCACTGTTTAATCGAGTTCAGTTCGTACGTACATAGCTAGCATATTCTGTGATTAAAAATCAAAGAATTCCAATGTGAAGCCGGGTATAATCGAACCCAGTGGTGCAACTTGGGAGAAGTCGCCGCTTGCTCGACACCCATTGGCTCCCATTTTTTTTCCTGATGCAGTTCGTAGTTCATATTGCTTTATTAGGTTTTACATGACTTATTGGTGTGATGTCCGTTACATGTTCACATCAAAATTCCTTCCAGCACGTACATTTTTCCTTTTAGAATCAGCACACGTACATATCATGGGCTGGTCATTTTCCATTAACCTCCTCGATGTTAAGCATACACAACACATACATTTCTTTGCTATATATATATCTTTTGTGGTCTGCCTGTAATAGCTTCATTTTGATCATCAGTAGGAAGGAGAGCACACATTTTCATGGTTAGTTAAGGGGTGGAATCGAAGAATGACACGATAAGCACCATTGATCTCTCCAATTGCCTCAACCAAATTGGAGAGTCCAGCTAGGCCGATGACCAAGCATGGAGTAATATAATTTGGATAAGGCATTAGGCACTAGCTAGCTCATAATTAAGTCAAAAGTTGTCAATCATGTATCTCACACTGAACTGAACGCACATCTGGATATTTGCTACAGGAAATTAAAGTAATTAAAATGCGATGCTTAACACTTTAGTGATGGTTAAGTAGTGGCATAAAGCTCAATTAGATATGTCCAGTGGCGGACCCATGACTATAATTTAGAAGGTGCTCTAGCTTTTGTTTTTTTACACTCAATATATCTTCATGGTCTGTATCCATAACGCCCCACGGAGAATTGAATGTGCCAGTGGTATTAACGGTGCCTCCAATGGTAAGATGGGCGTCAGCCCCTGCATATATCTGCCTCTGGATATGACAGGGTGTATCAGGTGTAACCCCTTTTATCAGTGCTAACATGTAGACTCGTCATTAGCCGTCTGATCAGCACGAGGAGGGAACCGTGCTTGTTTAATCGTATCAGGTGATCCGAAATTAATGTAGCTGTAGATTAAGCTACCATCGTCGTGCCTAGAGATGCCAGCGTACGTTGTCAACTTCATAGGACTGAACACACGACTATTTACCCTCACAAGTACTAGTAGCAACTAACTGTATTCGTACCAAAGCCACAGATATTGAAACCTAATTGCATCCAAAATTCAAAGCTGGTATGCGCTCACTTTGTTGTTTCCAACAATTGATACCGCCGACTGTTCACATCATCTGATTAACGATCGAGTTGTCGATGCACGCATGGAAAACCACAGAGTACTCTACGTCGCTGCCGTGGTCAACACGCTTGAAGATCGCCATTGGAGCCGCCAAAGGTTTGGCCTTTCTCCATGACGCCGCGAAGCCCGTCATCTACCGCGACTTCAAGACCTCCAACATCCTACTGGACTCGGTATGTACATATATATATATATATCTAGAGATCGAGAAGAGATAAAAAAAAAAAACTTGCGTAGCATAGTCATCTGACGTTTTGTGATTTCTTTCTGGTATAGGATTACAAAGCAAAGCTATCGGATTTTGGACTAGCCAAGGATGGGCCTGAGGAAGACGAGACGCATGTCTCCACACGAGTGATGGGCACACAGGGCTACGCAGCACCTGAGTACATCATGACCGGTAGATATACATATGCCAAATTTCTGTTTGCTCTAATCCTGACTGCAAGCAATGATCGAGAAGTTCTAAAATTGCATGAATTAATTCTCGCTAGTTTATTCACCGTTTCTTCTGATCTGCTCTTCGTTAGGTCATCTGACGACGAAGAGTGACGTGTACAGCTTCGGAGTGGTGTTGCTGGAGCTGCTGACGGGGCGGAAGGCGGTGGACAAGAACAGGCCGCCCCGGGAGCAAAACCTAGCCGAATGGGCGCGGCCGTGCCTGCACGATTCTCGCCGGCTCGACCGTGTCATCGACCGGAGGTTGAACGGGCAGTACTCAACCCGAGCTGCCCAGAAGGCCGCAACCATAGCTTATCAGTGCTTGAGTGTGAGCCCTAAATCCCGGCCCCAGATGTCGGCCGTTGTGGAGGCCCTGGAGCCGTTGCTCGCCATGGATGACGGCGTTGTAGAGCCATTTGTGTATACTGCACCGCCGGAGAGCAAATGATGTGTAAGAGCAGAGGACGACGCTCGACAAAATGGGTACGTATTACTCCATCAAGCGCATCATCGCTCCGCCCTATAGCTAGGAAATTAAGGGGTGATGACCCTTCAAAAAAGAGAGGGAGGAAATACCCCATAGCTGCAGGTGCTTCGACTGTGTTGAGTTTCAGTGATTCAAAACAATTTAATTAAAGAACTCAAACAGAAATATCCTAGAAAGACTCGCACAGAAAGTTCAGTTGTCGGAAAGAGGGGAAAATAAATGTTGTTTCTTGTAAGCAAAATTCAAAGTGGATTTTGATTTAGAAATTGGTCGTAAATGAGGCAGTAGCTAAGTTCTGCATTTGTAACAAAGAAATATTGAATACTATATGTGCTGCTACCCCCCTGTTGGGGATCTCGAAATCCCGTAATGGTTTGATCTTCGAGCAGCATGTGTCATGTGTGGATCAATACCAAGCAAATTTGGAGTATGCTTACTTGCTCAGGTGGTGGCGGCCGATCTACAAGGCTATTGTGTCCTTGTTTTCTTGGAGAAGTTAATTCAAGAAACAATGACTGATGTTCAAATGAAAACGCTGAGCATGGAAGGTAAAGTTGATGGTCTGTATGTTGCGATGTGCTTCGATGGATGCGCGGGGTGATATATACTGCAATGGCTGAAGTAAATGAAGAACAATGCACCTGAACACACTCCCCTGATCTTGTGTGACCTGATGAAATATTGTTGTATGTGAAAATTCGTAGTATGCTAGATTCTTATTGAAAAAACGAGGATGTTTAGCCACCGTTGTCTGGCGTTTCAGTAGTATTTGCTCCTGAAGCTTGTTTGTTGTCGGAATTTGGTGGCCTTGCAGCTGGAGGCTGTCTCGGCTGTTGATTTTTGTACTGAACCTGCTACTGTTATTTCCAGATTCAATAAATATGGGACCGGGACATCGTTGACATACTGTTCATCTAAAAAAACATGTCGAATATACATCGGGGTTGTTTATTAGATCTTCAACGATTCTTGTAACATATCTAAATGTTCAGGTTGTGACATCTACATATTTCTCAACTCTGAATATAAGTGACTTTCAGAACTCTGGAGAATAACTAAATACACATGCAGCATGAGATGCAATAAATCACTGATCTCAACATATATCCATTACTCATTGGGTATTTACAACTACATTAGCCGTTCAAAGTATATGGGCTACTCCCATCTTTAACCTCTGCTCAATCAGGCATAAATACCCATTTAACCTCTGCTCATGACCAGTTTAATCAGGCTTCCTTCCGTTTCTTGCAAGCAAAACAAATGAGGACACAAGCCTTCCAAAAAAATTTTTAATATCGAAGCATTTGTTTTTGTCCTGGGTTCCCCCAACATTCCAACATTCCAACTTTGCAGCAGGGGCAGAGCTAGGGGTGGTGCCCGGTATGTGCTGGCACACCCAAAAAATTCAAAAATCTGCATAGAGTGTATAGATACTAGAAACTTGTACGCGGCGCGCCACGCCGCGGGCGCCGCTCTCCACGCGAATCGAGAAAATGCACGATCGACGCTCCATACACGAGCAAATCGAGAAAACGCGCGAAAAGGACCTAAAAAGGATTTTGTGTTTTTCGCAAAAGGGCTTAAACGTAATGCTAGAAAAACGCAACAAGGACCTAAATGCAATGTATATATTTCCCAAAAAAAAAGGGACTCAAAAGTTTTTTTTTTCCGAAAAGGACCTAATCGTAATTCTTTCTTTTGGTAAAAGGACCCGAGCGCAAGTTTTAAAAACGCATAAAGGACATAGATGTAATATATATTCTTTTTTCTAAAAAAAAGACCTAATCATAATTTTTTTTCCGAGAAAAGAACCTATATATAATTTTTTTTCCGAAAAAGAATCCGGTTGTAATTTTTTTTGGCCGGCTCGGCTCGAGCCGCGAGCCGAGCCGGCTCGCTACACGGCTCAAATGAACCACAAGGCAGGAAACTTGTAGGCTTTAGTAAAGGAGTGATTAGGGTCAAAAAATTTCTCCTTGGACTTTGGTGAGAATCATTGTACAAGACTATTGTGAAGTGTCCGCCCCATTAAAAATTTTCAAGCTCCATAGACAAAGAAACAGATTTATAGAACATGATGACACTGACACACCCCAGAGGCAAAACCAGAGACATATAGAATTAAGCATCTCCACTGTTTGATAATATCTTAGTA
Organism: Otatea glauca; assembly: GCA_036346275.1. Classification (NCBI taxonomy): domain Eukaryota; kingdom Viridiplantae; phylum Streptophyta; class Magnoliopsida; order Poales; family Poaceae; genus Otatea; species Otatea glauca. The sequence goes on along the minus strand of CM070730.1, from coordinate 21,949,219 downwards.
ATCTACTGAAGTTGGGTGCAAAATGAAATGCAGCAGAGCATCCCATTCGATTTCAAATCTAATGGACACAATTGCACCTAAGCTACCCTCTACACTCTAGAACTCTGTATTGAGTTACATCCAAGCTACACACTCACATACTCTAAAACCTTTAAATGATATACTTAATGGTACTAAGATATTAAAAGTTAAAAGTGCAAAATATATGAAGCACAAGAGGGCGCCACATCACCGGTTTTTCGAGTTTTTTTTTAATAATACATTTTTAAAAAGTAATTTCGACATTAATACGCGGGTGAAATTTTTTGCAAAAATAATACTACATCGCCCAATCGGTTGGCGAAAATCGAGTAGTCGCCAGATGGTTCGGCGAAAATGCTATTTTCGCCAAACGGTGTGGCGAAAATTGGTTAATTGCGGCATTAGCATCACCTGACAGATCAATCGGACGGGACACCCTATTTTCGCCACATGGTAGGATTTTCGCCATACCGTGTGGCGAAAATAGCCTGACTTTTTTGTGGAGGTTTAAAAGAAGGTCAAACAATGACGAAATTTTTTGAAATTTTTTGTGGAAGTTCCTGATACATCAGTTATGCTCTCATAAAAATTTCAGATGATTATCGCATTTGAGGAAGTTTTAAAAATTCAAACATTGCTACTGTTCTGATAAAAAGACAGTAGCAATGTTTGAATTTTTAAAAATTCCTCAAATATGATAATCATCTGAAATTTTTATGAGAGCATCATTGATGTGTCAGGAACCTCCACAAAAAAATTAAAAAAATTCGTCATTGTTTGACCTACTTTCCAACCTTCAGAAAAAAACCAGTCTATTTTCGCCACACGGTATGGCGAAAATCCTATTTTCGCCATACCATATGGCGAAAATAGGGTGTTCCGGCCGGTTGCTCAGTCAGGCGTTGCTAATGGTGCAATTAACCTATTTTCTCCATACCGTTTGGTGAAAATTGTATTTTCGCCAAACCATCTGGCGACTACTCGATTTTCGTCAACCAGTTGGGCGATGTAGTATTATTTTTGCAAATTTTTTCACCCGCGTATTAATATCGCAATTACTTTTAAAAAATGTATTATTTAAAAAAAAATTCCCGGTTTTTCTCCATCGTACAATTTCAGATACAATGGACACAATTGTATCCAAGCTAGACACTTGTATACTCTACGAGTGTAACACCCTGACCTAAATTTTGCTTAAAGCTTAGCCCCACCGTAGAGCGAACCCATGAATGCAGAGTACCCTACTTATACTTTTGTCCTGCTTCATGTAAAAGGGTTAACTCGGAGATGCTATATTTGGACTCAACAGGTATTATATACTACTACATCTCACTTTAGACAAACAATATGAGACTAATCCCACCACCACTCTACATAGACCTTCACACTAATGGGTCGGGGTATTACACTCACCCCATTAAGAGTTAACGCCCTCGACAGCACACCTCATACACGATAGATACCCAGACCCCTCAGTACGAAGATTGATGCTCTGATACCATCTGTAAAACTCTGGCCCAAAATCCTCTCAAAGCCTAGTCCACTGTGGAGTAGGCCTACACATGCATAGCACCTCACTTACTTTCATCCTCGTTTTGTAGAAGCGATAACCCGGAGGTGCTATATTTCGATCCAACATGCATTATATACTACTGCAACTCATTTTAGATAAATAATGTGGGACTAGTTTCACCCAAGGATTCAAATTTCGTTTTCGGATAAAATACCATCTAGGACCGGAATCCAAAATTTCGGCGAAATTCGGATATTTTGGACAAATCTCGTTCGAAATTCAAATCTGGTTCATTTTGTACCGAGAAAAAACGAAATTCGCCGAAATATACCGAAATTTCGGGTGAAATACCCGAAATTTCGGCCTTTTTGCAACGGAAAAAAGTGGGTCAAACGATGTCGAAAAATTTTGAAACTTTTTTGGAGAGTCCTGACACATAGCTGATATTTCCATAAAAATTTCAGATTATTCTGAAGTCTGTGGAATTTTTAAAAATTCAAACATTGCTACTGTCCTGATAAAACACTGACCAGCAATTTTGAACCGAATGCAAAATGGTTCAAACCACGTTATAAACATTTGAATTTTTTTTTGAATGGTTATGATGTATCTATAATTCTCTCATAAAATTTTCAGATGATAATAAAACTGTATGAATGTTTTAAAATTCGAACAGTACTACTGCCATGTTAAAAGGCTTACCGGTATATTTGAACAAAATGAAAAATTATCTAAACCATGTTAAAAACTTTTGAATTTTTTTTGGGTAGTGCTGATGTAACATTAATTTCGATTTAAAATTTTTATATGATGATCATTCTCAAATAATGTTTTAAAATTCAGACAGTGCTTCGTCCTGATAAAAGCCTCATGATCAATACATAGATTTGCTTTAGCAATAAAAAAAAGTTTCAATTTTTGAAAATTTTACATAAGGGTGATAATGAAGTTATTAATATCTCATAAAATTTTTGAATTATTATCACACACCAGTGAATTTATAAAATTCTTACAAGGCACAGTACCATTTATATTCTTTTCTTTTTTATTTTTGAAATATAATATAACAAACGAAGTTCAATGCTTACATAGATTTGATTGACCAAACAAAAATATTTGAAATTTTTTGAACATTTTATATAATTCTACTAAGGAAATCATTAATCTCTAAAAAAAATTAGATCATAATAACACTCAAGAAAATTTATAAAATTCTGACAATGTAACTGTCCCAATTATGTTCATTCTGTTTTTGATTTTTTAATGATAACAAATTAAGTTAAATTATTTTGAAATTTTTTATGTATGATTCTAAGATACTAAAGATAGTACTATAAAATTTTCAACTCATTATCGATCTTGTAAAATTTTATAAAAATCTGACAGTGTTTCTGCCAAAATTTTAAAATGTCTCAAAAAATCGTTTTTTCAACAAATTTTCATAGGAGATGACTTTTCTAGGGTTTATTGGACCAAATCCGGTCAAATACGGCCTTAAAATATTCAAAACTGGCCAAAAAAAATATGAAATTTCGCTGAGAAAAAACAAAATTTTGGGTTACCTTAGCAATTTCAAAAAATTTTAATTTTTTGTATCCGGCCGGTAGTTTAGATTTTGAGGTGGTCCGAAATCCAAAATTTCGTCGAAATTCGACGAAATTTTGAACCCTGGTTTCACCACCCCCTATATGATGGGCCACATAATCCTTCAAATTAATAGACCAAAGTATTACAACAACCCACTATTAAGTTGCACCTAAACTAGATACTCGTACACTCTACAACCTTGTACTGACATATTTTAGGGGTACTCAAATAGACACTAACATGTATTTACGTAGAACCCACTACAGATACACCTATGGGGGTACAAATTAATCTATAAAGGAAAGTACTTTTGTCTTTATTACGTGCTTAGATGAAGGTGAAAAGTGATGAAAATTAAAATAAATATATATGTCTATTACATATTTACTATTTTTATCACTTCTATTTTCTATTTCTACGTGATTAAGCTTTCAACTTCTATTTTAAAACTAAACCAGCCAACAAACATTTCAGAAGTTAAGTTAGAATAAGTAAATGAAGGAACATATGATATTTACTCCAAATTCTTTTTAGAGTACAACTTTTCTTTATTTTACTGTTTTTCAACTATACATCAGCCAATACTGAATCAACTTATTAAGTATGGCTAAACATTTGTTGCTGTATTTGACTAATTAGCTACAATACTCTGCCATAATATTCCATTCAATATTTTCCATACTAAATTAGGGAAAAAAACTAATATAATTTCTGGTACAACGTGTGGGTTCAGTCTAGTTTCAATACAAGTATATATAAGTTAGATGTGTTGAATATACAATAAAATAGAAGCTAATGTAACCTAATAGTTTGCAAAAAAAGGAAAAAAGAAAAAAGCTGATTCGATTACAAACCTTTGTAATCTGCCATAAATCAGTTTTTGATGCAATTCAAAACAGGCATTGGATTTCTCAAATAAGAAGAGGCTTATCATTAAGTGCACTAAGCGACTTTCTGCTGGTTTGGGATAAAATAGAGAACATCCAGCTTTAGGAAAATAAAGAGGATCAGTTACTTTGGAAGTGGACCTCAAATCAGAAATATGGCGACATATCCAGTGCAAACCCTCCTTACTGTGCAAACTCCGTGAAACCCACGTGTAGAAGTTTTGAAAAATTCTCAAAAAATTATCATATGTAGGGGAGGTGAGCTTCTACAACTTATAAAATTTTAAGACCAAACCCAATCGCATTTGAAAGATATGAAAAAGACAAATTCAGTATGAATACTGATTTTTTTACTGTTTGTCACTATTCATTTTGCTTTTTGTCTTTTCCATATCTTTCAAATGCGTTGAGTTTGGTCTTCAAATTTTGCACGATTGTAGAAGCTCACCTCCCTTACATATGGTAATTTTTTGAGAAGTTTTCAAAACTTCTACACGTGGGTTTCACGGAGTTTGCATGGTAATGGAGGTTTGCACTGGATATGTCGCCATATATTCCTTCCAATCTGCTTACTCTGCCTTCTTTATGGGAATCACGAAATTCTCTTGTTGCAATCAAATTTGGAAATCTTGGGCACAGTTGAAATTCAAAATTTTCTCTTGGCTTGTGATTCATGATCGTTGCTGGACAGCAGACAGATTACAAAGACGTGGTCTCCCCCAACAGCCACATTGCATTCTTTGTTTACAGGAGGATGAAACTATCAATCATCTCTTAGTTCAATGCAGTTTTGCACAGCAAGTATGGTTCCAAAGTTTTCTATGGATGAGAAAGTAGAGGCTTACGCCTATATATCAATGATGTTATCCTTCAAGATTAGTGGTCATCGATATCTAACTCATTGAGATCTGATCAGATTAAGAGTTGCAATTCCCTCATCATTCTCACTATGAGGCATATTTGGTTAGAACGTAATGTAAGAATTTTTAACGGTGTATTCAAGCAGATATCGTAGATTACAAAGGAAATCAAGTAGGATTGTGATAGGTGGAGGGCTGTAGGGGCTGGCTGTTTAGGAAAATTATTGTTATAATGTAATTGGTGGTGTTAGTTGTTAAGTACCTATCAAATTCAGCTGATGGGTAGCGGCTATTATTTGTGAACTTTTCGTTGTTTGTTCTCTTGTTCTTTATTGTCTACCTCGTTGTTATTCCTCTTCTCTTAATACAAAGACACGCAGATCTCTTACGGGTTCTCGAAACAAAAATGGATTTGCTTCAGAGTAGGATTGCAACACGTCTGCGACATATACCATGCTCGCTAATTGGATAACAAGCAAACAACTAAAAGATTTGAAATTTCATTTTCAGTTCACATCTAGGAGATGGATGAAATCTGAAATTTTGGTGAAATCTCATAATTTTAAACAAAATCCAATTAAAATTTGAAATCCGGAATTTTCTAAATGAAAATTCCAAAATCTAGACCGAAATTGCCGAAATCTCGGAAAAATTCAACCGAGTGAAAAATAATCGAAAGTTAGAAAATTTTCAAAATTTTTGTGGATGGTTCTGATATATAACTAGCTTCCCATAAAATTTTCGACAATGATCAAGCCTGAGAATGTTTTAAAATTTCTGACAGAACTATTGTCCTGATAAAAGGCTGACCAACAAATTGCAATCCAATGAAAAATGGTACAAACAATGTTAGAAAATTTTAAAAAATTTCGTGGATGGTCCTGATGTATCAATAATATTGCCATAAAAGTTTTATATGATGATCAAGCCTGAGGAATTTTTAAAAATTCGGACAATGCTTTCAACCGAATGAAAAAGGGTTCAAACCACATTAGAAAATTTTGAAAAGTTTTTTGGATTGTCCTGAAGGAAAACTAATATTCGCATAAAATTTTCAGATGATGATCAAGCATGAGAAATTTTAAAAAATTTATAAAAGTGCTACGTCCTGATAAAAGCCTAGTCGAATACATATATTGCTTCCATATATTTGATTGAGCAACCAAAAAAGGATTAGAATTTTTTTAAAACTTTTAGAGAATTTTTCTAAGACAATGATTAAACTCTCATAAAAATTTTGGAAAATGATCACACTCGAACAAATTTATAAAATTCTAACAAGGTTACTGTCTTATTTATGTTCCTTCTATTTCTGATTTTTTAAAGATAACAAATGAATTTCAATTCTTTTGAAAATATTTTTGTATGATCCTAGGCTTCTAAAGATGGTACCATAAATTTTCATAGAATGATCAAGCTTGTACATTTTTATAAAAATCTAACAATTTTTCTGTTATTTTTATAAAATATCTCAAAATTTCAGTTTCTTCAAATATTTTCAAGGAAGATGACATTCTTAAGGGGGTATTGACCCAAATCTAGTCCAAAAAAGTCAAAATCCAGTCAAAATTATCGAGATTTCGGTGAAATTTGCCGAAATCTCACCAAAATTTGGTAAAATCTCACCGAAATTTCCAAAATTACTATAGCAATTTGAACTTTTTTTCAATTTTTTTATTCAGCTGGGATTTGGAATCTCATCCCTAGCCAAAATTTCGCCAGGATTTTGAACTTTGGTTGTAATTTCCTTGAACTCTGGGAGCAGTTTAGTATTACTTTGCTACCAAAAGCATAGCCCTTGCTATTTCATAGAGCAAGTAATCTAGAATAATTACTAACTAATTACATTTTATTTACTTAGCATAACTAACCTGCATGATGAAGAATTAAATAAGAAAGGCGCTTCTAATTTGAGGTCAAAACTCACGGTCACCTATTCCACCTTTTCCTTTCTCCTTGGGCCATGCTCAATACAAAGACGCTTAGATAGATGCTTAAAGAGAGAGAAACAATACCATATCACAAAGCATCTATCCAAGTGTATAGACCTCCAATGCAAGCAATTATTTTATAGATGCTTATTTAATTTAAAAAGATAGAGAGTCTATTTAAGCGTCTACTTGCTCCAATGCAAATTAGTCCATCTTCGCTTGGGAGCCATCGTTATTTTACCTACCACCAGTCTGCCTGCAGTATGAAGCATAGTTCAAAATCCCGGTGAAATTTCAGAAATTTCGGATTTCGGCCGAGGATGAGATTCAAAATCCTGACTAGGTAAAAAAATTCAAATTCAAATTGCTTCAAAAATTTCAACAAATTTCACCAAAATATCGGGTATTGTGATCAGATTTTGACTTTTGAGGACTGTATTTGGATAACCCTTATGAATGCCATCTTCAATGAAATTTGTTGAAAAACCAAATTTTTGAGACATTTAATAAAAATAACAAAAACACTATCAGATTTTTATAAAATTGTACAAGCTTGATCGTGCTCTAAAACATTTATGGTATTGTATTTAGTAGTCTAGGATCGTTTAGAATTTTTTTCAAAATAATTAAAGTTCATTTGTTATATTTAAAAATTCAAAAATAGAATGAACATAACTGAGATAGTAACAGTGTTAGAATTTTATAAATTTGCACAAGTGTGATCATGATCCAAAATTTTTAGGAGAGCTTAACTATTGCCTCAAACCCTTCTCTAAAAATTTCAAAAATTGTAAACTTGTTTTAGTTGCTCAGTCAAATCTATGGATGCAATACATGTAGCACCATAAGACTTTTATCAGGACAGTAGCATTGTCACAATTTTTAAAAATTCCTCAAGCTTGATCATCATCTGAAATTTTTATTGAAATAGTGATGCGTTAGGACCATCCAAAAATATTTTCAAAATTTTCTAATGTGGTTTGAACCATTTTTCATTCAGTTGAAATTTACCGGTCAGCTTTCAGTAGCACTGTCCGAATTTTTGAAAATTTTATGGTAACATTATTGATGCATCAGTACCATTCACAAAAATGTTCAAAATTTTCTAAGGTGGTTTGCACCATTTTTCATTCGGTTGAAATTTGCCGATCGGCCTTTTATCAGGACAGTAGCACTGTTAGAATTTTTAAAATTCCTCAAACCTGATCATCATCTGAAATTGTTATGGGGATATTAGTGATGTGTAAGGACCATCTAAAAAAATTTGAAATTTTTTTAACATCATTTCGACCATTTGGTCTTTTGGGAGGGCCAGACTAGGAGAGGAGGAAGATGGGGGTGATGTCGCGGTGGGTGTTGCCCGCCTGTAGCAGCCTCTACTACTTCTGCCCTTCACTGCGGCCGTGCTCCTATCAACCCGTCAAGCGGTTCAAAAAGATCATCTCAGAGATCTACCAGCTACCACCAGTATCGCGGATCCTGCTTTGTTGTTAGCATTTTAGTCATTTATGATATTAGCTGCAGTTCTGCATATTAGATTTGTGGTGAAATGTGTGGGGAGTTTGCTAATTGTGGTTGGGATGGTGTCAGGATGAAAAAGGAAATTTGAAATCCGGAAATTTGAAAGCTAATAGTACTAATTGGTACTATTCCATGCTTCAGTTTCCAGTTCTGTAAAATGAGTGGAAACATGAACTTTGTTTGTGTGTAGTTTGTAGTGTTATATGCATGGGAAGTACTAATGGTGAATTTTTGATATATTACTATTAATTAATTGGTGCCTCATGTGTGCGTTGTGTCACTTGTGTGATTACTTCTTCCTTTAGTTACACTTGATTTCATAGAGCAAAGTGTTATGACTAAGGTTCAAAATCGCGGCGAAATTACGACTTGTGCACTGTTAAGAAGTTCAAATCGGCAAGAATGATTGACTTCCTTGGGTTGGCCTTTCCAAAAAGGAGGCTAGAGGAGAGAGCAAAGGTACCGAAGGCAACAATCAATTTTCTGTTTCTTCGCTACTAAGATATACTAGTTCCGTCAGTTGGGCAGTCTAATCTATATCTATACTAATTGGAGGCTCCACCAGGAGCCCTCACATTAATTTCAAGAGGTAAAATGCTAGAAATTACCGTATTAATCGGAGAAAAGGAAAAAAAGGTAGGAGTTCCCACATTAATAAAAAAAAAGAAACAATCTAATCCATCCATTCTACTTGTGATGGCTTGGATCCGATCCATATATGAGTACAACATGGTTTGTTCTCAAATTCTCAAGCGTACCGATTACTAATATGGATTGTGTTGTAGGCATTGGTTAACTAATCCTTCCAATTAGTTAGCAAAGAAAAGAAAGGCTAGACGTCCGACAGACACAAGTCAGGGAAGAATCCAATAGCTAATTAGGGAAAAAGATTTTGGCTTATTAATTTCTCCTAATTATTCTCTCTAATGAATTACAAAGTTTCACGAGAGTAAATAAGTGCCTATTAATTGTCAAAGTGTTGTCTCAAATAACATCCATAACATAATAAATAATTCTTTTCTCTAAAATCAAAATGCAATGAGGAAAAAGGCTGTAAATAACCACTAATTAAAGTTTTACCATCAATATATGGCAAGTAGTTAGATTGGATATAAATTAGTTGTAATTAATAAATGGTTTGTTGAAAATATACTCCTCATTTCATAATATATGTCCATTTCTTGGAATAAAGCATTGTTTTCACAATGCAAGTCTATTGGGTTAATCAAATTTGTAGTTATCCCAAAATTTCCACTCTACCCTTGCTTCAATACAATAAAAGATGTCCAATTGTAGTAGTTTGCTATTTAATACGAGTATGTATGGTCCAATGTAATTAACTTTTTCTTATATTTTGTGACTCCTTGGTTTGTCTGCATAGTGGACTTGGACTTATATCTCTAATACTAATTTTTTTATATTTAATATTGATAAGATAAAGTAAAAATATCTCCATATCCATATAAAAAAAGTAGCAACGTCCGTTTTCAAAATTAGAGATTGTCTCAATGCCAAGTTATAAATTACATATAGCATGATTTGGGAGAATAAGAAAAATAGAGCTATTCAGCTATACGATAGTTGTTGCTTGCTATTTAATACGGGTATGTATGGTCCAATGTAAGTTTTCTAGATTAGATATTGTTTCAATGCCAGGTTAAATTGCGTATAACATGATTTGGGAGAATAAGAAAAATAAAGCTATTCAGATATACGATAAAAATAATATTTCTACACAATTATATGATGGACCTTTGAAATAACGTAAAATTAACAATTATGTTTGTAAAATTGCTAGCCCGTGCTGGTGTGGACGGGTTGATGACTAGTTAACCTAATTCGTGGGTCTAAGCTTCTGTGTGCTAGTCTAGCTATGTTATTTGGCTCACATCATTTTTGTTTGTAGGAATAACTGAAAATCCCATGGGATGAAGTGCTTAATCAAATGCATGACCATGATTTTCACTCTTAAATTATATTCTACTACTAGTTTTTATATGATGCTGTGTTGTTCTTGTGTTGAACGTGTATTCCAAGTTTTCAACTGATGAGCTTAATAGCTTTTGTTTAGTTCTCCTGTAACACACTCATGAATTATTTTTATTTTTGTGTTATAGTTTGTATATGTATTATTTCTCAAAATTTTCACATGTATTCCTCGTAAAAGGCATTAAAATTCGGCACAAAAAATTTGGTGCCAAATCCATTCCAAAAACCATCCAAACCAGTCTAAAAACCGAAATCTCGACGAAATTCACTGAGACTTCGTCGAGATTTCCCAAATCACTGTAGCAACATGAATTTTTTTCCTTTTTTTATTCTACAAAGATTTGGAATCACGGCCCTTGTCAAAATCCGGAATCTCAGCCGAAATTTCCAAAAATTTTCTTGGATTTTGAACCTTGGTGTACATCGGCGTAGTAGAAAAGTAGTCGGACACGAGACGTTCATGGCCTCCTTCGCGGTCTCTCTCTATGTACCTCCTACTACTGCGACGGCGGCGGCGGCGGCTGGTAGGAAATGGAGTAGCTTCGATTTGAGAATCCATTGCAATGGCAAACCGCTCATCAAAATCATTATCCATAACTTCGACAGTGAGATTATGGAAATTGATGGAGACCTCATCATCAGCTATCTGACTTGGATGTAGTGGAGTAAGACATTTTTGAGTATGAGGTGCATACGAAAGAGTAAGAACTCACGTAGCACCACACATCAACCACCAAAGGATATAACAGACAATACATGTTTTTAGGAACAAAACGTAACAAGATTTTAGCTCTTATCTCCATATATTTCTTGCTTTTTTACAAACAGCACGTAATAAGTATACTTTTATTTATTCAATGCAAAATTGGTATGCTAATACCAATTATGAAAGCAAAACAAAGAAATGAGAAAAAGCAAGAGTGCGTAGATCATTGTTAGTTGGTGCTACTTGCTTCAAATAATTTATCTGTAAAATATTTTAATACTCTCTCATGCTCAATCCTTTGATATTCAAACAGAGAACTAGTGTCAACCATTAAGAGTTCATTGTAGTTCTTTGACATTTCCTTCCTCTCTTTTGCTTGTGTGGCTTCAATCTTCTCTTTTGAGAGTCTAAGTTGCACGTCTGCTATCTTCTTTGCTGTTGAAGCTTGCAAAGCCTATGTATTATAGTATAGCTGAACATCGTCCCGTAATATAGTGCCAAAAGATGCGTCCTCTATGACTTTCCCTTTCTTCTTTGCTTTCGCAGCTTTTGTACCTGGTGGTTGAGTTTCTTCTGCAATCTGACTCTGGATTGACTCATTCCTTTTTGTCTTTGCCTCTTCGTAGATCTTAGTCCACTTAGCCTAATTTCGTACCTCTCTCCACCAGTAGACTAGTGTGAAGCACTGCTTTGTTTCCATCTTACACATTTCATTGGCTTTGTCCATAAGTTGGTCATCCGATTGCCCACTAACATACCTAAGAATTCTTAGAGACAATCTTAAGAGACAATCCTTACCATCCTATTGCCGTGTCCCCATCACTATGTTAGTATTTTTCCACAATAATTATCATTGATTTTACTATTATATTGCAAGAATGGTATTTGTTGAACATGTTGTGGGATACACGTGGAAATGACATGATTTAAGGCTTTTAACACGTAAAAGATATGGTTTGGAGCAACTTCTGAATTTGGAGCACCGCTGGATTCAACTCCAGAGAAGAATATGGGTTAGAGTATGGCAGACATGACCGTATCACCTGATCATGCTCATCTCCAGGGTCATCGCGCCCAGAGAATATTATAATAGATTAGAAGAGTGGAGAGGTTGTTCGCCACCATTTTCTTGATCTAAACTACATTAGAGTCAAGTGCTTGTGTAATCCTTTGTCTATCATAAATTGGAGACTTGTTTGCATCACAACATCTATTGGTAATCGAAGATGAAAGTGTCTTTCCTTATTCTATGATGACCACCCTTTGTCTTTCCTTTATTCTATGATGATCATCCTTTGTTTCAATTCTTTACCAATGTGTGAGTAGTTCGTATTGGCGGAGGAGATACAGAGGATAGGTAGTAGAGGTAGAGATGCAACCATGCTTTAATTATATATATTGTAGACGCATCCAGTTTCATTGGGGACATTGATTATACTTTCTGTGCTTATGCGTGAAATCTAATTAAAGGCATTGGGTAGCATGAACATAGAACAATAGTTTTAATCTGCAAGTTAATCATTGATTGCAGCAACAAGTCGGTGACCCATAGGATGACAGATGAATCCATCAAAGAGGGGTAGTTGTAAGCAGAGGAGAACGAGTTATTACCAAACCTAATGCATCGATCTAATTTACATAACCTTAATATTGAACTGTGCTGGCACAATTAGGCCGAGTGGTGGACAACAGAGCCTAGAATCCCACAAGTGGATGAACGACAGCACAAGGGTAACTCACCTACAAAACCATGAAAAGGAAAGTGATCCTACTAACTTATGAATATAAAGTTTCTATCTATCAACCTACCAAGAACCGAAGTCTATGATGCCTAGTCATTTAGGGCCTGTTTAGGGGAGTTGTAGCTTTTCTAAAAAGCTGTTTTTCAGTTTCTGGGCTAAAAAGCAGCTGTAGCTTTTTATAAGAGGTTGTTTGACAAACAGCTAATTTTTCTTAGCAATAAACTGTAAAAGCAGGTCCAACCTAACTTTCAGCTTTTGGCTTTTGCTAGTTATATGTGGCTTCTAACTTATGCCAAAAACCGCTTAAAAGTTAAGCTGTTTGGGGAGGCTTACTAACTTTAAGCCCTCAAAACATGACATTATTATTAGTGAGTCCTTAATTTACTTGAACTAAAAGAGAAACTAGCTTTCCTTTGCTCACCTAGTTGCAAAAGGTTATTCACAGTAGAAGGGGATCGATTATGATGAGATATTTTATCCTATTGTGAATAATACTTTCATAAAGATAGATCTTGCATTGGCAGCTAGTTCGGATCTGCACTTGGAATAGATGGATGTGAAAATGTCATTTTTGCATGGTAATCTTGAAGAGAAAATCTACATGAAACAGCCACAAAGGTTCACTAAACCTGAAAATCAGCATCTAGTTTGCAAGCTAAGAAAGTCATTCTATGGGTTGAAACAGTCTCCAAGGCCATGGTATAAGTGTTTTGACTCTTACATGTTGCAGATTGGTTACATATGATGTGAATATGACTGTTGTGTTTACATTCGGAGCCTTGATGATGGTTTCTTACTTTTTCTACTAATGTATTTTGATGATATGCTAATCGCTACAAAGCACATGCATGATGTGATTTGGTTGAAGAGTTTGTTAAGTTAAGAATTTAGTATGAAAGACTTAGTGGCAATAAAGAATATTTTGGGCATGGAGATACACAAGGACAGAAGCTCAAGAAAATTTTGGCTGTCACAGCAGGAGTATGGTGAGAAGGTTCTAATTTGGTTTGAGATGAGCGCTAAACCAGCAGGAGGATGGTGAGAAGGTTCTGAATCGGGTGAGATGAGCGCCAAACCAGTAATTACTTCATTAACACAACACTTTAATCTTTCTCCTCAGTTTTGTCCAAGGACAGATAGGGAAATTGAAAGGATCAAGTTGGCCTAGAGGGGGGTGAATAGGCAACTTTAAAAACTTTTTGATTCTTATGAAAAACTTTTCTTAATAAAATTAGTAACAGAAACAAATAATATAAAATTCAGCACAGCTCTGTTTAAGTAAGATTTGTAAAGAGAAGAGTTTTAATGGGAACTGACAATAAGAGGAACAACCAAAGATAAACCAATAACAGGAAGACTCAAAGATTTTTTCACCGAGGTTCAGAGCTCAAGCTCCTACGTCCCCGTTAGAGCACTTCTTCAAAAGTATTACTCCACCAAACAGCCAATCTCAATGACTTCTAGTTTTCCACTATCTTGACTCTTTCACCACTCCAGTGAGGTGAGTCTCGACCTTTCACAGCAATGGTGGCCTTCCACAATCTCTGTTGGATAGGTCGCACCAACAACTTCTCCAACCGTCTAGGAACAGCTAGTTCCAAGAGTAATAGACTATCCACAAGCCCTGTCTCTTGGTTCAGTAGCTAGATGTAAACTAGACTTAGCTTGGAGCAAGAACTCTAAATATTCAGAATGAATTTTTATAGCTTTTGAGTTGAAGCTCAAACTCTTTGATGAAATGAAGGCTCAGGAATGCAGGAGATCAAAGAGTTGTAATTGATTTGAAAAAAAAGATGTCGATGGTGTTCAGGATGTCAAGAATGTATATGTGCAAAGCTCTATATATGTTTTGTGAACCCAAGCATTTTATATATAGAGCCTGAATAGAAATAACTGTTGTACCTTCCATTTGCCCGTTGGGGGGTGGTAGGATAGATGGGGTAGGTCAACTACTATCTTTTTTTTATAAGAATCTCAAGGTATATGAGTCATAAGTCAAAATACACACACGCCGGACTAAAATTTTAGTCCGGGGTATAAAGGATTGGAGAAGCATTATTGTACTCAGAGTGACCCATTTGCGTCGGACCAAAAATATCGATCGGTCGTAAATATACTTGTCAAGGTAGTTTGTGCCGGACTGAATATGTTGGTCTGTTGTTCACATACTTTGATTTATATGAATATCAGCAAAACAATGTTTGCGTCGGACCGAAAAAGTTGGTCCGGCATACACATGCCTTGTTCCATTTGAGTACCAGCGGACAATGTTTGCGTCGGGCCTAAAAAGTTGGTCCGGTGTATATGAAAAAATGGTTGGTTTTATCTGAGCGAAGTATGTTTGCGCCGGACTGAAAAAATTGGTCCAGCGTACACATAGAATTCTGGTCCACATCAAACTTCATATTTCTGGTTAAAATTCGAGCAGAATAATTCTTAACACAGACTAGGATTTTATTTAGAGTGAAAAATATAACATATGCCGGACTAAATTTAGGAAAGAATTCAGATTGGTCCGACGTGAACGGTGTACGCTCGGTTGAAAAGAATCAAAGAAGAGTTCTTAGCGCCGGACTGAAAAATTCGGTCCGGCGTACATGGTGTGCGCTCGGTTAGGATTTGAATTTCGATTTCTTGAACGCCTTACAAGATGTTTGATCCAAGAAAGAACTCTTTTTGACTAAGAAAAGGAAGATCTCGATTTTTAAGTGAGGATAATGAAATGTCCTATGCTCCAAGTAATCTTAGTGATTTTGCATATGAACCAAGATCATTTCTTATGTATAATCCCTCTTAATAGTACGGTGATTTTAGCTATATGGCTTGAATCAACTCCCAAGCCAAAACTAGAAACAAACACCATAGCCTTGATCTTCAAATCTGACTGTTGTTGATTTTTACTTAGTATCCTTTTTTATCATCAACACCAAAACATATATAATAAGCATAATTTACAAAAATAGGGAGCCTAGATGCTCTCAGAAATTGAAGACATGGAGAATGTTCCTTATGCTAGTGCAGTCGACTGCTTCATGTTTTGCAATGGTTTTCATAAGGCCTAATTTGGCACATGTTGTTAGTCAAGTCAGCAAGTTTACATCTAAATAATGAAAACAACATTGGGAGGCAGTCGAGTGAATATTCAATTATTTGAGAGGTACAACAAGTTATGGTATTATTTTCGATGCACAACATCGTAATCCTTTTGTTGTGAGATATGTGATTTGGACTTTGTCAATGATTTAGTTAACAAAAGGTCTACTACAAGGTATGTTTTTACTCTAGGTGGATGGCCTATATATTGGAAGTCATTAATTCGGTCTTTGTTGCATTGCCTACAATTGAGGTAGACAATATGGTTGTGGTTGAAGCTGCTAAGGAAGCATTATGTCTTGCAGGACTAGTAAAGGAGTTGGCCATTGAGCAAGGTGGAAATCTATTGCATTGTGATAGTCAGACTTCAATTTATTTAGTTAAGAATCAGGTGTATCATGCTAGGAGAAAGCATATTCATGTGAGGCTCACAGGATCAGAGAATTGATTAGCATTAGAGATATTCATTTGGTGAAAGGTGCACATCAATGACAATGTTATGGATATGTTGACCAAACCAGTCACCACGAACAAATTTGATCATTGCCTCAACTTGTTGGGAGTAACAACATAATGAGCAAGAAGGTAATCCCCCATCACACACGAATGCACAAGGAGTTTCAAAATGTTCTCTTTGTTTCTCCTAGGTTGTATATTTGCCAAGGTGGAGATTTATTGTGCATGACTCATATATGACTAGGTAAAGAAAGGGTGACGCAAAACACCAAATATGCAAAACGGTTCAACCAAACGAGATTATCATAATCCACCATAATGCCAAATCAGAACTTTAGTCTATCATGAAATAGCTATTTTGTGGATATCCTCATGTTACAAATCCCGTAGAGAACCCTAGTTGGGTAAGCCTATCTGCAAGCATGGAGGTGCCCACTTGTTTTTTTTTCCTTTTTTTTGTAGTAAGTCACCTCCACCATACTTTTCCTTTTTTCCCTTGACCTTTCTACTCCAATTTCTTCCCTTTTCCTCAAATCTCTTTATGCTCCTAGTAACTCATCTGCCACTACATCCCTTGCCGTCGACCTTCCTTCTGCTCCTCAAAGATCTCTACCTGCCATGTGAAGCCATTGGGAGCCAGATACAGCTTGCTTGCTACTGTCTCATCGACGCTAACTCCTCCTCCACTAACTTAGTGAAGCCTGTCGTGGCTCCCGAGTGTGCTATCGAGACGAAATCTCTTCATCTTTTGTTAGAGCTTGCTATTTTGTATTTGGAAGTTGAAAAGATCTCTTTTTTATAGTTGAAAGTTCAGCTTTCAAGTTGCAAGTTTGGGATTCTCGAGTTGAAATTTTACTTAAAATTTTGATTATTTGAGTTGAAAGTTAAAAATTTCCTAGTTTTGAATCCTTAGTTGAAAGATGAAGGTGTTGTGGATCCGAAGGTGACGGTGTTAGATCCGGTAACCGGTGCCTTTTGAATGGCCTGCAGTTTAAAATGTATTGCAGTCAATCTAAATTACCCCCTTTGACCAAGTTTATAAGGCGTATTTCTTCTTGACACATAAACCAAGAAGATATCGAAAATGACTAGATTACCCCTAATTATTATCATTAAACACTATATTCAATGCATGCATATAGAGAATATGAAGTAAAGTTGGATATTTAGTGGGGTATATAGGAAACATTACACTAATTTTACATTGGAATATGGAATACACCCTATATTTATGGATAAAACTATTCAAAATATACACCATATAAATTTGGACAGAGGGAGTAATTCTTTTATTTGTTGTTACTCTTGGATACATATTGTGAGACCATGTGGAGGTAACCTATGGATGTGTGATGAGTATTTGACTTTTGTTAGGCTTGTGTCGATATGTGTAAGTTTGTTTTGGGTTTGGAAATCGGAATTAGCAATTTTAGGCTGCTGTCGGTAAAATGTTGATTACATGCATGTTGCATATTATGTCGAGCATTGTTATGTGATGTGTTTGCTTGTTTGTGATGGTTGCAAGACTTCGGACCTATGTCATGGTGAGGCAGAGGAGACCGGGGCTAGGCTAAGAGCTGAGGTCCAGACGGTCAAGGTGACGCTGGAACATGACTAAGGCTGAGGAGTTCCTGCAAGTAGAGATGACAAGTGGATAGATGAGATACTAACTTAAGCCATACTCAAGCGAAGGAGGATTATTAGATCATGGTTCACGGGTAGAGAAGTGGTTAAGTTAGTGTTAAATGGTTAAAATCCATTATGATGTTGGGTTTCGGATTAGCCCATGTATGAGTGAGTGAGTTAATCCTAACTCTTGATGAGGTTCCTTATGAGAGAAGGAAGTCATCCAAGGGTGGAGAATCCCAGCCCTTGATGTGGTTCCTTATGGGAGAAGAAAGAGGGAAGTCATCAAGGGTAGAGATTGACTCGGTTGTGCTATAAATAGAGGGGTGTGGGATGCCTCCATGCCAAGTCTTAGAGAAGAATCTTTTGTTTTCTTATGCTTCTTTGAGATTTGCCCACCTAGAAGTGTGGCTTTGTAACCATTCCTCTTTAAGCAATGCAAGATTCAAGCTATCTATGTTCTGAAATTTATTGTATTTCTTGTTTTTTTGCTTGGTTCTTTCTCGCAACTTAAACTTTGCTTTCCCTCCTACTAGTTGTATTTCTATTGAATCTAAGACGTGTAAGAGGTTGAGAAACTCATCTAGATTATGTCCCAACCTAGCAAAATCTATTAGAACTTATTCTTGCTCAAGTTGTGCTTGTAACATCGTGTTCTTGATTTAAAATCGTTGTTTTTGGTGCAGGTGTCGACTTTTGTAGTCGGCAATGAATGTATGGGGTAGGCGCTAGATCTCAAACTCGAAGGTCACACAAGACAAGGGGTTTAGACAGGTTCAGGCTCTCGCGGAGGAGATAATACCCTAGTCCTGTGTGCTGGGATTATGCAGATCTCTTGGATCTAAGATTGCTCAAAGCGCAATATGCTCTGGGCGATATGAGGTGTGCTATGCTCTATGGCTTGATCGCTCTATGCTTGGATGATCCGATCCCTATGTTGTTGCCCGCCCTCTCCCTTATATAGCGGGGGTGGGGCGGCTTACAGAGTCTTGATCGGTTTGGAGATTCCGATCGGTTACAAGATTCTAGTCAGTTAATAGGATAGAGTTTACATCTTTATCTACCCTATTAACGACTCGGATTATAACCGTATCTATCATATCTAAATATAAGTTCAACTTCCTTTAGGATATTTTCCCTTGCGCACGGCAGCGGGGCCTGACGCGGGGAGTATCTTCTGGGCCTCCCTCTTGGGCTTGTCATGAGGGTACCCGGGTTCTTATATTCCACAGTAGCCCCCGAGTCCTTTGCGATCGAGTTGCCTCCTTCCTGGTTGCAGCCCAACTGAGTCATGCTTCACGCCGAGTGCTTCGATTATTGATGCGACTTCCGACTAGTTTTCCTTTACGGTGTTGTGCCTGTTGTAGGCAAAGAGATCGTGAAGGACTCAATAGAGTTCCACGTGTTAAACTTTTCGAGTGGTTCCTAGCCCCATTATTGGAATTATGGCGATCGGCTCATCTTGGGACATATTGTATCCCAAACGATATGCGTAAGTCAAAACGTTTTTCCGCTCAAGGCAAAATTCAGCGCCGCTCCTTTAAATTCATTCGTCGCGGTTTCTTGATGTAAATCGTTGAAGCGTTGGCTCACACACGTCGTATCTAAATTTAGTAGCCACGAAATCATGTATATGCGAACTTAGGCAATGTAAAAACAATTCACTTCGGATGTGATGTCCGATGGTGTATATATAATTTTAGAGTTTTTTACTCTTTTTCCTTATTGATTTTGAATTCATCCGAGTGGTTTGACTCTTTTTGTTTAAGCACTCTGCCCGACTAGTCTAGCCCTCGAGCGTTGGGAGTCGACTCATGGCTCTTTTTCCCAGGCACGTGTTTTGGGTGACTAAAGTTCGCCGTTCATGGGGTCAGAGCTTCACAACTTGGAGTTATCGCACTCGGATTCACTTGCAATCGTTTAAGCAAAAGAAGAAAAATATAACTCAGAAAAAGATGTGCGCATGCACACACTATTAGGTGTAGCCCCCGACTTACTGCTTAGTTGTGGGTCAACTAAGTAGCAAGTTAGGAAAGTCAACAAATTTATTTATAATGACATAATTGAGTAAAAAGCGACTTAGCTGCTTTATGCTCCATATGTTGTCGACGATCGTGCCATCTTTGCTCGGGGCGCAGGCGAAGGCTTGTAGATGAGCTGTAGGCGGCGCTCGGGCGCGGCGTGGCTCGTGGCGTGCAAAGGTGGCGCTCGGCGCAGTGTAGCCTCGTGGCCGTCTGCGAAGGTGGCGCCGGGCGCAGCGTAGGCTCGTGGTCGTGCGAAGGTGGCGCTCGAAGCGCAGCGTAGGCTCGTGGTCGCGCCGAAGCCGCGTGGGGCGCAAGTCGCGCTTCACCTACCGGCTTTTCCGATTTCGCTAAATTGCGGCCGCCGTCACCATGGCCTTGATCCGGCCACGATCGGGGCGCCGGGCTATCCGATGCAATCATCGGGTCGCTTTGTCGAGAAGCGTCTTGGAGGCGACGACGTTACGCCTTAGCGTCGCGGAAACGGCTTGATCTCCCAACTGGATTGCGGGAGGTCCTCGCGGACATTGCGGCGCGAGATCGAGGCGATCGCACCTGCACCTCCTTACCCTTACGAAGATGATCTTCCCCCGCAGCTTCCTGTTCTTCTTGTTGGCGTTGGAGATCGGTCTTCTGCTCTTCTATCGCGAACATGCCACGAAGATCACAGCAATTCCTCGCGACGCTGACTGGTTTGCCAGCCAATTCAAAGTGACATACCTGAGATGGGTTGGCCTGATCTTTACCAGATCGGATCTGGTTTTGGACCAGACAGACAAGCTCTCCGCGCGCATCTGCGACGAAGTCCAGGTTTCCGAAGCGGAAGGACTGGCCGGAGACGAAGGTGGCGACAAATCCACCGATTGCTGCCATCGAGTCTGTGGGAAAAGATTATAGCGCTTTCCCTACCTGGCGCACCAACTTTCGACTTTTGTAGTCGGCAATGAATTTATGGGGTAGGCGCTAGATCTCAAACTCGAAGGTCACACAAGACAAGGGGTTTAGACAGGTTCAGGCTCTCGCGGAGGAGATAATACCCTAGTCCTGTGTGCTGGGATTATGCAGATCTCTTGGATCTAAGATTGCTCAAAGCGCAATATGCTCTGGGCGATATAAGGTGTGCTATGCTCTATGGCTTGATCGCTCTATGCTTGGATGATCTGATCCCTATGTTGTTGCCCGCCCTCTCCCTTATATAGCGGGGGTGGGGCGGCTTACAAAGTCCTGATCGGTTTGGAGATTCCGATCGGTTACAAGATTCTAGTCAGTTAATAGGATAGAGTTTATATCTTTATCTACCCTATTAACGACTCGGATTACAACCGTATCTATCATATCTAAATATAAGTTCAACTTCCTTTAGGACATGTCCCCTTGCGCACGGCAGCGGGGTCTGACGCGGGGAGTATCTTCTGAGCCTCCCTCTTGGGCTTGTCATGAGGGTACCCGGGTTCTTATATTCCACAGCAGGTTGAACCATTTACATGACTGTTTGCACCAAAATTTAGCAGATAGGGTCAAAATCGGCAGTCCAAGATCAACAAGATACGATTGGATAACGGATCAAGATATTTGGAAACAAAAACAGGTTGTTAAGGAAAGCACCCTCCAAATAGAGACCGATACGGATTCTATTCCTAACGTGTTGTACCAGAACTCTATCGGCCAATGGCTATAAAAGAGGTCTAGAGGTGATCAGAAAAGCTGCCCAGAGCCAACCAACCAATTCGCGTCTACTTTTCATCTACTTTTCCGTCGACTAGGAGTAGTTCTTGTAATTTAGTCTTTGTAATTCGATCTTGATCAATAAAGTTGCGCATCGCCGATTGTTGATCTCCATCAATTACGCCCAGGTTTGATTTATTCTGATTTTGTTGCGATCGCCTTCTTGAATCGATCGCCTTTATCCTCTGATTAGCCTTAATCGGCTAGTTAGACTTATCCTGTTACTTTGATTTAATCGGCTTCAAGCTGATTGAGTCTAAGCCGATCGATCGTCACGATCGGCTTTGAGTGAACTTCATATTTTTACCTTGTTGGTTACAGGTCAAATCGACTGGCACGCTCTGAACCCGGTGTTCGTCTGGTGTGCTGCTGTCAGAAATCCTACATCAAGTTTTTGACGCCAACACACTCTTGGCACGCCCGGTGGGACCGATGGCTTCATCAAGTAAAGAAATTCCGCCATCCGATCTCAACATAGAAGCTATAATCGTCCCCACGTTGGACGATTTAACGACAGAGCAGCGCAAGGAAATTGAAGATCGAAAAGCTGCTTTGGAGGAGATGATGTTGGGTTGTTACCAAAAAACCCGGCGCGGCATCACGCAGCGGACCGCTTTGTCGACGCTCAATCCACTCGGCGATGCAGGTGTCACCGACAGTTCGGTAAGTGAAAGGACAGGGGATGTCGCCTAGGGGGGGTGAATAGGCGAATTAAAAACTTTGTAACTAAATGCAGCGGAATAAAAAATTTGCAGCTAAATAAAATCTCCCGAGGGTCTAAGTCCGGAGTGTCCGGGATTTTTATCCGGATACTCCGAAATGTCCGGGCTGTCCGGGTTCAGGAGTCCGGATACTCCGGATTGGACCCGAGGGACTCAGACCGGAGTGTCCGGGACTTATCTCCGGATACTCCGAAATGTTCGGACTATCCGGGTTCAGAAGTCCGGATACTCCGGATTTAAGACCTCGAAATGAGATTTTAAATCCTTGCAATTTTTCAACAATCTACTTGAATACAAAAGATCTAAAAGCTATCAGGTACCTGGGGATGATGTAGATCTAGAGCCAAACACAACAAGAGAGTAGATCGGGCAATTTCAAGATTCAAAAACAAATACTAAAGCAAGAGTAAGAAGCAAACTTGGAGACGATGATTTTTCACCCGAAGTTCGGATCCTTGAGGGGATCCTACGTCTCCGTTGAGGCGGCTCGGTCACACTTGAGCCGGGGTCTCTTTCAACCCTCTTCCTCCCGGTGTTGCACAAATGCACTCGCCGGTCTTCACTCCTTTGATTCCTTCCTTTACGGAGGCGGAACCGGCCTTCACAAACTTCCCACGGCCAACCACACAAAGCTCCGGTGGCTCGTAGGTGACCTCCTAACTGTCTAGGAGTCCTCAACCTCCAAGAGTAACAAATGCTCACGAAGAACAAGCTTGGAGATGAAATCAAGTGCTCAAACAACTCAAAACTCACTCAATCTAGCACCTCACTCCTCAAACTCTTCCCAACCCTTCTCACCAAGGGGATCACTTAGATCTAAGGGTAAAGAGGTGTTTTGGGGGCTCAAGAACAAGGGTATAGCACCTCTAATCAGTGGGATCACCACCTCTTTGAAGTGAGGAAGAAGAGGGCTTTAAATAGAGGTCCCAAAAAAACTAGCCGTTGGAGACAACTGTGCACAACCCGGAGACTCCGGAAAAAACCCCGGATACTCCGGACTATCTGAGAGCAGCCCCCGAGGGTGTCAACCCGGAATGTCCGGACCAAATGTCCGGATACTCCGGATTGCACTGAGCAGCCCGACGAAAACGAGCATAACTTTTGACTCCGGACTCCGATTACATTGATTTTGGACTCTACCGAAAGCTAAGAACGAGGGATTCACAACTAACAAGGTCTCACTACCCAAATAAATACAGATTTCACAAATAATCCAAGGGAGACCTACAACCCTCACTTTCCGGCACCACCAACACCACTCTCTTTCTAAGATTCACAAGGATGGATCACTTGAGCACTTGACACATCTAAAAGTCATTCGACATCGCATCTCTCTTAATAGTACGGCAATCCTTAGACTCAAATTAAATCAAAGATAATATAAGTCTAGAAATAGTCACTTGCCGTCTTCTTTCTTAATGTCGATGCATGAAGGCTTTCACTATATAATTGATGACATCTTCGCCTTGTCCAACTCGACTCGATTCACCTCATGAAACTCTCGTCCTATCAACCTTGAATTGATCATCCTCTCTGACGATCTCCACGCCAAGTCGATCTTGACTTAGTCCTCAAATCTTGGTGACACCGCCGTCTTGTTGACCTCGGCTTAACGATCATCCTCCAAGATACTTTGGTCATCATACACATACGGGATCTAAGTATTTCCAATCCACTTATGATAGACATTAGTCCCAAAAGCTCAATATATATAAACAAGTTGATATTTGTGAACAATTGATTACAACAAGTGTTTCATATAAAGAAGCACAACATAAATGAAAACACTTGACATAAGAAATGTTCTCTACGAAGTACATCATGATGAATATGTAATTGATCTATATGCAATAGAGAGGTAATTGCCAATATGATGAATCAATTAAATCATGGCAAGGATCATAGTCTTTACTTAAATGAAGCACATGATAGAATATACACGAATTGTACATGTGCAAATAATATTTGGAATAAGAGTAAATATGTGATCAAACACTAGATTAAACTTCACTAAGAGAATTGCATGAGAAGATATACAACTAAAACATGCATGCTCCAAGTCAATCTATAGCAATATGAAGTTTAACTCTAGTTAATACATGCATACTAAAAAACAAAGCACATAATGAACTCAAATGAATATATATGCACAAATAAATATGACATGAACCAATGTTCATATATATAATCAACATGCTACTTGGAGTTCACTATGCATTTGCACAAAAGGAATGCAATAACAAATATAGAAGAGATACCAAAATTGCATACCTTATCTTTGCTTAACTATCCCACTTGATTTTCCTCTAAAAGATGAGACTGATACTCAACTAGGCAATATCATGTTAGTCTCATAGCAATATAATCATATTAGAGGTTTGTCATTTGTTAAGCACTAAGTTAAGCATTTACTTAATTACATGGATTGTCATTATGTACGTTTGTCATTAATCACCAAAATAACATAGGTGCCTAGATGCACTTTCAGTAAGTCAATACCTGCCCGCCCAAGCCGAATTATCGGCTATGATAAATCAATCTGTGCACCATGCTATGATAAATCAATCATCGGCTCTCGTTGCGACACTTAAGCCGATGATCACGAATAGCGTGAAAACTATAGCTCGGGAGTTGGCATCATCTGGAGGTCTGCTTGACCCAATGCAAGCCCTGCCAAGTTACTCTGTTTTTTCAATAGCACAAAATACACAGAGTGCCTCAGTCGATCCTAAACCATCGGCTACAACTCCACTCCCCACTATGATGCCGACTCAACCTACCGTCATGCTACCACGAGATCCTCGGCCGAGTGGGGTAACACATTATCAGGCGTACACTGATGCCGCTAAACTAAACGTGTCGGCTACTTTGCCGCCGTCAACTCCGTTTAATATTTTCCCACAATCGGTCTCACAGCCGATTGAACAAATTAGGCACGTACAATACCAAGAGCCGATTCTGCCCAGGAATCCGGTCCCTCATAAGGTGATAACCTACGCAGAGCCCTTTGTCCCTGTACGAGAACCATTGGCTAGGAGGTACGACGGGTATGAGCAAAACCAACAAAATCGCCGGCTCGGTCTAGCGACACCGAGTTTGCACTCGGGGCGAATACTAGTCATTGGCAGAGCCCCGATATCTTGTCGGCTAACAACATTAATTGGGCTGACCAAATTTCTGCCGTGTTGGTAGATCAATTCGGCTTATATAGATCGTATGCAATATCCACATAATTTTAAAGTTCCAGATTTTGCCAAGTTTTCTGGGATTGATTCGGTCACGACCTTAGAGCACGTCGGACGCTTTATCGCTCAGTGTGGCGAGGCAGCTCAGTCCGACGGGCTGAAAATTAGATTATTCCCCTTGTCTTTATCGGGAGCTGCTTTCACTTGGTTTATTAGTTTACCTCCAAATTCGGTTCATTTTTGGAATGATTTGGAAAGCCGATTCTATGAGTACTTTTTCTCCGGCAGTCTAGAACTCCGGATTTCAGATCTAAGTTCTGTCCAACAGAAGACGGGGGAATCGGTAAATGATTATGTTAAGAGATTCAGAGAAGTGAGAAATAGGTGTTTTAGTGTTATCCTGCCTGATAATCAATTGGCCGATTTTAGCTTTCTAGGGGCTGATACCCCCATTAAGAGAAAAATTCAGTGGGTAAGAATTCACCAATTTAAGTCATCTCCTACAACGAGTATCAGCTCAAGAAAGCCGTTTCTCCAACGAAAAGGGCTTCAAACATGAATTCAAGAATTACAAAGACAAGATACAATTGGCTATAGAGGATGACCAGCTAAAATTTGCAGAAGAGCCGACGATGCGGTGGATCGATCCTTTCCAATTAACATGGTCCATTGCTCCAAAAAGAAGGAAAAGCCGACACAAGATGCAGAGCCTAAGGATCAAATTCATATATCATCGGCTATAAAAATGACACGTCAAGCCGATGTAAAATCAAATTATGATGGCAATAAGACACTCATGATTACTGTTGGCTCTATACAAATAAAAGCCGACCGTGAAGCAAATTTTTTTAAAACAATCACACCAAAGGGTTATCAGGCTGAGAGAGCATTGCCACTACGTAAGCCGATATAGAAGTCGAAGCCCACTTTTTCCCAACTACTAGCAAAATATGAAAGAAGGAATGAAAGGCCACGACGAAGTCCTCCACATCGGCTGGTTAATGAATATCGGTCAAGCGGCCCTGAAAGAGCTCATCAACGGTGCCCTTTTTGGCAATTTTGTTGGGAGAGGGGATTAGCTTTGCCATCACCAAACACATGTCCGATGCGGTATTACCCATGTCAAGGTGATAAGCAGCGATGGTCGGCTAAAGATAGAATTTCTAAGCCGACCATAAGTCAGAAACAAGACCAAGATGAAGGGTCTAACACTGCGGCTAGTATGGATCTGTTAGGAAAAATATGTAAGTCGATCGAACCAAAGCCGAGATGGTGTCCTCCAGGTTTAAGCCGATCACAAAGAAGAAGACTTGAGCGACTAAGGACCCAAGAGATGAGGGAAGCTGAACAAGAAAAACAAAGGGATAAAACTTTTAATGAGCTTCATCCGATTAAGATTGCGAGAAAAGAGTGGAGGAAGAAAAAACCGGATTCGGCCAATGATTTTTGTTCGACGAAGCCGATCTAGTCTGGAAAATCATACCACCCGTCAGCTCGTGATATCCGATTTGGTAAGGGATCAACGTGGGATCGTGTAGTGTGCATCGGTTTGTCCAAGGTACTGGTTAGGTCTTGATTGGCTAAAACTCAAATACGAATATACGAGTTGGCGATTACCGACCTGAAAGCCAAATTAACTCGATGCAGTTAAAAATTTGGCTATGGTAAGAAAATATATGTTCAAGTCGATGATGAAAATTTTTGAAGATAACATGTTATCTCCCAAAATGTGGGCATATGTTTGCACCAAAATTTGGCGAATAGGGTCAAAATCGGCGATCCAAGATCAACAAGATACGATTGGATAACGGATCAAGATATTTGGAAACAAAACAGGTTGTTAAGGAAAGCACCCTCCAAATAGAGGCCGATACTGATTCTATTCCTAACGTGTTGTACCGAACTCTATCGGCCAATGGCTATAAAAGAGGTCTAGAGGTGATCGTAAAAGTCGTCGAGCCAACCAACCAATTCGCGTCTACTTTTCATCTACTTTTCCGTCGACTAGGAGTAGTTCTTGTAATTTAGTCTTTGTAATTCGATCTTGATCAATAAAGTTGCGCATCGCCGATTGTTGATCTCCATCAATTACGCCCAGGTTTGATTTATTCTGATTTTGTTGCGCATCGCCTTCTTCAGAATCGATCTGCCTTTATCCTCTGATTAGCCTTAATCGGCTAGTTAGACTTATCCTGTTACTTTGATTTAATCGGCTTCAAGCTGATTGAGTCTAAGCCGATCGATCGTCACGATCGGCTTTGAGTGAATTTCATATTTTTACCTTGTTGGTTACAGGTCAAATCGACTGGCACGCTCTGAACCCGGTGTTCGTCTGGTGTGCTGCTGTCAGAAATCCTACATCAAATTTTTGACGCCAACAATAACCTTAGACTTATTTTTACAATCCTTCTAGAATCATAGTCGTAATGTCATTTCTACTTTCGTTTTCATCGGCGGGGCCAAATTCGGCCTCCTTAAATTCGCATCCAATGGGCGGAGGTCTTGTGCACGCGTGCTCTACGGATGATGTACACGCATGTCGCCATGTTGTTCTTTTTCCTGTCCCAAAAGCAAATCGTCCATGTATAAAGCTGGAGATTTTGGTACTGATCTTGGCTTACAATTACATCATTGCGTAAGTCAATGTGCCATGTCCGACGATAATGTAGATGCAGATGGTATCGAATCTGGCAGGCCTTTCACGTCGAGTTTCATGCACCGTGGTAAGGCAAATCTGGCCACCCAGCTCTCTGACAACAGTTGGAATCGTAGTTATCAATATTGTACTAGTATCACCGATGTTACCTGTTTGTATCTAAGTCTCTAAATCTGTACAAAGTAGCTCTATATATTGTATTAATCTCGATCCTAGTCAATACCGGCTTCGATACCGGCCAATACCAGGCATACCAGTGAAATTGATAGTATGGCCTATTGAATTGTACGTAATATTTGATAGTACTACTATGTATTTTGAGTAATATTATAATTGAAATTTAGTGTACATATAATTAAACATATATATACTTATAAATATATATTATTATATTAAACTCGAAACGATACGCCGGTATAGACCGATGCTAAAATATACCATTCCAAAAGCCAAACTGTTATAGCCTCTAAAATGATATTGACAAGTGTGATTGGAACCAACAAATGTCGAACTAGGATAAATTTTATGGACAGCAAATTTACTCAAAAGTTTAAGCCGTACAACAAAAATAAGCAATTTACTCATTCTTCTGAAATAGCCTTATCAAAAACATTTCCAAAATACCCTTATCACCAACATTTGACAACGGTTTAGGTACAAATAGGTATATTTTTTAGTCAGGATGTGCTTCGCAGCTCATGAATGCACCTGCCTGAGTAGTCAAGCTTACACAGGTTGGAGTTCTGTTCAGCCATGCAATTTGATTCTGATTCTAAAGGCTGGCAGAACAGAGCTCAAAGTTCGACATACAGCAAAAGTACCAGAAGAATCTTTTGAATGCATGTGCTTTTTGGCTACCAATTTACAGTTCATCTTTTGGAACCTGATTCCTGACCTTGTTTTTAGAGCAACTGATTTCCGATTCCTGACGATACCAACAAGTAACAACGATGGATGCTACATGACACTGCCAAGTCCTATCTGATGTACAAATTCAAATAAAAACAAGCTGATATAATACACAACAAGCAACCACATAACCCCCAAAAAAAAACAAATCCTTCCATTCTGCAGTGATACAGGATCTCCAGAATCAATATAGAACTACAACAGCTCATCATTGGCATCGAACGACAGATTCATTTCAGGGGTATTTCATGTTTTCAAACATAGTACTAGAAAGAAAGGAAACCTCACATGTTACTGGCGCATAAGCTTCTTGCCGGGCAACTCACAATTCGAAGGGAAAATGAAGTTCGGTGAGTGACCGATACTGGGGAGAAAGAACTCCAGGTTTGCAGTTGAGGGCTTCACGCCGATTCTCTTTGTGAAGCGATCAGCAAATTACATCAGGCTATCTACCTTTCATCTGCTCTGGAACATAATTAAACATCAGGAAGACTGAACTTACTGACCTCACATCTTCCATGTATACGCAACTGGACTGCGAACGACATGTTCATTATTCACCCAGGATATCCAACCGAAATCTGGTTTTGCACGGCTTGGGTCAGCCTTCGATGCGAAGGTAACATAGTATCTCTGCTTTTGCCCCACCTTCTTGAACACAAGTTTTGTTGGTGTCACCGTAGCACTAACAGATGCAGGGCTACTGACCTTCACATTGTAGACAGACATTGCCGGACCGACGTTGGTTAGCTCCCTTCTATACCTCACAACCAGCTTTGATCTCTCCTTGAACACGACTGAAAATGATGGATAGTTGAGATCACCAGGGCGGGACTTCCTCGGACATGAGATGTTGGACATCTTGGTGATCACTTGGATATGTGGGGCGCTGTAGTTCAGGGAACAGAGGAAGCCAACGTAGTCATGGGTGGAGATGTCGTACACGAGGCCCGGAGAAAGCGCCTTCTGTGGGTCAACATGGCCTGCACCGAAGGCAAATGGGGTCGCCAGCGAGCCTCCTGCGGCGTCCCGGAGAGAGGAGTTCGTGTTGTCGACGGTGTACGCCGTGGTCATCAGTGCAGACTTGATGGCGGCAGGGCTCCAGCCAGGGTGCGCGGCCTTGAGTAGCGCAGCAACTCCGCTGATGTGAGGGCACGACATTGATGTCCCTGCATGAACCAAAACGAGTAGTCAATAGATCAAATAAACGCCAACACTTCGTAAACTAGTAACGCTGTTGAGACAAATGTAGGTTCCAGGCTTTCAGCTTAGATGGTATCAGCATGCAAATTCGTATAATCAGCTAGATGAATCGTAGGAGATAACCGCTACTTAAGTATTATCATGCAAGAACAAAATAGCACAGTACAAGAAGTTGAGCATGGTTGGAACAGAGCAACTCAAGAATAGATGTATTTGATCAAGAAAATATCAGGATAATGCAAAACATAACATCGAAATTTAGGATTGAACAACTGAACGTCCAGGAGAGAGTAAGACTCCAATATTTTTCAAACTACTATTCAATGATATCTCACGGAATTCTTCCATTGTGTGCTAGATTTAATGTTTACCAACACCTTTATTTTTAAGCTCATAACGAAAATGCTACCACATTTTCCCAAGTTCCAGAAAATAAAGTAAGAAACCACTCAAACCAGTTGTCTCCTTGCCTCATGCTAGTGTATTACTTTTAGAACAGGCAATCAAAAGAAACAAAAGCAAAAAGTAACTTGTCTTAGCTGCTCTTGCCTTTGACAGGTTTCAAATCTAGTAAGCATCACATGTGCATCAGTGTTACTTGGATACGGACACGGAGTTAAAATTCAACTTGAATTCGGGTGTTTGATTCAGAAAAAAAATTAGACATGGGAAATGCCTTAGAATCAGACATGGTGTCGAAATCTGACTCAGATTCGAGATGTCCTATTCGGTAAAAAAAATTTGATACGAGTGTCCAAGTAACACTGATATGCATCCCTTACAAAAGGCTGTGAAAGCAGGTGCCATTAATTCCAACAAACAAGAAAGTTGAGATGAAATGGCCTTTCTGCAACAGGGCACATGGCTAAGTCTCCTTTGGGACAGATTATGGAAAAACTGATTTTGAATTCTGAAAGAATCGGGTGGATAATAGCTTCTGATTTTGTGTAACAATCAAAAGCAAAATTTGTATATAAAATCAGAACCTATCACCCACCGATTCTCCCAGAATGAATCAGCTTTCCATAATTTGTCCCAAATGGGGTCTAAATGTAAAGTCTCTGATTGCTAGTAGTAATTCTTTTTCTGACTGAATTGTCACTCTGTCGAAGCAGTAAATGAGTAATCCCAAACATGATACGGTGAGCAAAAAATTGAATCCGAGCAGAGCAAGAGCATGGCAGGGAGCATGGAACACTCACCGGAGATGATGTTGAAGTGAGTCCGGCGGCCGTCTTTGGCGAGCCCGGTCGGCCCGGCGACGCCGGACCACCCGGCCAGAATGTTCACCCCCGGACCGATCATGTCCGGCTTAAGGACCTCCGGCACGACGGTGTTCGGCCCGCGGGAGCTGAACGCCGCCACGACAGGAGACGGCCGGACGCCAAGAACCGTGCCGCCGAAGCTCAGCATTGCCATCGGCCTGCCGCCTCGCTCAGCATAGTCGCGTATCTTGTCACCGGCCAACCGCCCCACCGCCACTGCCGGAAGGAGGTGGCTGTCCGCCACAAGCTCTTCCCCGCTCGCGGCGGTGTTCGCCAGCACCATCCCGGCGCCGCCCGCGGCCTTGACGACGGCACCCTTCTCCACACGCGCGTTGACGCCGCGGTCGCAGAGCACGATCTTGCCTCGCACGACAGCCGGATCGAGTGTTCCAGAGAGGCACAACTTGCTAGCGTTGTCGTGGACGCCACCGTAGACGATAGGGAGCATGGCGGGGCGGGGGGAGGGGGCGGGGCCAGCGTAGAGAGACACGCCGGCTAGGCGCGCTCCTGTAGGGAGCGTGACATAGGCTGGGAAGTCGCGGTCGAGCGTGCCCGCGGCGACGGTGGCCATCCACGGCGCGGAGTTCGCGACGGTGGCGCCGGACGGGCCGGAGTTGCCGGCCGAGCATGCGACGAACACGCCGGCTGCCGCGGCACCGAAGGCGCCCACTGCCACGGTGTCCCGGAAGTACGGTGCCGAGCCGCCGCCGAGGGACAGGGACAGCACGCCCACCCCATCGGCCACAGCAACGTCAATGCCGGCTAGAATGTCAGAGCCGAGGCACCCCTCCGGCCAGCACACCTTGTACGCCGCAACCCGAGCCCCGGGCGCCATTCCGCGTGCCGTGCCTGTGGCGTACCCAAGCAGGCTCGCATTCGCCACTGCTGCGCCCGCCGCTGTCGTCGCCGTGTGCGTCCCGTGCCCGTCCCTGTCCCGCGCCGACGCAAACTCCCTCCTCCCCACGCCCATTCCCCCGCCGACGCCGTTCGCAGCGCGTCGGCCCCGCGAGAAGCTCCGCGCGCCCACCAGCTTCCTCCCGCACGCGCTCGGCGGGAAGTCGACGCCAGCCTCGCACACCCCCTTCCACCGCTCGGGCGGCGGCGGTAGGTCCCCGCCCGCGAAACTCGGCGACTCCGGCCACACGCCCGTATCAAGAACCCCTATGACCACGTCATGCGTGGCCGCCTCCAGGTTGTGGATGGCCGGCTGGTACGCCGGGGCAAGCAGCCCCAAGAACTCTGGGGACCGCGTGGTGTGGAGCTGAAACACGGCGTCCGGCACGACCTGCAGCACGCCGGGGCTGCCGCGGACGAGCGGCAGGTGGTGCGGGAGCAGCGCTGCCGAGAAGCCGTGCGCGGCGGTGGAGTAGGAGTAGAGCAGGTGGCGCGCCGGGTCGATGGACAGTGACTGGAGGTGCGCCGCATGCCAATGCGCCGGGGACGGGTGCGCCGCCGGCATGAGCGCCGGGTCCATGAACACGATGTAGGTCGTCGTGCCGCCGCTGCTGCTCGAGACGTCGGCATCGGCATTGGCAAGCGAGTTGCTTGCAAGGAAGAGGAGGACGACATGGAGGAGGAGGTGGATGTGCTCCATTGGAGAGTGGGGAGTGAGAGCGAGGGAGTGTGGGAGTGAGGTGATGGTGATAATGGCGAGTGTGGTGTGGGAAGCACTTGTGCCTTGGTGGGGAGGGCCCTTGTGCAGGGCTTTAGAGAGGGTTTTGGGGCTTTTGGTGGATGAGCATTAGTGTTGTGGGACGATGAAGACGAAGAATGTTTCTGAATCTTTTTTTAAAAGGGAGGGGATTATGATTAGCGAGCAATGCAGCATCTTTTGCAAGATTAGTGGATTTAAGAAATTATTTGGTTGAAGTGTTCTTTTTGTAAGTTGTGAATACTCTTATGAGAATCAAGTTTTGTTAATATCACAAATGACTTTTCCAAGTAATAATATGTTGATCAAGTGTTAACTATTTATTCCCATTTTTTACATGCTCATAAGAAACACGAACATAAATTCTAGTAGTCATCGTCAGCTCGTCACTTCCATTTTTTGTTGTTGTATCCGAAGAAAACACAAGCAAAGCCAAACGCGCTTTCTTAGTACACTTTTCAGCAAGAGTCAGAATCTCGATTAGAGTTTCAGAATCTTAAGATTTTCTCGTCCTAGATTTAGCGGGCTGGTTCATAGGATCTTAATTTGGTAGAATATTAATACTCTTACGATTCTTAAAAAAATTGTAGGATCATGAACAAAATCTGCATATGATTCTACCCATCCTAGTAATTAAATATCAGTAGTTTTTTTTTCGAGAAAAATATCAATAGTTACTGGTGTATGTCCTTCCAAATGTAAAAACTTCATCTTCGATACATTCGTATATAATATTACTGAATAAAAATCAATATATCCTCCATTTAGACTATCTGTTATTAAATAAAGCTCTTGAATGTATAATTCCAAAAGGACATAACCATTGAAATGCATGGTATATTTGAATAAATGTATTTGGTAGAATAAGTAGGATCTTAGATCCTACAATGTGATCCTATCTAAACATCTCTGATTCGATTTAAGATTATGGCAACCTTGCTTTTTAGTATAAAAGATCTTCTCTTCCTATGTTCTACTTCAGTATTAACTTAGAGATGTTCACTTCAATCAGTTACTTAAGATGTAAGCATCCGCTTAAATAACTTAGAGAAAAAAAAAGAAAAGAAAGTGATAAAAATGATCTAATTGCATGCAAATTTGATTCTGTGTTACTCTGAGTAATGCAAACGAAAATAAGCATTGTCAATATTTTTGTGATAACTAGAATCCTACCAGTGTTATATAACCTTTGTTTTTTCTAAAATTTTTGTGTTCCTTGAAACTAGCATATTTACCCGCGCAACTGTGCGACTAGACATTACGATGCAGTTGCCTTTAATATAAAATTTTACTTACTATAATTGAAATACAATTGTATTTGCTATATAACTCTAATATCTATATTGATTAACCTGCACCGTCATAAAATGGCCCCACCAAAATTAGTGGTGGAGATCTTTTTCTTTTAGTTAATGAGATATTTTTTAGAATTTTTCTTGGATTATCATGGGATTTTCTTATCGTTAAAACGAATAAAATACCTTACATATTACCGGCTGTTTCTTATTTATATAGATAACCACCTCCTTAGCATTTACCCTCTTAGATTATGTCTCTTTCCGATCGCATCCGAATTCAGAACAGCTGAAACAACACAAACAGTAAAAACGCAATTCACCGTTTCCTCCCTTTTCCATGCATTCCAGACTCGAGCATTGATCAGTCGTCACAAGCGCATTGAGCACTGTTCTAGGGAACAGTGGTATGGCCCCGTTTTCTGCAGAGATTGCCTCCAGCTCACTGACCGGCATGCTGGCCCATCTGACATGATCTTTAGGTAAAAATATTTTCATCACGTCTCGCTTGTTTGGAGTTCTGCCACTGCTCCTGACCGTGCCTTCCTGCTTGCTTGCTGATGCCATGACCCAAGAACAAATGCAGCAGAGGCATAGCAGGGCATGCATGCAGGGCAAAGATTTGAATTTTGTATCTACACACGCACGCTCTCCTCTATCAGCTCAGTCTCTCTTCCCAACGGCAGGTTAAAGAACGAGAGGAGCAGGCGTCGAGAGAGAAGCGAGGGGGCGGCGTGGCCCATGGAGGGAGGATTCATGTCGGCTTGCTCGGCAATGGGGACATCTCGCGCACGGAGAGGAGATAGGCCAAAAACTCTACTATCGCTGGCTGCTCGCTTCTCCTGGGGATGCGCGTTTTTAGGTGGACCTCACCTACGCACCCACGAACCGCATCAGTGTTTCGATTCTGCCGGAACTGGGTTGGTGGGTCCAGATTCCCGAAATACATCGGTTGCATCTCCGTGGAATCATTTGAATTTTGTTGAAAATTTTAAATTTTAGTCAAAATGTATCTAAAAATTATAAATTTGGCCAAATTTTGTTCAACCATTTTGTCCAAAAAAATTCTGAAATGAAATAACCGGAATTCGATGATTTCAGTTATTTCAAAAAAAATTGAAATTTGAAACCTGCGTCACATCCGTCATTGCACTGACATGGATCGGGTATAGCGAATGCAACTTTGCCAGTGCAGCTGATCTAGCAGTCCAACAAGCTATCGATGTGAAAGGGTTCACAAAATAGATATTGCGACAATTGATTATATTGAGATTTTCGAAAATCGGATAGAAAATCGGTAGAAATCGAAGGTATTGAAAATCAAACTTTTGAAGAAAAAATTAAAAAAAAATCGATTTTCAGCGATAATCGCTCGATATGTCTCAATAATCGACCGAATTTTTTATAAGCGATTTTGTGAACTTGACTTTTTCGACGATCGATTTTATGTGCGATTTTCGCTCGATATTCATCGAAAATCGAGCGATTATCGCGATATTTACGTCGCATAAATTTTTTTGAATTTTTTGAATTTAACCAATTTACCAACCGGTATTAGATACCGTACCGACTCGATATGGTCGATAATCGCAATATTTGAGCGATTATGGACGATATTGTGAACCCTAGATCATGTGATTCATTGCCCCCATCTTTTCTCATCGTTATCTTTCCTCTTCATTTCTAACAGCTTATATTGAAGCGAAAAAAAACAGAGCAATGGGGCAGAAGTAGCGCCAATTTCCCTCCCTTCACTTTCAACGACTTCCGGTCAATCCAATATGCTTGATCCTTACTTCTTTTCCCTTCTAATTTGTTACTGATATGTCCAGAGCTAATTATAGAGATGATTGTATCACGTCTATGTTTATGAAATAATATGATTATTTTGTCACTTAAATAAATATCAGTAGTATCAACTAATAAGTATGTGACTTGTTCGTGAAACTCTTTATTCATGTTTTGATATTATTCTAAATTATCTCTGATCTTATATTATCATGTGGGACAATTATGATTTATAGGTCAGTATATGTATTGATTGATGATCATGTTTCACGGATCATAAATATAGAGATATCAAATCAATAATGTTGACACATGTTGAAGAATATGGTGTTGGAGTGACCCACCATGAGACATTGTGGGAATTGTTATATTCTTAAGTGTTATCAATTGGTGGGATCCTTAGATATGAGATTGTGATGGTTTTCTACATACATAATAGTATATTTAGGGGTTGCAAAACACTACTCCGTAACTGGGTAGTCATAAAGGTAACTTTCGGATTTACTATGAAACAAATGGAGGAATGTGAGCGATCAAGATGGAATTTGCCCCTTCTATATAACGGGAGAGATATCTCTAGGCCCCTCCATGTAGTTAGATTAAGAAAATACATAGTCATGTCGAATGTGATTGAGGAATCAATTGCAACAAATTAATCTACTACAGAATGAGTGAAGGATCGAGTTATCATAGGATGGCACGTTTCTCGCCTTGAGTTCGATCTAGTATCATGAGGTAAAAGAATCGGTACATGAGTACTATATAGGTTCATCAAATATGACCTTTATATATATTTGAGAGTTGCTATATCTTGCTAGGGGCCACTGCCGACTTATAGGCTAGAAGGAGTTTTCGGACCATGACTGAATATGCATGAATCTACAATGTCACACACTTAACAGATTAGAATACATTGGTTCAGATTGGATCCATCACTAATGGGGCAAGTGGGCTTTGCACCTTGGTTAGGGTAAAGCAACTGTTGTATCACCACACCCATCGAAACCCTAGTCGTCATTGCTCAGGCCCTGCTATGCACGCTGGTGCTAGCACACCGACATACAGTGTTCCTTTCCGAACGTGTGGACTTCGGTAGAGATATTGCGGCTATTGCGGCGCTGATCGGGATGACTGTTCGTGACATTCGATTACTGCTAGAGGATGTTCGACCACCACTGGAGAACGATCAACACTGTTCAAGGACGAGCGCTATGTTGAATCGGGCTACTTCAACCCTTCTTCCGCTGCACTCCGTATCTAGTGGTAAGGATCCATGATCTCTTACTTACTTGGTATTCTGATTTACGCGGTAAATTTTTTTAATTTATGCTAGTGTAGCCTACCTTGCATCATCACTAATCATAATACAATGGTAAAATCTAAAAGGTCTACAACAATTAACTAGATATGTTTGCTAACAATTAATCTGATTATGCTAGTGTCTTCTTTTTTTTTCGGAGTTCCGATGCTCAGGATGGCAGTAATCATCATTCCTTTTGGAGGGTTTGATAAATGGTAGTTCTGACAAAAAATGATGAAAGTAAGCTCATGCTTTGTTACGGTTCATATTTCCAATGCCTTTCTAAATACTAATCAGTGTTGCACGCTACGTTGCGTCGTGCGAAATTTGGTTGGGCGATGCTGCGTCGTGCGAAATTTGGTCTGACGGTTATTTCTGAAAAAAAGGTAGCCAGGGTCACGCGCTACGCTGTGTCGTGCAAAATTGAGTCGCGCAATGCTGCGCTGTTCGAAGTTTGGTCTGACGGATATTTCTGAAAAAAGGGTATGAGGATGTAAACGAGGATTCATTTTTTTCTCAGGGTTTTTTCAAAAATGTTAACCAGAAGTTATCCGCGAATTTGCGGTACCACAGGTCCTCTTTGTGCGGTGCGAAACTTGATCCGACGGTTACCTACAAAAAAAAGGTATCAGAACATGAACATATTTTTGTTTTTTCGGGGGGGGGGGGGATTTTTTTTAAATGTGCTTGTGTAATTTCGGTTTTCTTGGTTTTTTTTTAAAAAATAGGTTGCTAGGAGCTTTGGTTTTTTTTAATAAAACATGGGTTGCTAGGAGCCGTCGGCAAATCTGTGAGATTTATTTTGAGAGAAAACCGAACCGTGGAGGGACCTAAACGTATTTTTTTTAAAAAAATGGGTTGCTAGGAGCCGTCGGTGAATCTATGGATTGCTATAAGCTGTCAGCGAATCTGTGGGATTTTTTTTTGAGAAAACCGCTAATTTTGTTTTTTTTTGCGTAATTTCAGTTCTTTTGGTTTTTTTAAAAAAATGGGTTGCTAGGAGACGTCGGCGAAACTGTGGTTTGCTATAAGCCGTCAACGAATCTGCGGGATTTATTTTGGGA
Source organism: Otatea glauca (assembly GCA_036346275.1). Lineage (NCBI taxonomy): Eukaryota > Viridiplantae > Streptophyta > Magnoliopsida > Poales > Poaceae > Otatea > Otatea glauca. The sequence goes on along the minus strand of CM070730.1, from coordinate 21,910,503 downwards.
GAAAACTGCGGGGGATCTAAATGTAATTTCATTTTTTCGGGTCCTGTTAGCTAAAAACTGATTTCATGGGACATAAACATAATTTTGCTTTTTTCGGATCTATTTTGTTAAAAACCGCCGGGAGGATATGAACGTAAACTGCAGAGGATCTAATCATAATTTTGGTTTTTTTGGGCCTATTCTGTTAAAAAAACCGACATAAGGACCTAAACGCAATTTTGAAATTTTTGGAGGGCCTTTTCGTGAAAATGGTGATGTGGCGCGGTTGAGGAGCCTCTGATTCTCTCCGGTATAATATATAGCATACATTCTGGAAACAATTGATAAATTAGTTTTTGAATAATGCAAACTTTTGTACACAAGATTAGGCTAGTACGAACTCGTTATATCCTCTTTTGTACTATAATAGATGTCAAACATTCAGTTTGAGGGAAAGTTAGACCTCAACTATCTTTCTCGTAATAATATGTGATTTTGTACATGATCCATTTCGTTTTTAATTATCTATCGAAGGGAGAAGAATAACAAGTGTAGTGATAGTCTCTTGGAGTTCTAAATAGCAGAGAAAAAGAAGGTATAAGCATCTAGGTCTATGATGTTGGAAGGTTAGTGTTTTGGTGATAAATGACCCTTTTTGATAAGACTAACTGAAGGATCGAGATGACGATCAGAGGGGGTGAATGATCTCAAATAAAATTTTTCTCCAAATAAAATAATTCAAACAAGCCCTCAAAGAAAAACACTCAAAGGAATCAAATAAAATGAGCAAGCTGTTCTAGATGGCCGGTGCTACCGCTGGGAGGTCGGTAGTACCGCACCAGGGGTGATAGCACCAGGCTCAAGAATAGCTGAAGAACCAGCACGAGCTTCAAAAACAAATTTTGAGGAATCTTTTGATCGGCTGGACAAAAACTCACAAAACTTGGTAGATGTGCTTCTAAGGATGTCAGGAGCTTATTTCAACCTTTAATCGCAAGGATTGATGGCAAAGTTTCGACCTTTTTTACTTTGATAGAAGAACACACTAAGTTTGAGCAAACCTAGAGAACTTGATCTTGGATTTACTCGTAGGGTTTTGATGATCAAGATGATCTTGGATAACCTCCCACACGTCACAGCAAGCAAGAACACAAGTCCAAAACCCCTCAAACACGATCTAGAAGAATTATTCACTCAAGTATACAAGATCGATTTCTTGCAAGAGAAACTCATGGATTGTCTAGATGATTGAGGTAAGATAGGAAGGAGATTCATCAATCAACATCCTTGGCACAAGAATCAAAAGTATGTAGAAGGAGAGAAGGCAAATCCAAAACTATGTAGAAGGAGGGGAGGCAAATCCAAATTACATGAATGTAAATTGCAAGAATATAAGTGTGGAATTTAAATGCTGAAATTAAATGTGTAAAGTAAATTCAAGCATAAGAGAAAATGATTTGCATTTCTGAAGGGAGGTTTATAAAGCCTCACAACAAAGTGAGCAAAGCTCAAAGAAGCACAAAACTTCTAAAACCTTCAAGAGGAGGAAAGCCAGCCCTCTCCCTCTATTTATACTACTATTGAGTCATACTCCACCCTTGAATGCGTTCCTTCTACCCTAAGGACCATCATCAAGGGCTATAAATGACTCCCACACACAGCCCTGCATGGGCTAACCCTAAACCCAACAAGCATACCGGGTTTTTTGCACGCTTTTCAAAGCATACTAACTAGACCCACTATCCTATCAACTAGACGGCGATCCGACGGCCCTCATTAATTCAAGCAGTTTCTAGCTAGCATCTCATCCATTCCTTATCTTCTTGGTTTGCACCGACTACGTCTCCGATCATCCTCCGACGATCCTCGACTGTCTGGACCTCCGACGCTCCTCGCCTAGTCCCAGTCATCCTCCGCCTCACCATGATCAAAACCCGACGTCCTGCAACCATAAAAAACAAGGAATACCCATCACATAGCAATATCCAAAAAGATATATAATTAAACTCCCAAAATCATATTTTTTGAATCATTCATGCTCATCAGGGCCGGTGCTATCGCACCCTGGCCGGTAGCACCGCCCTTCAACCCAAATAGCAGAACATCCTCTCTGGATTTTCACACTGGCCATTTAGGCCGATGCTACCGCTCGACCGGTAGCACCGAGATGCCATGGTCGGTAGCACCGGCTTGCCTGATCCCCTAAAAACACCCTCTCGGGTTTTTCCACACCGCTCTGGGGTCCGGTGCTACCGCTCAGTCGGTAGTACCGGGAAAAACAGACAGAGCTCAAATTGCTTCAAATTGAAAATCTAATTAAAATCAAACTCAAACCATAGCATAACAAGCTCAAATTTGGTAAAATATTCATCACCAACATGGGTAGACCTCCACATGGTCTTTCATTGACAATGTTTAAGTAATGTCGAGTGGGTTAGTGATTGAAATTGACTTTAGGTGTTTTTAGCATGCATGCATCCCCGTATTGGTGAAAATGATGGCTAAGCATGAATATCAAGGACCTTGTAACTATAACTGATCCGATGAGTTGAGTTTGGATCATTTTAGCAATATGTTTTATTTTTCCTTTGGTCGTACTATTAAGCGGGATTCAAAGCTGGTTGCTTAAGCTTAGTGAGATTAGATATCTAGTTGTGATGCACATTAGGTTTCTCTAGCTCATATCTAGCCAGTGGAAGACAAGAAATCAAGTAAACATGCCAGATTTGCAATATGCCTATGCAATTTCAGACTTGGGCAATGCACTAAGACGGATAATCTGACTGGGTAGAAATGTGAGTCTTATTAATTTTCCAGATAGCATATAGTTTGGAACTCAGCAGGACTCAGATTCTCCCAGAGCATAGGTCAAGTACAGCTTTGAAGTGCAATGTCACTCGAGTCAGCCGGATTAATGGTCCAAGAAATTTCACAAAGACTTGGTTTAAGATGATGTTCAACTGAGCGGGATGATCCGAGTGGGTTAAAGCTTGACCCGGGTGAGACGAATAATCCAACTTGAGCCGGATTATCCGAATATGTGCAACGGCTCTATTTCTTACCATTGGAAGAGTGTAAGTCGGATGATTCGAGTGGGTTAGATAATCTGACTCAAAGCGTTATTTTGAATCTTCTGTGTCTACCGGCAAGTTTGTGAGGAGATGAACTATATATAAATCCTTTGGGCATCCAAGTTAGTTCTCACTTGACTCTAAAATAGTTGCTTGCATATTGGGGATTTTAAAGGAACTTAAGAGCTTTAAGTTGAGATTTTGAGATCGTATGAGTAGATTGGACCTTATTGTGCATCATTTACTAGTTACCTTGCTGGGTTCAAGTGATATCTTTAGGCTTATTACTCTTGGAATTAGGTGATTCCTAGATTGTTTAGAGGCGTGTTCTTGATGACCTTCTAAGGAAGAGCTTGTGGAAGTCACCATGAGGGTTGTGAAAGTTTGGAATCTATCTCTCTATAGTAGAGAAGGACTATCACAAGTTAATTGTTGGAATATTTGTGGGTGTTCAAACAGGAGCTATACTTCTACGAAAGTGCTCCACCGAATATCAGGGGAGATCGTCGAATCTGTAAGATATCGGTAAAAAATTCGGTTGTCCTTTGATCCTTCCCTTTCCCTCTTTGGACATCTGATCCATTTCAAGAGGGAGTAGGAGACCAGCTAATCCTAGACATTGTAACAATATGGCCAGATCAACTACTAGTTGCAGTCGCAATAGCTACTGCACTGAGATCTCCATCCATCCTTGCACGATGCACGTTAAGAGAGAAGTCATGGGCTCAAGGGCCTAGGATAATTTTGCTTCTCTTCTGCATGAGTGCACGCTCTTCGTTGGGTTTTCTTAGCTGTTTGGCACCAACTGAGCCCACCTGTCTGGTTAATTAAGCACTGGTTTAGCAGTTTCTGGTACTCATGGTGTGAATCGTGTGATGCAATCATGCGAAGAATGAATCCTTGGCTTGATCCCGCGGCGGGGGGCCTCTTTCTCCAACACCAGGAGAGAAGATTGGAGCTGAAACATGAACCGTTTGGCTTAGACCCGACTCAAAAAAAAACAAATTTACCATTTTGTAGTTCTTTCTATGTATAAATAGGGAGATTTTCAACCTCTTACCTCCATACACACAAGGTTTTTGAAGGATCGAGATGGCGATCAGAGAGGTAAAAGATCCCAAATTAAAATTTTCCCTCACTCAAGACACTCCAACCAAGCCCTCAAGCAAAACAATCAAAAGAAACAAATGAGATGGAGGAAGTTTCTTGCAGGGCCGGTATGACCAAGGTAAGCCTAGTAGCACCGGGATCCAGTATGATCGCTCATAGAGCGGTATGACCGGGCTCAAGAACAGTTGAAGAATCAGCACGAACTCTAAAAGTAAATTTTGATGAATTTTTGATCGGCTGAACAAAAACTCACGAAACTTGGTAGATGTCTTCCTAAGGATGTCAGGAACTTATTCCAACCCTCAATCGCAAGGATTGATTCCAACCTTTTTCACTTTGAAGGAAGAACACACCAAGTTTGAGCAAAACTCAAGAACTCGATCTTGGACTTGTTCATGGGATTATGATGATCAAGATGATCTTGGATTACCTCTCACATATCACAGCAAGTAACAACATAAGTTCAAAACCCCACAAACGCGATCTAGAAGAATTATTCACTCAAGAACACAAGGTCGGTTTCTCGCAAGAAAAACACATGGATTACCTAGATGATTGAAGTGTAATAAGATATTCATCTATCAATCAACATCCTTGGCATAAGAAGCAAAAGCATGTAGATGGAGGGGAGGCAAATTCAAATTGCATAAATGTAAATTGCGAGAATGTAAGCGCGGAATTGAAATACTGAATTTAAGATATAAAGTAAATACGTAAAGTAAATTCAAACATAAGGAAAATTGTTTTGGATTTCTGGAATGGAGGTTTATAAAGCCTAACAACAAGGTGGGCAAAGCTCAAAAGAGCATAAAAACCTCAAAACCTTCAAAAGGAGGAAGCTTACCCCTCCCCCTCTATTTATACTACTCTTGAGTCATCCTCCACCCTCGGATGAGTTCCTTCTACCCTAAGGATCACCATCAAGAGTTAGGATTGACTCACTCACTCATACATGGGCTAACCCGAAACCCTCTAACATAAAGGGTTTTTGCATGCTTTTCAAAACATACTAACTACACCCGCTACTCTATCACCTAGACCGTGATTCGACGACCCTCCTTGATCCGAGTAGCTCCAAGTTAGCATCTCATCTATTCCTTATCTTCTTGGCTCATAGCGACTTCGTCTCCGATTATCTTCCGACGATCCTCGATCGTCTGGACCTCCGACACACCTCGTCTAGTCCCGATCAAGCACCGACGTCCTGCGACCATCAAAGATAAGAAATACCCATCACATAGCAATGTACAAAAAGATATGCAATTAAACTTTCAAAATCATAATTTTTTGGATCATTCACGCTCATCAAGATCGGTGCTACCTCCCCCTGGCCGATAGCACCGCCCGTCATCCAAAGCAGCAAAACATCTCTCTCTGGATTTTTCACACCGGGCATTTGGGCCGGTGTTACCGCTAGCCCGGTAGCATCGGAATACCATGGGCGGTAGCATCGGACCGCCAGAATGCCCAAAAATGCACACTTCTGAAATTTTTACACCGCTCTACGAGGTCGATGCTACTGCTCGGCCGGTAGCACTGGCCTGCCAGATCCCCAAAAACATCCTCTCGGGTTTTTACACACTGCTCTGGGGGCCGGTGCTATCGCTTCCTAGTAGCACCAGGATACCATAGTCGGTAACACCGTAAATTCTAGATAGAGCTCAAATAGCTTCAAATTTAGAAAAACGCTCAAAACAAACTCAAACTTAGACACCTAATGCTTAAACACAGTCAATAACTCATTACCACTAAGGATAGACCTCCACATGATCTTTCAATTTTAAGTTGGTCTGAAACGATAGTGAATAAAGTTCCCCTAAAATCAGTTTTTAACCGCCTAAATTTAAATTTTTGGAACCCCATTTGCAGGTTCATGTGTTGAGAAAGGGGTGATGATAGAGGGGAAGCAGTGGATGCACACACGCATGGTATAAGCAGCAGACACCCGCTGAATAGCAATATTATTCATGATAATAAGTAACAAAGATCGAAGATGAAACACCACCAAAGATGAACTATATATCGGGGATCAGATACACACCCTGCAGTTCTGCAGTCTGACGATGCTGCACCTGTGTATTTGCACCTAGATTAGCTCTCATATAGTCATGCATGCGTGATATTTACGTGAATGGAGGACGATGACGACGACGACGACGTCCTTTCTTCGGTGGAGCTACCCTACATCTCATGATAATCTGCTGAAAGAAGAATGTATGCTAATGCTGAATTTTCCAATGGATTGCTTTTGCCTGTTTTTTTTGGCGTGTGCTTACCCGGTGATTGCGGGAACTCGATTGCCACTCTCGAGTGGCACGTTGACGACGGTGGAATCTTTGGTTGGAACTGATGATGGTTCTGGTCATGGCGGACCGGACCGGACCGGACCCACGTGTTGGTTAATTTTACACTGAAACAGGCACTCCATTTTTTTCGAGGAAGTGAAGTGAATCAGGCACTCGTGGCACTCGAAGGACATCGAAATGGAGAGTGTTGGATTCATCAAGCAAAGATCCTATCCTATCTTGCCAAACTTCTCGCTAATCTGCTGCTGTTCACCTACGTGCTGATCAAGTTGCCAATTGTACATGTGTTTGCACCAAAATTTAGCAAGTTTAGTCAAAATCGGCAATAAAGTTAAAGATGCGGGAATTAACAGACAACTTGGAAAGGTTTGGAAATATTTTGGTAACGGCAAGATCTTTAAAGAAATAACTGTCCAAGATAAGGCCGATACGGATCAAAACTTGAAACGTGTTGTAGTCGGACATGATCTGCCGAAGGGTATAAAAGAAGGACCAGAGCAAGCTGCAAAAACAACAACACAATACAATCAACCAGTTTTTACTCTTTCTACTTTTTCCTGTCGACTAGGAGTAGCCTCTGTAATTTAGATCTTTCTTTGTAATCGATTTTGATCAATAAAGTTGCGCATCGCCGATTGTTGATCTTCGTCAATTACACCCTCAGGTTTGATTTATTCTGATTTTGTTGCGCATCGCCTTCTTCAGAATCGATCTACCTTTATCCTCTGATTAGCCTTAATCGGCTAGTTAGACTTACCCTGTTACTTTAATCTTAATCGGCTTCAAGCTGGTTGAGTCTAAACCGATTAATCGTTACGATCGGCTTTTGAGTAAACCTTATATTTTACCTTGTCGATTCTGAGTCAAATCGACCGCACGCTCTGAACCGGTGTTAAATGCGGTATCTTTATCGAAACCCTACATCAAGTTTTTGACGCCAACACACTCTTGGCACGCCCGATGGGACCAATGTCTTCATCAGGAAAGTCAATTCCACCATCCGATCTGAATGCAGAAGCCATAATCGTCCCAACAATGGACGATTTGACCGCGGAACAACGTCAGAAAATAGAAGCTCGGAAGACTGCGTTGGAGGAGATGATACTAAGCTGTTATCAGAAAACCAGACGTGGCATCACTCAAAAATCCGCCCTGCCGATGGTCAACGCCCTGGGAGATGTGGGTGTCACAGAACCGGTAAGCCGATATCTGCCTGCTCAAGCCGAATTATCGGCTATGATTAATCAGTCTATGCACCACGCCTTAATAAATCAATCATCGGCTCTCGTGACAACGCTCAAGCCGATGATAGCAAATAGCGTTAAATCTATAGCCCAGGAGTTAGCCTCGTCAGAAAGCCTGCTTGACCCATTACAAGCTCTGCCAAATTATCCTGTTTTTTCAGTAGCACAAAATACACAGAGCTCAACAGTCGATCCTAAACCATCGGCTATAACCTCACCCCCTACAATGATGCCTACTCAGCCGACCGTAATATTGCCTAGAGATCCTCGGTCAAGTGGGGTGAGCCATTACCACTCCTACACCGACGCCGCTAAGTTAGACGCATCGATAAATCTGCCGTCGTCGGCTCAATTCTATGCCTTTCCCCAATCGGTTCCACAGCCGATTAGCTCCGAGAGATTCTCGCAAGATCCTACCATGCTTAGAAATTCAGGTCCACATAGGGTAGTAACATACTCAGAACTATTTGTCCACGTACCGGAACCTCAAGGCAGGCATAATCGGCATGATCAGTATGGTCGTGTGCCGACGATGCAGCATAATTGGCAACCCGAGCTAGCACTCGGGAGGCAGGCTGCCAACTATTACCAACATTATCAAGGGCCTGCTATGCCAATGACCGATAATGTAAATTGGGCAGATCAGATTTTCGCTGTTTTACGGGACCAGTTCGGCATACAGCCTAAGGGAAAGGTTATCGGCTATAGAAAGCCGTATCCTGATTATATAGATCGTATGTCATACCCTCATAATTTCAGAGTACCAGACTTTGCGAAATTCTCGGGCGATGATTCAACTACAACGTTGGAACACATCGGACGCTTTATCGCTCAATGCGGTGAAGCGGCTCAGTCCGATGGACTGAAAATAAGACTATTCCCGTTGTCATTATCCGGAGCAGATTTTACCTGGTTTACCTATTTACCTCCGAATTCGGTCCACTTATGGAACGATTTGGAAAGCCGATTTCACGAATACTTCTTTTCGGGCAGTTTGGAGCTTAGGATTTCCAATCTAAGCTCTGTCCGTCAGAAATTTGGGAATCGATGGCGATTACATTAAAAGGTTTAGGGAAACTAGGAATCGATGTTTTAGCGTCACTTTGCCTGATAATCAACTTGCTGATTTGGCGTTTCAAGGATTGATTCCTCCGCTTAGGGAAAAGTTTGGAGGGCAAGAGTTCGCTGACTTAAGTCACTTGCTTCATCGTGTATCGGCTCAAGAAAGCCGATTCCCTGATAGTAAAGCGTTTAAAGATAGATTCAAGAACAATAATAATAAGGAGAAGGACAAGGCCAAAGTCAATATGGTCGAATATTGTCCCATTGATTCTTCAGAAGACGATGAAGCAGAAGTAAATATAGCCGAATGGGTGAAGGGCTCTAAAAAGTCCGTAGTCTGTTCTTGGCTAAAGCCAACTAGGAATAAGTCGGAAGTTAAATATGCCTTTGATGTTTCCAAATGTGATCGTATTTTTGATCTGTTATTACAAGAAAAGATAATACGGTTGCCCGAGGGACATGTTATACCATCGACTGACGAGATCAAGAAACGCAGGTATTGCAAATGGCACCATTCTTTTTCTCGCAATACTAATGACTGTAATATTTTTCGTCAACAGATCCAGTCGGCTATTGAGGACGGTCGGCTAAAATTTGCTGACGAGCCGACCATGCAAGTTGATGCTGATCCATTTCCAATCAACATGGTTCAATGTTCGGCTAAAGGAAAGGAGCCGATGCATGATGAGCCAAAGAAGGATTGGCAGGTAAATATTCAGCCGAATTCAGACGGTCAAACGCTGAAAATTATGATCGGCTCATTACAAATAGAAGCCGATCACGAAGGAAAAAATTCGAGGACTATTAAACCCAAGGGTAATCCTCGGGTGGGTAAATGGTACAAAGCTGAAAATCGCCATCAAAGCAATCGGCCAAAAGGCCGGGACCAACTTTTTCACAATTGATGGATAAATATGAAAGGATGCATAGCCGACTACGATATCCTGCTCGCCGGTCAGATAATTTGTATCACACTGAAAATGTAGAAAGGGCCCATAGAAGATGTCCTTTTTGGCAGTTTTGTTAGGAAAGGGGAGTAGCACTGCCATCCCCGTATACGTGCCCGATGGAGCATTACCCCCGCGACGATTGGCCAAGGCAATCGGCTAAAGATAGGCTGTCTAGGCCGATTCGGGGTTACAACGAAGGTTTCAGAAGGCCTGTTCACGAAAGGATATCTGGACCAAAGCAAGAACCAAACCAGGTCAAAACGAGGGGGTCAAACATGGACCAAGATAATCTAGTCGGCAAGATAAGAAAACCAGTAGAGCCTAAGCCTAGATGGTGTCCGTCTGGCCTTAGCCGATCGCAACGCAGATGACTTCGAAGGCTAAGGACTCAAGAGATCCGGGAAGCCGACGCAGAGAAACAGAGGGACGAAACTTTCAATGAGCTTCGTCCAGTCAAAATTGTCAAGAAAGAATGGAGGAAAAAGGAACAAGCTGAAGAAGATTTTGAATCGGCAGACGATCTAGACTCTCCTATGATTAGGGATGATACACCCCCAGTGGATATCAACATGGTGTTCACGTTGCCAGCCGAATTCAAAATCAAAACTGAATCGGCTAAAGAAACTTTTGCCCAATCTTGCTCGGGAGTCCAAAACGCAATCTTCGAGAAACCAAGAGATGATCATCGGCATTTGAAACCATTATATCTTTAAGGGTATATAAATAGAAAGCCGATATCAAGGATGCTGGTAGATGGCGGAGCCACAGTAAACTTGATGCCCTACACGACTTGCAAGAAATTGGGTAAGTCTGATGAAGACTTGATTAAAACTAACATGGTTTTAAACGACTTCACAGGCGATCCCACAGAAGCCAAAGGCGTCATGGTTACAGAACTGACCGTCGACAGTAAGACTTTGCCGACCGCATTTTTGTTATTGACGCCAAAGGAAATTACAGCGTTCTGCTTGGAAGAGATTGGATTCATGCCAACTGTTGTATCCCGTGAACTATGCATCAAGCGCTTATCCAATGGAACGGAGAAGAAGTTGAAATCGTCACGACTGACATATCGGCTCACATTGCCATGGCCAGTTCTGATGCGAATTGGCAACATGAAGAAGCAGGATGTATATCAGGAAAAACATTAGAAGATTGCAATTTCATCTACGTGAGCAAGACAGGACTTATGCCGATCAGTGTCAAGCCAGGCACATTTGATCGAGCAAACGAAGTGCTACGCCGATGGGGACAAGAAAAACAGTGAAGGTATTACAAGAAAAAATGCAAAGCTATCGGCAAACAACGGATAGCTATGAGGGTATAGAAGACTTTCAAGAGGTTAAAAAGTTGGGTCAAGGCTTTACGTCCACCGATCTGCTTGAAGAAGTTGATATAGGTAGTGGTGATAGAAAAAGACCAACTTTTGTGAGCGCAAATTTAGATGTAAAATATAAAGAGAAATTAATCGAAATTCTTAGAAAATATAAAGATTGCTTTGCTTGGGAATATTACGAGATGCCTGGTCTAAGCCGACAATTGGTAGAACATCGGCTACCCATTAAACAAGGTTATAGGCCGTTTAAACAGTACCCTAGGCGTTTTAATCCGGCTCTATATAAAATTATAAAAGAAGAGATAGAGCGACTGTTGGAGGCTAAATTTATAAGACCTTGTCGATATGCGGAGTGGGTTTCCAACATTGTTCTAGTTATGAAGAAAAACGGGAAACTGCGAGTATGTGTCGACTTTAGAGATTTGAACAAAGCGACACCAAAAGATGAATAAACGATGCCTATAGCCGATATGCTTATCGATGCTGCGTCGGGGAATAAGATCATAAGTTTTCTGAACGGGAATGCCGGATACAATCAGATATTCATGGCAGAAGCCGATATACCAAAAACAACTTTCAGATGTCCTGGTGCAATAGGTTTATTCGAGTGGACGGTTATGACCTTCGGATTAAAGAACGCTGGAGCAACATATCAGCGAGCCATGAATCTAATTTTTCACGATTTAATCGGCCACATCGTTGAAATATACATTGATGATGTCGTGGTAAAATCTGCAGAGGACTTGCAACATTTGGCCGATCTAGAAAGAGTTTTCCAGAACATAAGATCGCATGGCTTGAAGATGAATCCTTTCAAATGTGCGTTCGGTGTGTCGGCTGGACAGTTTTTAGGTTTTATGGTGCATGAGAGGGGGATTGAAGTCAATCAAACGAGGGTCAAAGCCATAGTCGATACAATGCCCCCGACGTGCAAAAATGAGTTACAGAAGTTGATCGGAAAAATTAATTATCTCCGAAGGTTCATCTCGAATCTCTCTGGACGGATTCGCGCATTTACACCCCACTGTTGAAATTAAAGGATAATCAAGAGTTTGTATGGGGAGCCGATCAGCAAAAGGCTTTCGACGACGTGAAGAAATATTTAGCTAATCCTCTGGTTTTGGCCGCGCCACAAAAGGGGATTCCATTCAAGTTATATATATCGGCTGAAAAGGAGACTATTGGGTCTGTTTTAGCACAAGAAGTTGATGGAAAGGAAAGGGTTATCTTTTATTTAAGCCGGCGCCTTCTTGATCTTTGAAGTCAGTACCCTTTCGTTGAAAAATTATGCTTGTCTTTATACTTCTCATGTACAAAGCTAAGACATTACATTTTAACATCGGCTTGTAAAGTAATATGTAAAGCCGATGTTATAAAATATATGTTGTCAGCTCCAATCCTGCGGGGTCGACTTGGCAAATGGGCTTATGCCTTGGTTGAGTTCGACCTGTCTTATGAATCGGTCAAAGCAGTCTAAGGGCAGGTATTAGCCGATTTGTTAACAGGACATGATACTACTACTGATTTGGTATCAGTAGCCCCTTGGCAATTGTTTTTTGATGGGTCTGTGTGCAGAGAAGGCGATGGAATCGGTATAGTGCTCATATCGCCTAAAGGGCATAATTTCGAGTTCGCATTTCGGTTAAATAGCCGATGCTCAAATAATCAGGCAGAGTATGAAGCGTTGCTCAAAGGTTTGCAGTTATTGGAAAATATCGGAGCAAGTATGGTTGAGGCATACGGAGATTCTATGCTAATTATATAGCAAATCAAAGGAGAATACCAATGTCGAGATGAGATACTGTTAAAATACTTGGGGCAATGCCTAGAGATCATCGGCTCGTTTATGTCATTTTCTATCGGTCACGTCCCTAGAGAGTTGAACGATAGAGCTAATGCCTTGGCTCAACAGGCATCAGGGTACAAAGACCTCAACCGATATCAAGTGACTGAGCTAATAGATAAAGCCGTCATGTGTGTGGATGTCGCGGATTGGAGGACGCAGATAAAGAAATACCTGATCGATCCATCTGAGCCGACAGAACGCAAAATTAGGCAACAAGCTTTGAAGTACATTGTTATGTACGATACGTTGTATTATCGGACGATGGAAGGATTGCTATTAAGATGTCTTGGGGCTGAAGAAGCGCGAGTGGCAATGGGTGAAGTACATGAAGGCATTTGCGGTTCTCATCAATCGGCCTATAAAATGAAATGGATGCTTAGACGGACAGGTTACTTTTGGCCGACAATGCTAGAAGATTGTTTTAAATACTACAAAGGTTGTCAAACTTGCAAGAAATTTGGCAATGTACAATTAGCACTAGCATCGGCTTTGCACCCAATTATCAAGCCATGGCCGTTTAGAGGTTGGGGAATAGATATAATCGGCCAAATTTTTCCTGCATCGAGTAAAGGCCACAAGTTTATTTTGGTCGCAACTGATTATTTCTCAAAGTGGGTTGAAGCTATACCACTTAAGAAAGTAACTAGCGTTGAAGCCATCGGTTTTGTTAATGAACATATTGTTCATCGGTTTGGAATACCGCAAACAATTACAGCCGATCAAGGCACGGTTTTCATGTCCAATGAGTTTCAGACTTACGCAACAAGTCTGGGGATTAAACTATTGAATTCATCCCCATACTACGCTCAGGCTAACGGACAAGCCGAGTCGTCCAATAAAACGCTGATTAAATTGATCAAAAGAAAGATCGATGAAAAGCCGAGGAATTGGCACTCAACTCTATCAGAATCACTTTGGGCATATCGGCTAGCTTATCATGAAGCGACGAAGCTTTCACCTTATCAGCTGGTGTATGGTCAAGAAGCCGTATTACCCATTGAAATCAATATTGAATCTATACGAGTGGCCAGACAAAACGGTTTGTCGGCTCAGGATTATGACAATTTGATGATTGACAATTTGGATGAGTTGGCAGAATTACGATTGTCTACGCTTGATCGGCTTAAGAAGAATAAAATCAGGGTAGCGAAAGCATACAATAAAAAGGTCGTGCCTAAATCTTTCGATCAAGCCGATTTAGTATGGAAAACGATATTACCTGTTGGTTCGAAAGATAACCGATTCGGAAAATGGTTACCTACGTGGGAAGGACCATACAAAGTTAATCGGCTAGTCGGTGGAAATTCGTACGTACTAGAAACGTTGGAAGGATATGTATTGCCTAAAGCTATTAACGGGAAGTATTTGAAGAAGTACTATCCTAGCGTTTGGATTGGAGCCTAGCCGACTAAAGATTTCGTTCAAAAAGCCAGTTAACAGGATGCTGTTATTTGGCTAAAAGATATTGCAGACAAATTACAGGAAAGTAAAATTAAATCGGTTAAGCAGTAGATTATAAGCGTAACAAGGGTTACAAAATATTCAGGTATTCCAAAAGCCTATCACCAAGCAATGTTTCATCATTGGAAAAAGATTGAAATTTAGAGCCACGAACCAAGAAGCTCGCCCCTAAAGCCGACATCGCCTCGCCGCCTTGGCAATGGTTTGTTCAATCTCATCCAGAACTTTTCATCTTCTTTATATTTGCACGGGACAGAGTGATCTTGGCCATTCTTGCTTAGATTTGAGATCTGACTTGGCGATCTCTTGCTTTTGGTTTTGAGGAGGTGCGGTTGTAGCAAGTGAAGATTGCTTATCGACTAAATTCTTGTTCACCTCGCTAACTCCTCCTCAAAGGCGTTTCTTGGCGATTCAAGTGAAGAATGCTGGCCTTATCCAATTTAAGGGCTTGATTGTCTTCATCAAATATTTTCTTCTGAGCCTTTGTGTTAGCCACTAGTTTGTCCAGGATGATTCTGTCGGCTTTTTGGGCTTCCCTTTTTGCAATTCTGGCCCTTGCCTCTTGCACTTCGGCCCTTTTGCTATCCAGATGGCATACTTCAAGAAGGGCAACCATGGCTTCTGGGGGAGATCGGCTTCGAGAGTCGCCATAGCATTGCGCAGAGGTTGTGTATTGGCTAGAAGGTCGGCTTCAGGCTGCATTATTTCTTCAAAAAGTTTATTCAGTCTGGCTTGCATCCCAGGTAGTGAAGTTACTGCAACCGACGCTTCCTCTACGACTTCAAGGATTCTTCTAATATCCGCAGGAAAATCGTCTGTAGCCATTACCTCTAGATCTTCCAATTCATCAAGAGTAAATCCTAATAAATCCATTGGATCGAAAGACATGGAAGGATTGGAGGCTGGAACTGATGGTATTGGATCAAAGGCCTTCGAGCCTGGCAAGTCGACAATAGGGGTGGTTCGAGGTTGTAATGGCAGTTGAACTTAGGGAGAGATAGCAGGGAGATCGGCTAGGATGGCGGCTTCCTGCGCAGATGGTGTCGGCTGGAAAAAGGAATAAAATCAAAATGAGAACAACAAGCAAAACAGTTATGCAAGCTCGAAAATATTAAAAACTCACCTCTCCAGTAGCCGACACTGTTGGCGAGCTTTCGCCACTCTGCTCATTGGGTTTAGGGACCTTCTTGGCAGCAACCTTTGTGTACTTTCGCTTCTTTTCTGAGAGTTTGTCGGATAAATAAATCTTGTTAGATGGAAATTGATTGGAGAGTAAAAGAGAACTGATACAAATACTTACTAGGTTGTTTCTGCTTCTCCAAATCTGACAGAGATGGGCTCTGAATGCCCAAGGATCCAGAAGCATAACCGGTGATGGCAGCCGATTGTTGTTTCTTGGGCTGATTGTCACCCGATGGGCCCGAAGCTGTCCTCTTTCCAATAGCCTTGTTCTGCAGAAAAGGAGCAAATTTAGATTCAAGGTAAAAAATTCATGTAAGACAGTGGGAGATTCATACTCTAAGCCGATACCTCGTCAGAAACATCTACGCGCGTGTTAGTATATCCGGACGAAGTGGCCTCACTGCTAGAATCAGCGCGAGATATTAACGTCGGCTCCGGAAGATTCAGAAAGAATTTGTTGATGATGTTCGACGGAGACTTTGATCGATAAAGAGCTTCTGCAATAACTGACCACCATGAAGTATAGCTGCCTACTCGTCTGGTGTTCAAGAAGAAGTGTGGTAAAGATTGGACTTGCAGGTCATCGGCTACTTCAAGAACAATCTCGGCCGATACAGCTTTACAGACTCTGGCTCTTGGCTCAAGCCGATCAAGAAGCCGAAAACTTGGGATCACTTGACCAAATCCCAGTTGTCTTGCATAAACGGACGGGTGGTAGAATTCATATGACGGCTGATACGTCCGATTCCTTGTATGGAGACCAGCATGAAGAATACAAGGAGAAATAAAAATTCTATACAAGTCTAGGGTTTTCTGAGGCATCGCAGAGCTGTCGGCTTCAAGATTAAGGAACGAAGGCCATGGAAAATCGGCCACTTGACTATAGCTGAAGAAGTCTCGCTGTCTCAGATCCTCATCGCTCAAATGAAGGAAGAAGGACATATACTTCCTTGAATAATTGCTGTGATTTTTGTCTCACCGCGAACACATAATGAACCGCTCGCCAAACGATCGGCTTGCTTGGTATCGAGGAATAGTGTTCTCGGGTTGTCTTCTCTTGGAAAGGTCGTGTCATTGTTGGGCTCTAGATCAAAAGGTCGGCTAAAGAAGCAATACAGACAGACTTGAATAAACCATAAAGGGCCACCCACGTTACCCACGGTAAAATCGGCAAAACCCGTGTAAAGTCGACTTCTGATAATATGCATCATTTGGTACGCTGCTCCGAGAAACGTTTTTCCTAGTGCCAGCCGATGGCCTTCTACCAATCCTTCTGCAATGGTCTGATACACTTGGGTTGGTCCTAATGAAGCTCCGTAGAACAAAAATCGGTCAAGCCACAGGTTAAGGAAAGCAACATGCTCTTCATCCGATACCAATCCATTTATTTTATTATTATTTGCAATGTACTTGGACCAGCCTTCACCTTTGGACCGAATAAGTTTATATTTGGGTTTGGCGCTAAAAGCCGATATTTATTCTCCATCTGGTCTTAAGCAGCAAAGTTGAGCAACGTCCAATAAAGTTGGGCCAACTAGACCGGTGCGAAACATGAAGGCGTTAAAAGTGTCCGACCAGAAATAACAAGCCGTGGCCACTAAGGGCTCATTGGCTTCTGGATCGGCTAGACTCAAAGGGATGCACTCGGCTATACCCATTCTGTCCCAGGATTCTCTTTTTTGAGCTGCTACTCGGTTATACCAGTTCTTCTATCCTTTAAGTGCAGTCGGCCAAGCCCGAAAACTCTTACTCCAACCCTCAATGTTATATCCTCTAGCCGACAAGGGGAGGCGAGTTATTTCTTGATCAATAACCGTAGCTGCATCTAGGTTTCCTAATGGGCCAAGAAAAAACTGATCAACACTGTTGGGAATTGGGATGAGTACTTGGGAAGGATCCATTCAGCCGATCTTGATGTGAAAGCCGACTGAAGTCAAAAGGGTTGGCGTGCCAGAACAAGATACAGAAGAAAGAAGCCGATTATGAGTGGCGTGAGAGCTCGAGCGCGTGAGGAATGACCAAGTGGGGGCCGCATTTTATAGCAAAGTAAAAATTCGAAGCGACGGGAAGTGAATCTCAAAAGGCGCGAGTAGTTAAAACGCACTACCCGCATGTCAAAAAATTACGACGCGAAATAAAGTGACAGTTATTGAGCGAAGTTCAACAGTTAGCCGATTGGAAAAGCCTGTAAATTGCGATTTTTGACAGATGACAAGTCATCTCTAAAAAATAGGGGGCATATGTTTGCACCAAAATTTGGCAAGTTTAGTCAAAATCGGCAATAAAGTCAAAGATGCGGGAATTAACAGACAAGTTGGAAAGGTTTGGAAATATTTTGTTAACGGCAAGATCTTTAAGGAAATAACTGTCCAAGATAAAGCCGATACGGATCAAAACTTGAAACGTGTTGTAGTCGGACACGATCGGCCGAAGGGTATAAAAGAAGAACCAGAGCAAGCTGCAAAAACAACAACACAATACAATCAACCAGTTTTTACTTTTTCTACTTTTTCCTGTCGACTAGGAGTAGCCTCTGTAATTTAGATCTTTCTTTGTAATCGATTTTGATCAATAAAGTTGCGCATCGCCGATTGTTGATCTTCGTCAATTACACCCCCAGGTTTGATTTGTTTTGATTTTGTTGCGCATCGCCTTCTTCAGAATCGATCTACCTTTATCCTCTGATTAGCCTTAATTGGCTAGTTAGACTTACCCTGTTACTTTGATCTTAATCGGCTTCAAGCTGGTTGAGTCTAAGCCGATTGATCGTTACGATCGGCTTTTGAGTAAACTTTATATTTTACCTTGTCGGTTACAGGTTAAATCGACTGGCACGCTCTGAACCCGGTGTTCGTCTGATGTGCTGCTGTCAGAAACACTATATCAAATTTTTGACGCCAACAACATGCATATATAATGCTAGCTCCATGATGAATGATAGTGAACCGAATCTATAATATTAGCCTGTAAAGTCTAATCTCTAAAAGCAGGGGATCCTAGTACGTCTAGCGGAAATCCCACTATGGTTATGGACATAGTAGCAAAATATTGCAATGATTAAGAGAACTTCATTGAAATTCCTCTTACGAGGAAGATCACTTCTTCTTTCTTTTTTCCCAAGACCAAATGGATGCTTGCGTAACGGTGACTGACGCAATACGAACGAGAGGTACCACAGGCCGAGCTGAGCCGATGACGATGCGGTTGTGTACGTTGCGTTTCTTCAACAAGACAGAGCAGGCCGGTCCAGGCGGAAGCAGCCACCGCGCGCGCAGGTGGCGAACATGACTGCCGGCGCAGCCAACCACCCTGGCTCGGCACACCACACGACAGGCCGCGATGCCACGAGCACGCGCGCCAGCGGTGACCACAGCGGTTGAACCGGAAAATTTTCAACAAAAATGTATATTTGACACTTGATAGTTAACACACGTAATTCTATAGCATTAATCTAACATATAAATTCAAAATTGCCAAAAGTATATTACATATAGTTCGAATAAGACCTTACATGAATATAAGATAACAAAATATGTAATAGAAATTAGAATTCAACTTTACGCGTGTAAGGACCCGAATCCACTGATTCGAACCCACTGTGTTTACCGCACTAGTCCCAGGATCAACGCTAGTGCACACAGCTCAACATTGATACATATCACATCATACACAACGATAATAGAATAATAGTTCATTCATTGTTATATCTAAAGGTATGATCTTATGACCAACTTACATTATTAAGCCACGCAGGGCAAGACTGGAAATATAAACTAGTAATTAAGCAGCGGAAAGTAGAAAACGTAGATAGCTCATCAGTTCACCACAGCAACCGACAAGGCTCGGACCCTAATGACTCGTGTCTTCTGAACTTCCTCTTCCAACACAGTGTAGATTCTTCAACTGTTGATTATTGTTGTTTGGCAAGGGTGAGTACTTAAGCACTCAACAAGTTGTGCATGTAATGCAATTCTATGTATCTATATGCAAGGCTTATTCCAATGGATAGGCTATCATGGTTATTTTGCAATAAGCAAGATTTATGAACAAATACAAGAAATAGATTGTAAAGCGTAAAACAAATATCAATAGTAAATAAATTCAAGATTTCTCAAGTAAACCAAGTTTCCAATCCTAAGTCAAATTCCATCTTCCATATGGCATTCCGCCATCCCAACCAAGTTGTCCAATTAATTAAACTAACCCTTAACTGTAATTCCCGAGCATTGCTCAATACCACGAGCACGGCTATCCGAATAGTTCCACACTCTGCAGAGGTTATGCACTTTACCCACGCGATACAACCAAACACCACCAAGGCGAGTGATTATAACAGAGCCTTTACAATGCTCTGACTTAACCGGATACTACCCGCTAAGGTTTCAACACGGTGGGTCCGAAAACCATAACCGTGGCCCCCTCTTGCGCCATGTGAATTACTCCATAACTCGGGAACTCACACCGACCACGATAGTACCAAAATTAAGACATTGCAAATTACTCAGCTAGGCTGGCCCATACCAGACATGTGGTTGCATGATTGACTCAAGTCAAAGGCTTGCAAGGTTAAGTCCTTAGTGTGACAAGGCAAGACATCCACATACCCTCTGCCCATTGGGCCCACCTTGGCATACTCGCCCCTTGTCACTTGCCCCAATCTAAGTTATTATCACCCCGTTGATTACCAAGCACCACGTGCCATCAACAATTCAACATCGTTGCGTGACATGACTCGCCACAACAACTCAATCTCATCGTGTGATCCCACATGACACACAAGTTCATAATATTGTTCCATATTCCATTAATCAAGATTAATTATCAATGATTCTGACACATGTGATGACGTGGCAAGGCTAAGCAACTAATACGAACTAATCCTCCAATGTTGATCATAATTACTGATCAACTATATTAAACCAATCTAGGGTGACAATGGATCATGGCATACAATGACAAGGTAGGGTGTAGATCAATCTAGCATATTAGCTAAACCCAATCTAATTTAAAACAGTTGTATATTTGAAATATATGCAATAGGGTAAATCAGACATAGCAATTTTATAAACATGGGTTCAACATGATCAAAGCACAACTTGCCTTGGAATAGGTCCTGATCTTGATCTGAAACTTGCTCTTGAGTTGCTGGATCTTCCTCCGAAGCGTCGCACAATTCAACATCTACGCGTACCGAAGAAGAAAAGCAAATAAATACCAAAACAGAGAACAAATGAACTCCAGAAATCAAATAAAATTCACCATTAAATAGATCTCAATTTTACAAATTTTTAGAAACTAGAATCACTCAAATCCGAGTTACGATGCAAAATATATAGCCTTTTGAAGTTTGAAATAAATACTGAAATTGCTAAAATCAGAAAATTCGGAATTAACAGATTTATTTTTATTCTAAAAACCGATGATGACGCAAGCATGACATCACGACGACGTCACACGGGCGCCACCAATCGACGCCACGTATTCCGGCGCATAGATCGGGTCCACGAGACCTCCTCCGTCCACCGCAGACCGGCCCACGACGCTTCGCGCTATGCGCGGCTACGCGCACGGCAGATTAGGCTGCGGCGACGGCGCGATCCAGCGCACAAACCGATTGAACGGACGAAATTTGAAGGCTACGCGCACGATCTCGACCAAGGACCTAGATCGGACGGTCCAAAGCTTCGAGCTCGGCGATGAAGACGCGGCAAACTCTCACCGGACCAAGACGAAGACCAAGGCGGCGTTTTGGCGTGATTCGGCGAGATGACGCTGCGGATCTGGTTCGGCGCGACGAGATGAGTCCGAAATCGTTCCACTGCGGCGAAGAACTCCTGCCGCTGCCGTCGGAATCTCGCGAAAACTCGGCGGCGCTTGCGTACTTCCGCGAGCTCGCGACAAGACACGGCGATTCGGCGACGAGGAGCGGGCAAACGAAGCGGCGCAGATGGTTCAACCTCGGGGCGGGGTCCGCGGCATAAATAGCCCCCTCGGCTGTCGTGTCCGAGGCGTAGTTCGTTCCGTACGCGGCGGCGCTGTCCGAGTCCGTTACGGCGACGAGTCCCGGAGACGACGAAGTCTCAACCGTCCATGCATCGTGAATCGGACGGACTCCCGTGCGCGCGACGCGGCGAGATCAGAACCCTTCACGCGACCTGATCCAACGGCTAAGGATCGTTAGGGTTTCTCCGATTAAGAACAAATGTCCACCCTCCGATCAAGATCCGATGGATGCGGTGCTTTCTCCGAACACAAAGCCAAACGGCCGGCGGTGCGGTTACGGTCATACGAATGGGCTCAACCAAGACAAGATGCTTGGGCTCGCCCGATCATTTAGGTTGATTTTAAAAGATTTCTTTTTTTTAAATAATTACAGAAATTCGTTTTATTTATTTTAGGCAATAAAATAATCGGGAAAAATCCAAGAAAAATCTCAAAAATACTTTGAGACATTCGGACTCAATAAAATATTTTTGCCAAAACTTTATTTTAACTTTGCACAGATTTAAATAGATTTGAATAAAAGGGCAATAAACCTGATTTAAAATTAATTCCAATAAATCCAGAAAAATCCAAATAAATTCCAGAAAATCATAAATGCACATTTAAGCAATAAAAACTTAAATAAGCCAAATTTTGGGATGTTACAACGCGTTTTCATGCTTTGAAAACACTTAATTTCATCATCTTCACTAATCTTTAAGAAAACATTTTGCTCAATAAATATGAATAAATAATCATTCAAGAATTGATTATCCATACTATTTTTTAACTTGTTTTTCATAAGATTCATAACTGAAAATACCCTTTCAACACTTGTCGTCGCCACCGGTTAGAGCAATACCAATTTGAGAAGCATGTACACGAACTCAGTAAATTTCATGATTTTTGTTTCAACAAGTTTAATGTAAAGCTCCCAAGATTCTTGAGATCCGTAAACTTATCGTCTCTTCGTATGTCATCAATAATGTTATCAACTTGGAAATGAACTCTCATCAAATCTGTACTTAAAAACTCATTAGGATAAAATTTGGCAAGGCTAAGTATTTTAGCATTATCAAAGGCTTCAAATGGGTTGAAAGGATTCAAGGCAAACATGCACAAGCAACTCCATTTTAACTTTGTAAACTGACTGTTAAGCTCTAAAGAACACTATCAATGATGCCAAGATGTACTTCTCTTATAAAATGATCATCATTTTTTTGTTTGGGGAAATACCTTTAATCTTCCAAAATGCACATATTTCTTATTGGCTTAGAAACTTTAATGGGATGTTTCATAAAAAATGATGTAACTTTTACATGAAGTAAATTTTCTCACCCATGACTCCTCATATGTTGCAATCTGTCTTTAGCCAAATTAATAAGTGACATAGCATTAATAATAACTTGGTCCATCTATTGCAAAGATTAACACAACTCATATGTATATCCAAGTATGATTAGCATAAAGCTTGCCATGAAAACAAAATCAAATGACTCAAAGGCTGACACCATAGCATTGGCTTTTCCCCATTCATTCTTTAGGGCAGGGTCTTTTCCAATCTTTTTTAGTACTTTGCACATTGTAGAATATATACAAATAATGTGCAAAACAGTTTTATAATGAGAACCCCAACGAGCCAACCACATTTCTTGATTCAATCCCCGTCCACTTTCAATTTCACTTGATTCCGGTTATTCCAAAGTTTTATGAGCTCTAGTGTTTCCAAGTATGTAATGGCGCTTACAAAAAAACTCCTATAGCATTCAACAAGTTTGATAGTTGGTCAAAAAAACCAAACACAAAGCCACATGAACTAATTGGAGTTGATGTGCAAAGCAATGGATGTACTAAGCAGAACGAGACTATTCATAGTCAAGTGAGTTATATTTGTTCCAATTTCTCTGACCACCATTAACAAAGCTATTACCTCCTAGTTTTCTCCTTGAACAAATAAAGCCAGAAAAATGCAACATCCTTTTTGACACTCTATTTAATCCAATTGTACTTATCAAACCAACTCTCACCAAAATGGCATTTTTTACCTAATATTTCCCTTATGGGAAAATTGATCATGTGTATAAGGTTGGCATGGAACTTTTGCAATATATCCTTTTCGAATTGCATCTTGATCATTGACGGTATAGTTTGCAATTGGTCTATGTAAATAAACAATTGATGTTCCAATCAATTAAACGATATGGGACAATTTATAATAATACCATAAACGTGTTATAGAGTCTCACGATCAAATCACATACTTGATGGTCTATAACATGGCATTTATTAAAGGAACATGACAATATAAACATCTATCGATCATATCTATGATTGACCACTAGGACGTATTTCCAACATAAGACTCGTAAATAACACGAGCCACTAGGACATATTTCCAACAGAAGACTCATAAATAACATGCAAACTCCCTAGCATTTTTAGAATTTTGGAGGGCACCAGTGCATACAGGGCACCCATATTGGTTCTGCCCCGGGTGACCATAGGCTAGGGATGAAAACGGAACGAATACGAACAGATAATAGTTCTACCATATTTTTTTTCTCGGATGCAAATACGAATACGGATAACCCAGATATGAATACGAATAATATCAAATACAGATACAGAACAAATATGAATCGAAACAAATATGGTTACGAATATTTATTGGAACATGGAAACCCTTTAATTTGTACACACAATGAAAAAAAAACGTCATTCATGAAGAACATGTAATGACCTAAGGTTTGTATTCGTTGTTGAATTATATTTAAAATAATAAATTATATATTTATGAGTTTTTATGCATTTAAAATATTTCCCTATTAAGGATATCAGTGTTTGAATTTTTTGAGAAAATATAAAAAATAGATAAAATCTTAAACATATATTTTTAAAAATGTTAGATTGTGTTTGAAACTTTCCTAAAAAAAATTCGGAATATTTGGAGTTGGTTTGCTAATTTTAATTGTTGAAATTTAATTTATAGATTAATTAAATTAGAAAACGATTTTGAAATTCAGAAGTCTTTTTGGACTAAAAGAGTAGCCTTAGCCTAGCCCACGTGTATATCCGGATAATCCGGCCCTTAAATATCCAGATTATCTGGATCTGTATCCGTATCTGATGAATAGTGAGCTACCGAATCCGTATCCGTATCCAATAGAAAAAATCTATATCCGTTTCCGATCTGATATTATCCGATTCGATAGAATCTATATCCGAAAATTATCGGGATAGATCCGAAAATTATCCGATAGAATCTATCTGCTTTCGTCTCTAACCACGGGTCCAAGGGTACGCAACGACGTAACGTGCGTGGTTTGGTTGCAAGGCAAGTTGACAAGCTGCTTGGTCTGTCGGACTAATTAAGACTTGGCGAGGTGAGAACTGAACTCAATCCACAAATGGCTGGCTGAGATGAGAGGCCACTTCACCTCAGGTAGCGCTGGTAACAGTCACACACCAACACCGGTTGAGCCACTGCTACAACGCTCATCTCAGCTCACTCCTCCTCACACCCGGCCGGCCCACAGCCCAAACCGGCAGTACGTCGCCGCCGCTGTACCACTGCCTGCCGTGCCGGCCCTTCCTCCTCCCCTTCCTCTCTAATTTTCTAGTGTGGCCGGCACACTTCGCTAGATATCGTTGTGGCTCGCTGAGGCATGCGCGAGCATCGTAGGATAGGAATCAGGGGACGGCGCCGCCGAACGCTTGCAGCATGGCCATTTCCTCTTTCAGGCTTACCACCACCGCCGCCACCAGTTTCGCACTTCCGCCTTATCCTGCGTCCAGCTCCAGGCACAGGTGCTCTTCGTACTGCCGCGCGGCCGGGCGAGGCGGCGGCCTCCGCCCGATCACCGTCGCCGGGGACCCGCCCACGTTCGTGTCCGCACCCGGCCGCCGCATTGTCGCCGGTACCTACATCAGCTCACTATCTCGGTCATTGTACATGCATGTGTATATGATTGACTCTCTGGTCGGTTATTGTCTTTGCCTGATCGTAAGAGCTTCAAAATTATATAGCATGTGGACATTTCGTTTTTCAATGCCATGGAAACTGTTCGTTTCAACCATTAGGGAGGAAAAGAAACTCGAAAATGTGTGCAAATGTTTTTTTTATCCCGCGAAAGAAAAAGAAGAAACAAAAACCAGAATTAGATCTTACTGCTAGGAATATCGGTAGCAGTTACTACTTCTTTGAGTTCACCACAATGGGAAATTGGGAATTGATGAACCTGTCGTGCTCCCACGCAATTCCAAGTGAAGCTAGTGGCTGACTGACCCCCAAACTTTTATTCAGAATAGCAGAGGAGATTTAACCTTTCCAGTGGCAGCACTTCAACATTGATGGTAGTTTCTTGATATTTTGTGGTCTTGAAATTCGCAGTTGGTGACCTCCATGGTGATATCTACCAAACGAGAGCTGCGCTGGTGATGGCCGGTGTCCTGAGCTCAGAATCAGATGGTCATGTGTGGACAGGAGGACAGACGGTAACATTTTTTGTTCCACGTTTGCTGCACATTCCAAGTCGTCTCTATTGGATCATTGAAGTTTTCTCAAGTTTTCTTTTAAGAGAATAGATTCTGCAAATTGTAAGCATGATGCACCTTTATCTCTTTTTGGTTGACGACTAGGTGTGGGAAAAAACTCAAACTCGTGAGTTAAACGAGATCGACAAACTCAGCTCGACTCAAACTCGTTCCTTAATGAGTCGAGTCGAGCTATGATTTGAACTCGTTTATATAACGAGTTAAATGAGCCAACTCGCGAGTTTAACAAGTCCTCCAAGTCGGTAAGTATAGCTGATATGTGAGGCGAGGATAATAACACATAGCATACCGTATAGTCTCAATAGCAATCCTCCTCTCATATGACAATGTCGAGTTTAACGAGTTTAACGAGCCAACTCACGAGTTTAACGAGTCAAGCCGAGCCGAGGTTTGAGCTCGTTAAGATAACGAGTCGAGTCGAGCTAACTCGTTATCTTAACGAGTTTGATCGAGCCAAGTCGAGTCGAGCCGAGTTGGCTCGTTATCCACCCCTATTGACGACAAAAATGCAATGACTTGCAATATCATGCATTGTTCAGTCAAAATGTGTCAGTTAGGTGTATATTCCATGGATACCACACAGCACAGTGTGCTCCTTGACTGTTAGAATATTGCGTTCTCTACTGCTCTCAGGTGCAGCTATACTTCTGTTCAAAAGTATGTGACATGCTTGTGTACAGGTGCTGGTTCAAGTTGGGGATATCCTTGACCGTGGTGAAGATGAAATTGCGATACTGTCTCTACTGAATTCACTGAATATTCAAGCGAAATCACAAGGGGGTGCTGTATTTCAGGTTTGACCATTACTTCCTGTCCCTCCAAATGCTTCATAGATTTGTGTACTTGTTCTAATGTGGTACTTAATTTTTTTTGGTAGGTTAATGGGAATCATGAAACCATGAATGTGGAAGGCGACTTCCGGTACGTTGATCCAGGAGCATTTGACGAATGCATACGCTTCCTCGAGTACTTGGATGAATGTGATGGCAACTGGGATGATGCGTTTCTCAACTGGGTTAATGTTTCTGAAAGGTGGAAGGAAGAATATCAGGCGTCACCTAATGGTGACCGGCGTCCTTGGAACTTTGTCAAGGTAACAAAACCGTTGATTGGCTACTATATTAAGTATTACTAAATTTGTTCAGTTAACTGGACACGTCTTTTTCATGATTAATATCTGTTCAATTTAATCAGTTGGTAAACAAATCCACAACCAAATGAACCCAAAAGAAATAACTGACAACGCTTCATTTGATGAGTAGTCTGGATAAGATGCATGATGAAGTACTCTCTTCAGCTTCTGAATTGTTTCCATTCAAATGTTGAGACAGAAGCAGAAAGGATTTGCTGCCAGAACATCACTTTTCAAGCGAGGTGCCCTGTTAGCTTGTGAATTGGCACGGCATCCTGTTGTCCTTAATGTTAATGACTGGATATTTTGCCATGGTGGCCTTCTTCCTCATCACAGTGAGCGCTCTCATCCTCTCATGGCATCAAGGCTAGCTTACGCATTTGCTCATTTGATCTTACTCTAAACATATGTTAAACGACCTGACATCCTGACTGGAACACTGGGTAAATCAAATAATAAAGGAAGAGGCTGTGTCATTTGTGCTTCTTGTGCTCTAAAAAAACTTCACATATAATGTTCTATTTGATTACACATATTGCTTTAAGTGATCCATGTTATCTCAATTCTTTTCCATTCTATTCACAGTTGAATATGGGATCGAGCGTATGAACAAAGAAGTATCAAATTGGACGAAAGGTTCAAGTGAAGACAGTGATGATCTAGATATTCCCTTCATAGCTACTAGAGGTTATGACAGTGTAGTATGGAGTCGTTTGTACTCTCGAGATCCAGTTGACAGGACACACCATTCTTGGAAGGTGAGAAAACCTGATCCACTAAACATATACTTCCCTTTGCACCATGCAAAATATGTATCAGTTACAAAATTACTATAGAGTTAACAGATTATAATAAATTTTTTTTTTGTTGATTTCAGCTATCTTCTGTTGTTGCTGAACAAACACTGAAAGCTGTGGGAGCCAAAGGGATGGTCGTAGGGCACACTCCCCAGACTCGTGGAGTGAATTGGTATCCATTGTTCACAGTTTGGTAGTAACAACATACCAAATATTTTCGCTGATAAGCTATAGATGACTCTCTTTGTTCCCAGCAAATGCGATGGTAAAGTTTGGTGTGTTGATGTGGGCATGTCTTATGGTGTACTGTATTCAAGACCAGAGGTAAATCTTTAATTCTTTTTGGCCTGGAAAATATGGCACGCCTTGTTTCCTCCTAAATATTGTGCTGTTCTAAAAAACATATTCTATTGATCTTTGTGTTGACATTAGAACAGTTTACTGAATTTGTTGTGTGGTGAAGTTTTGGTGATCCTCTGCATAGTGTATATACTAACTTATTTGCTGTAACCTGTGTATAAAAACCATGACATCTTTTTTGGGAATATTAATAAGAGTAAATTTCATAAAACTACAGGTTTCTTGTACAAACTATCAAAAAACTACATATTTTAGCTTCTATTTCACAAAACGATAGATTTTTAGAAGAACTTATTTTACAAAACTACAAATTTCTTAAACAAATTATCAGAAAACTACATATTTTAGCTTTTATTTCACAAAACTACATATTTTAGGAGAACTTGTATCACAAAACTACAGGTTTTAGAATTAATCGTTTCTTGTAACGGGTCTGATAGTCTGGACATAAATGACAGCCTCACGCTTGATTGAAAACGGGAAATGAGGGCGTGTGAGACCGCCATATGAGCTCACACTGTCAGACCCGTTAAAAGAAACTGCCAATTCTAAAATCTGTAGTTTTTTGAAGTTTTTCTAAAACCTACAGTTTTGTGATACAAGTTCTCTTAAAATCTGTAATTTTGTGAAATAGAAGCTAAAATCTGTAGTTTTCTGATAGTTTGTACAAGAAACATATAGTTTTGTGAAGTAAAAGCTAAAATCTGTAGTTTTCTAGTAGTTTTACAAAAAAACTTTTTTGTGAAATTTACTCTATTAATAAAGAATTATATATTGGATAGGTGGCTTCCTTTTTCATCTAAAATCCCATACTTCTTGACTAGCAGAATGCAATATGTTGATGCCCGTAAACATGTTTTGCTTATTCTGTAACGATCTGGCTTTCAGACAACCTTTTTTGGTGTTTGATGTTCAACTCTTATGACTAGGTCCTAGAAATAGTCAATGACAGACCAAGGGTTTTGAAGAACCGGAGGGACTCATACGATGAGATGGAAGTGTTGGACTTCTTATAAAACCTGAGAAACTTATGTAAGCGCTCTTAAATTCATGTCAACCTCTTCTTTATCTCTGCAAATAATTAAATGATGTTAGTACCAACCTGGCGAAAGCAGAGTCTTCACCAAATCTGTACTATTTTTTCTTCTTCTGATAACCATTTTGTTATCAGAAAATCTACTAATTTCATTTTGTTGGTATCATACAATGATGCATACCTATTGCTTGTCATTCCTGAAAATTCTTGAATGAAATAACCATGTTACTGCAGGTATATAATAGCAAACATTCTTTGTCCAGAAAGTTACGATATACAGGAAATGAAATGCTAGGGCGATAGATATACATCAAAAGGACCCGACCAGCCTCTCATTGTGGTTAGTATATTTTACATTGATAAGCACAGTACTCTGAACTTGCGCGGTTGTATCACTTGGATTTCTAAACTTGGATTACTTTTTGGCCTCCCTAAACTTGCTTCTGTATCCCTAAGTGATACAACCGTGCAAGTTTAGAGAGCTACGGTGCAACTTTCTTTTCTATTTCATTAAAATTGTATTCCATGTTTGGACAAAATCGCACTGCCCTCCTACTTTTTTAGTTTTGCATGATTTGTCATATGTACTCATTAAATTGTAAATATAATTATGTAAACTAGAACTTGCCAGTTTTTTCGATCTCCAAAATTACCGCATTGAATTGGATTATTGGATCCACCACTTAAGATGTCTGTATGTTAGATTATAATTAGCAAGCACAATTCTGGAAAACAGAAATTGTGAATGGCATATCTTAAAGAACAAGTAGAGAGATGCTAAAATATGAACTATTCAATGGTACAGCAACATTTCCTCTAATTTTCCTGCTGAAGAAGGTATCCTCGTATATGATAGAATCAAATATTATGGAATATTAATTTTGTTAAATTTTTTGAAGTGCTGAGTTTCTCAAAACATACAACATTTGGATAAACCCTTCAGTTGTAGTTACCATTCTGATAGAACATCCAAAATAAACTCTCATGCAGATCAACTCCTGTGGAAAACCGTTGCTGAGTTCTTGCACACATGAAAGGTGAAGATCAGAAGCCTATCTCATCAAGTTGGACTCAAATTTTGGTGGTGCTTATTTGTATCAGCATTCAATGATTGCTCCATGAGAAAATTTTCATAGCCATCTCCTTTCTATCTCAAGAGAGCTAGAGGAATTATGCAAGTAGAACGAGCTGGAGAAGACATGTATATCCTTAGACTTCTCATGTAACATATTACACTCTGATAACCCTTCTTATGCGCAGTAGCCCGCGGATCAGATCGGAATTTTGTGAGATACAGCACGAGCGTGCACGGTCTCAAGAACGAAGAAGATAAATACCATAGAAAACCAAAGTAACGGCAATTAAACAACTATAACGAGAGAGAAAAAACTTGGCGAAGCCGATCACAAATTCTTTATGCACAACTACAAAAGAGTAGAAGGGATTGTTGCTCTCTCACTACCTCTCAAACCTTTTAAGAATTAGGATCCTTGGATCTGTGCCCTATACAAGAATCTAACGCTAAAGAATAACCTAACCTATAATACTCGCGTACACCTCTTACTTTGGATGAGTTGGTTTGTGACTTCTTGGTTGCTTGGGTTCTTCATAACCACGGACCACCCCATGTGTTTATATAGCTCCCTTAGTCTTCCTTCAAAGACAAGTATTTCATAATCCTATTAGAATTCATCTAGGACTCCTTATAGCACACATTTTCAAATTATAAAAGACAAGATATGATTTTTTTTGTTTTTTCTTCCACTTTTAGGAGTGCCCCCACCACAGGGGCTCATTAGCCACATCTCCTGTTCCTACAGCCCTCTATGCCATAGGTTTGTACCACCTACAAGCTCCACCTTATCATTGGAATCACGTGATTGATCCTGCCATGGCTTCCTTCTTCCAACAGCCCGCACCTTCGTCCTTGCAATTCCGCACATTACTATAGTTCAGATCTGAGTACCTACCGTTGATGACACAGTTTCCTTCTCTTGATCAGGATTTTTGTGAAACCTTCGATTGGTTACCCTTCCTTTAGGTTTGCCCATCAATTGGTATCCTCCATCACTCCAAATACTTTTCATGATCATTTACCCTTTGCAAGTAACTCATATGACTCCACCTCGAATTGATACATCACAATCTTCGAGTTCAAGAAACCTCACATATATTAGATTCTTCTTTAAGCCAAGAACATACAAACTCCCCTCAATGTGCGATATGCTACATCATACATCTCCAACATAATTGTCCCTACCCTAGTAATTGTATACTTCTTGCAATCCGCCAAGTGAATAGTTCAATGCATCGGGCATATAGATCCTTTGTCAAACATCTCCCTTGCCGAACATATATGGAAGCAATAACTTGAATCTAATATCCATCCATGAGAAGTACCTGATTGGTTGACGACAAGTATGTCTGAATCATCTCTTGCTACCGTCATTAAGCATGCACCCTTCATTTTATTCAAAATCGGACAGTCCTTTATCATATGACCTTACTCGTCATATAGATAACATACACTTGTGGCCTTGCTCACCCTTTTTCTTCCTGTAACTCTTTCTTTTGCCTGCAATACCTACTACAGCTAATGGTTGATCACCTGAGGATGAAGATTCCAATGGCTTTTTCAAGTACTATGCCTCCAATAGATATACAATTAACTAATTGAAGTTGAGAGTGCTTTTTCTAATGAGAATATTTGTTACCAATTGTTCCCATGATGGTGGTATAGATGCCAATATGGTGACTTTATTGTTCTCAATTTTCTCATCCACACTAATCAGCTATGTGATAAGATTGTCGAAAGTTGTCGCCTAACACCCACAGTTTGTTAGTGGCTTTGCGATTCAGTGGCACCCACCAACATAGCCAAATACACCGGCCACGAACCCCGCCAGATGGCTCAAGACTACACCTTCACAGGTCGGGCGGGAGGAACTTCTGATGATCTCTTCATCATCCAATACCTCCCTATCTATCTCACGGACTCGGCCGAGCTCGGCTCGAGTACTTGCCCGCAAAACCATCAGAATCGGGCCGACCAAGAGCCTCTTCGTCGGTAACTTCCTGGCACTTACAAGCGCCCCGAACTCTCGACTCAAGAGTCGCAGCAGCCGGGAGAAACTCTCCGGATTACATCCGCGCTTCTCCGTCAATGCAATGAGCTCCCGACATCTCCGACACCGATGTCGTGGGGCGTTCATCTACGCACCTCTTGCAAGGCCTTGATGCACAAACTGGTTGCGCTCAAGCCCGTAACCACCAAGGAGCCTCGGACATTGCGACCAACCACGCCTCGGCGAGGAGGCCGGGGGCTAGCCAAGGAGGAAAGGCCAAGCAAGAGCCCGCCAAGCCGGTCCCTTCCGACCGCTCCGGCAAGCGGAAGCGCACGGAAACAAGTCCACGAGGTCCAAGTGGTTACGCCGCCGACCGCTCGCCAAGCGGCGCAGCGCGACCGCCGCCGTGTCCGACCACTTCGAGAAGCCGATGGACAGCCCGCGCTCACACCACGGGTTCCCGTCAAGCACAAATACCGGATCGCGAGGTCCCGAGACGCCTCTCCGGCACTTCACGACGCCGCGGGGCAAAGGAAAGAAGCAAGCCCGGCCCCACGGGCCGAGGAGAAAAGGGCGACGACGAGTTACCGAACCCGATGGTCGCCTCATGATCTTCGGCGGACCAAGATGCTACGCCGACAAGCGCCGGCTCAAGCTCGCCTTCGCAAGTCCATACCGCGACTCACTGTCCCCCAATACCTTCGGTGGTCGAGTCTCCGATCACGCTCGATCGGATCGACCACCCGACCACGCCCTCACCGGGAGATACCCGCCGTGGTCGACCCTATCGTAGGGAAGAAGCGCTCACGAAGGTGCTTATGGATGGTGGCAACGCTCTCAACATCCTTTATGTTGAGACGCCGACGCTATGGGGATCCCCGCCGAGTCTTCGATCGAGCAAGGCGCCTTCCACGGCGCCATCCCGTGCCAGCCGAGCCCACCCGCCGCAGATTGACTCGCCGCCACCTTTGGAGGACCAAAAATTTCCGCGATCGAGACCCTCACCTTTGAGGTCGTGGATTTCCCCGGATCCTACCACGCCATCCTGGGAAGGCCGTGCTATGCCAAGTTCATGGCGGTCCCGCCTACACCTACCTCAAGCTAAAGATGCCTGGGCCGCGAGGAGTCATCACCGTGGCCTCATCTTTCCAGCTTGCTTACAACTGCGAGCGGAGCAGCTGCGAGCTAGCATCGGCGGTCATCGCGTCCGCCGAGCTTGCCGACCTCCGGAGGGAAGCCTCCGAGTCCGCCCCCGAATCTAACAAGTCGGGGGCAGGATCCTTCAAGTCCGCCGAGGACACGAAGAAGGTCGCGGTCGATCCCGAGGATCTGACCAAGACCGTGCGGGTCGGAGCCACGCTCCCCGCCAAATAGGAAAGCGCTCGCCGACTTCCTCTCGCGCCAACAACGACGCTCGCATGGAGGTCCTCCGACATGCCAGAATCCCGAGGAGGTCGCCGAGCACTCCTTGAGCATCCGACCGTGCTTGAGGTCGGTCGCCAACGCTCGCCGCTCGACGAGGAAAAGCGCAGAATCATAGGGGAGGAGATCGCCATGCTTTTGGCTGTAGGGTTTGTAAAAGAGGTGCGCCACCCCGAGTGGCTAGCCAACCCTGTATTATAAAAAAGAAGAATGGGCAATGGAGAATATGCGTTGACTACACAAGTCTGAACAAGGCGTGTCCCAAGGACCCGTTCCCCTTGCCCCGTATCGACCAAATCATCGACTCCACCGCGGGGTGCGAGTCCCTTTCCTTTCTGGATGCCTACTCGGGCTACCACCAGATAGCGCTGAAGGAGTCCGACCAGCTCGCCACTTCCTTTATCACTCTGTTTGGCTCATTCTGCTACGTAACGATGTCGTTTGGTCTAAAAAACGCGGGCGCTACATACCAGCGATGTATGCAAACGTGTTTCAACGACCAGATCGGCCGTAACATCGAGGC
The DNA here is from genome assembly GCA_036346275.1 of Otatea glauca. Lineage (NCBI taxonomy): Eukaryota > Viridiplantae > Streptophyta > Magnoliopsida > Poales > Poaceae > Otatea > Otatea glauca. The sequence goes on along the minus strand of CM070730.1, from coordinate 21,876,085 downwards.
ATACGTCGACGACATCGTCGTGAATACTAGGAAGGCCGACAACCTCATCACCGACCTAGGAGAAACTTTTGCGAACCTCCGGCGGTTCCGCATAAAGCTCAACCCCAGAAATGCGCCTTCGGGTCCCCAAGGGAAAGCTTTCGCTTCATCGCCTCCGAGCGTGGCATCGAGGCCAATCAGAGAAGATCTCGGCGATCATAAGTATGGGCCCGATCGGCAACCTAAAGGGGGTCCAAAGTCGACAGATGCCTTACACCTTGAGCCGCGTGTCTCGCCGACGAGCGCGGATGCCGCTCTACAGTCGCTCAAGAAACCGACCGCTTCACCGACTGTGGAGGCTCAGAGGCCTCGCCGCTTGAAGTTCTTCCCGACCACCTCCACCTGGTCGCCTGGCACCAGCGTAACCGCTGTTCTCTACATCGCCGCCACGACCCAAGTCGCCGCAAGCGCCCTCGTGGTGGAACGAGCGGAAGAAGGCCATGAGCTCAAAGTACAATGGCCGCCTACTTCATCGCCGAGGTGCTTTCCAAGTCCAAGGCTCAAGACCGCAGTGCGAGCACGCTTCACGCGTGCTCATCACGAAGAGGAAGTCGGTCCATTACTTCGACCAAAGACCGTCACCATGGTGACCACGCCGCCACTCGGTGAGATCGCCCACAATCGCGACGCCTCGTGAAGGATAGCCAAGTGGGCACTCGAGCTAAATGGTCACGACATATCGTGACGCTCCCGAACGGCGATCAAGTCGTAGGCCCCGCCGATTTTGTCGCCGAGTGGACCAAGCTCGTGCACCACCGCGCCAAGACCCCGTAGCATCGACGATGTACTTCGACGGGTCCTTACCAGAACGGCGTGGGCGCGGAGTCGCCATCATTTCCGCCGAACAAGCTCCAAGACGCCATCGCCGCTCTTCGACGCTACCAACAACGCCGCCGAGTACGAGGCTCGCCAACGGTCTCCGGATCGCCGACCTCGGGCCGCCGACTTACGCCCTCGGGACTCCAAGCTCGCTGCCGACCAGTCATGAAGGCTGCGGAGCCTCGAGACGCCCGCATGGCCGCATACTGTCGGGAAGTACGCAGGCTCGAGGAGTGGTTCAAGGGTTTCGAGCTTCACCATAGCTACAGACGCTACAACGGTGAGGCCGACTACCTAACCAATCTCGCAGCCGGTGGAGGCCGGCCCCACTGGGATCTTCGCTCCGACCTTCCCCACCTTCCATCCGGATGGACCCAAAGGATCGAGCGACCTTCCGACCGCCAGCGCGACTATCCGACCACCGCGGCGGTAGGATGTAGAGCCACCCGGGTCGGGCCGCGACGTGCTGACGACCGAATCCGACTCGAGGAAGCCCTTTATCGACCGCCTGACTGATGGATCGCTTCCCACCGACCCGACCGGGGCCCGACGCCTCGCTCGTCGGGCGAAATCTTTCACCCGGTCGGGCCGGACTTACAAAAGGAGTCACTCGAGTCCTCTAGAGGTGCATCCCGCCGACCAAGGGAAGCAACGCCGCCGATATCCATGGCGGTGTTCGCGCCACCATGTCGCGCCCGGTCCTCGTAGGAAAAGCCTTCGACAAGGTTTTCATCGGCCGACCGTCGTGTCCGACGCCGAGCGATCGACGCACTGTGAAGGATGCCGCTCTTTGCCCGCAGACGATCTTCTAGCTCAGACTTACAGACGATCCCCATCACGCGGGCCATTTGCGGTCCGGGACTCGATCCGGTCGGGCCCTTCAGAAGGCGCCGGGCTTTACCCACCTCCTTGTCGCGTGGACAAGTTCACCAAATGGATAGAGGCTAAACCGTCGTGAGCATCACGCGGTGCAAGCGCCACCTTCTTCCGCGACATTATCTTTCGTTCGAGTCCCGAACTCCATCATCACCGACAACGAACGCAGTTCACGTGGAAGGAATTCTCGAGTTCTCGCGACGACTTCAACGCCCGCGCCGACAAGGCCGTGGCCCATCCGCGACTAATGGCCGATCGAACGCGCGAACGGCATGATCCTCCAAGGGCTCAAACCACGGATCTTCACCGATCAAGTAATTGGCGGACGATGGGTGGCCGAGCTACCTCCGCCCTCCGAGCTCGCGACCACGCCCACTCGCGACCGGTTTACTCCGTTCTTCATGGTGTTCGTCGCGGCCGTCTTGCCAATCGACCGAATACGGCGTCCCAAGAATACAAGCCTTCGACGAGGCTCGGGGGCTCGTCTCGCAACAGGATGCCATCGACCAGCTCGGCGAGGTGCGTGATGTGGCCACTCTACGATCGGCCAAGTATCAACAAGCGCTGCGACGCTACCACAGCTGTCAGGTTCGAGAGCGATCCTTCAACGTCGGCGACCGTCCGCGCTTAGGTTCAGCCAACAAAGACAGCACAAGCTCACCGCTCGAAGGCCCCTTCACCGCCGTGGAGGTTCTCCGACCCGGCACCTTCCAACTCAAGGACGCGGATGACCACGTCCTCCCCAACGCATGGAACATAGAAAAGTTAAGGCGATTCTATCCCTAAGCTCTTTCTTGTCCCTTGCACCGCCTTTACCTTTTTCCGAGCACTGGTCACCGCGGCGACGCCTGGGATGCCCTGGCACCTCGCACGGGTCGCTGGTCAGCAAGACTCACGCGGTCGGTGACCCGACCAACCACGGGTCCCTCCCGAGCGGTAACCTCTCGACCCAAGTGTTACGCCTACGCCCCAATGGCTATGGTTGCGGTAGCACTTCGCGGAAGAAGGAAGTGCTCGAACGGAGTGACCTTTGGTCGGTCGGGAACACTCCTTTCCGCGCGAGCACACCAATTCACGCACTCACGCGGGTCGGTGACCCGACCAGCCACGGGGTCCCTCCCGAGCGGTAACCCTCTCGACCCAAGCGCTACGACTTACGCCAAATGGGCTATGGTTGCGGCAGCACTCGCTGGTCAAGGAAGTGCCCGAGTGGAGCGACCTTTGGTCGGCCTGAACACTTATCCCGCACAAGTGCGCATGAATGTCGCATAGCCAAAGTTCCCGTCCTCCTCACCCTTCCCTAGCAAACGATCCGACCCACGCATAAGTTTGCACCCTCACGGTCCTTAGAAGCTATGGTCGGTCAAGTGCTCACCATAGCATAAAAGGAGAGACAGACCGAACTTGCTAAAGCTTTAAGATTATTTACATGCAATAGTCTTTTACAATAAGAGGATATGTTTAACTTCTCCCTATTCTTTGTTGAGGGAACTCTACTGTGATATGCGCCGATCTCTCGAGCGCATGGCTCGACCGGCTCGAGCCCGCCCACCTCATCGTCCGCTCGGTTCTCGGCGACCACCGCCACCACCGCGAGGTCCATGCCGCCATAGTGGGAGACGGTGTTGACTCAGCCGAGGAAGCCCTGCCGCAGCGCCTCGCTATCGCTGGGCCTCGACGCGTTCTCGCACTGGCCAAGACGATGGCGAGCGAGCTCGAACTCGTGACGGCCCGAGCACTTGGTCGCAGACGCCCCGCCGACCTTCAAGGGCCTCCAACTCGCGCGCCAGCCGACCGACCTCCCTCGGCCTCAAACGCCGCTAATGCCAGATCTCCGCGCTGCGGTGCCGCGGCCATGGGCCTCAGAGCATCCTTCCGCGCCCCGTGGCGCAATGGTTTTTTCGCAGCTCGCAGATTGGGGTAGCGCGTAAAACGCGCCCATTAACCGCAATCGCAAACTCAATTGGAGGATCGACTTACCGCTCGTGGAGCTCGCCAGTCGCAAGATCGCCATCGTTTTGGCTAGTTCTCTCGGGCGGTATCACCGCGCCGCGCCACCGGCGCCTCCCGATCCCGGTCCACCGCTCAAGGTGGGCCGCTCGACCGAGCGGCCGCTTCCACGCCCACGGCGGTGTCTTTGCGCTACTCGCCTCGCCAAGAGGGTCTCAAGCCCGCCACCCGTGCCGCTAAGGATCGCTCGCTGGCGCCATCGGAAAGGTGGCTCGGGCGACTCTCTCCGCCGCCGCCGCGCCTAAGGCCTCCCGGAGCGCCGCGGCACCGGGCGCCACGGCCACGCTCTTCTCACGGCTAACCTCCGCCGTGCACTTCGATGAATCGTGATTTCTCCCGAAGCGGGCACGCAAGCGCCGCAAGGCACAACATTCCATTAGCCCGCGGCGAATCTGGCAAAAGTTACAAAAGACGAAGTTTTGCCGACTTACCAGCTAACTGAATAATCTCATCAAGAATCGCGCCAAAGACTACCTGAACGCCAAGAGCGAGGGCCGCACCTCCCGATCCGCTTGCTCGCCACGACACGCTTGACGCCGCCCCTAGTGCCCCACTCGAGGCCCTCCGCCAGTCGTTTCAATGAGATGGTCACCACGGCCGTCCGCCGCCCCCCGATCGAGTCGGCCAGAAGCGGGGCGCCGAGCAGAGCCACCGGGCTAACTCCAGCAGCTTGCGCCGAGGAGGTCACCCAAGCACCTACCTTGCGCCTCCAGAGAGACCAGCCCGACCCTTGATCGCCTGGCCCACTGGTTCTCCCGGCGGCGGAAGAAGGCCGCCGAAGCCGGCCGCATTCGCCGGCTGGCTCTCGACGGCGGCGCAGCTCCCGACTTCCTCGACCGAGGAAGGGAGACCCGGCCGCTAAGGATCGGCTGAACCGCTTCGCCTCCGCCTCGATCGCTGCCCGAGACCGCCGCCGCTTCTATCGGCAACTCCGACGCTCCGCCTGTGGTGCTTCGACCGCCGACCGACCGACGCCTCTCCTCGACCGTGCTCCACCGATCTCCACGGCCGCGCCAAGTTGCCGAGCTCGGGCCACAATGCGACCACCCTCGTAAACATCGCAGACCACAAGCGATCGCTGATCGCCGGCAACCTTACTACCACAAAGCCCCCAAAAAGAGGGGCACTTATCGCGCTGACGGACGCGCGGCACCGCGCTTCTTTTGTCGCCCTTGCGGGGCGACCAGCCTCCGCTCTCGAGGACGACTCCACCGACATCTCCGCTACTACGACGCACGCTACCGCAGGCCGCTTCGCCGACCCGCGCTGGCCGCCACCGGCCGACGAGCCTGACAAGTACGCAGTATGGGTGTCCGCCTCGGCCTCCATCGCTGCCGGTGGAGGTCGACCGCAGCGGTGGTCTTGACGCAGAGCCGCGCTACGCCCTCGCCAAGACGCCTTCTCCCTTTTCCTCCTCTTTCTCCTCTATGCGCTTCTTGCGCTGCAGCCTCAATCAAGGATTTCGCTGGCCTCCGCCTAAGCTCCTTCTCCCGGCAGAAGAACGCCCGAGACCATCCCGCAAGCCCTCGAGGAACGCGGAGACTTTAGTCGACCGATCGCCGAAAGTCGAGGGGAAGCAACAAGAAAGAAAAAGGAGGAAAAGGCTACATTTGATTACCGTTTGGCGGGTTTCGGGCCAAAACGGCTCTGGTGGCCACCACCGCCGCCGCACATCCACCCGTGATGGTGGCTACCCACGCCCGACTCGACGGGAGTTCTCCTCCATCATCTCGCTGGTCGGACGCCCTCGAACCAAACATGGGGAGCGGCCGATCCATAGTGGTTGCACGCGCATCTTTGTGAATGCGCGCGACAACGACATCGCCAATGACCCGCTTCTTCCGAGCCTTGATCCGTCGACATCATTTCCACCCGCTCCTCCTTCCGCTCGGCACCCCATTCCCACTCGGTCTCGCCGAAGTCGGCCGGTGAAGATCGCGCTATCCCCAAGTTCATGGCATAGAGCCACTGGAGTGCCACCCCGGCTGGACGACGATACTTCACGCCGATGTAGTCCGCCAGGCGCCTGCGCTGCACCGCAGCCACACCCCAATAGGCGCCGAGCGCCCGAGGGCTTGTCCTTCCTCACCGGCTCGGAAGAAGTAAGGCCCACAACGCCTAATAGGGCTCAATCCCTGCAGCGTTTCGCAGAGCGTGATGAAGACGGCGATGTGGAGGACCCGCTGGGGTTGAGGTGTATGTCCGCCGTGAGTGGTGCAGAGCCGCGCACGAACGGTGCGCTGGAGCTCGAACTCGGCCAGAAACGAGGCGGCACGATGACTCGCCGTCCTCGACGCTGGGCGGGCGGCCCTCGACGGCACCCTCCACCGAGACGGCTCATGAGGTAGGAACCCTTCTTCACAGCCAGAGCGCGGCCGGTTCGATGGAGCACGCCGGCCACGACATTTCCAAGGAGCGCGAAAGGTGAGAAAGGGGAAGTTGGAGGTTCTCTCCTCCGCTTTTGGCCGTCTCTTTCCTTGTCTCGTGCAAGCGGAAGATGAGGAAAGCAAAGGCGAGAGGCTTGCATGAATGCCCCCGCACCCTATTTATAAAAGCCGAGCGAGCGCCTAGACGAGCGGGTGCCAGCCGAACAGGAATTTTTTACCATATTGGCCTCCTCGGTTCAATTTTTATGAATTAGCCTGCTCACGAATGAATTGCAAAATAGCCCAGAATAAGTTTTCAAAATTGAGACATCGCATGAATTTTTTTAATTTTTGTAATTCTTTCCACACAATGACCGCAGTTTATTTTTTAAATTTTTCCTCAGACTTTCCGGTGGTCACGATCACTGGTTTTTTTATTTATTTTTTTATTTTTTGCCGCACGAAAAAAATTTTATTCGCATGGGATAATGGAATCCAAATGGGTCGGCGATCATTGATTCCGGCGCACGTGGCGGGCGCGGGAGGCGGGCGCGCGGGAGGGTCATGAGCGCGACGCGTGGCGGGCGCGGAGGCGAGCGACGGGAGGGTCGGGCGGAGCGGCGACGCGCGGCAAGTGCGGCGGCGGTTTTTTTAGCATTCCGCTACTATTTTATTTGTATGTTTTTATGATAAAAATTATGTTGGAATATAAAGTTTTGGAATTGTTCATCGCTTTAGCATGATACGATAATTTTTTGCACGAATAGCCGCTATCGGATAAAATAACATAACTAACGGGAAAAATAAACCGGGATTTGGACCGGTAGAAATTGCGAATAAAAATCGAGCGATCCGCGTCCGCTGGATTGTACTGTTTAAAGGCAATATCTGTTTTTTTATCCGATGGATGGTTAATTGCGGGAAAAATTATACGCTACAAGGTGGAAACAAAGAAAAAATTCTAATTTTTTTAGTATATTAGCCGTAATCGGAAATATGGCCGCAATGAAATGTTGAAAATTAACCGAACATAATGCACAATATTTTTGTGGGAGGATACATTCATATTTCAACAAATTTCTTCCGATAGTGTTTGAATGCCAACGTGAGGTGATACTTAAATCATTTAGCCCCTCTCCGTGTTGTTTGAACGCCCTCTTACATTGTTTTTTTGAAGGGCTCTTTGTAGTAATGCTTGAATGGCCTCTTCCGATAGTGCCCGAACGCCAAGGCGGAGGTGAAACGAAAATCATCATCATCATCATCATCGCGGGTTCCATATTTAGGAGCATCCCTCTCGGTGGTGCTTGAACACCTCTTCCGATAGTTCTTGAACGCCAAGGCGGAGGTGAAACGAAATCGTTATCATCATCGTCGCCGCCATTTGCATAGTTAATAGCATGCCCCTCCGGTGGTGGTTGCACGTCCTCTTGAAATTGATGATGCAGATTTCGTGTTGATCTCTACCCTCCCGTTAGATCCGCTTTTGCGTCTTCTGCGCCAACCAGGCATCACACCCCTACCGAAGAGCATGTACATCGCTAAGAATTCTGGGATTGTTTTGTTCAGCAACTCTTCATCCTCTGGGAATGACTAACATACAAGACGAACATACGAAGTAGTGAATTTATGTATAATGGTAAAAAGATTAGTAGGTGAAAAAATATGAAATAACTAACCTTAATATGCTCTGCATATCGATCGGGTAGCATCAGTACCTTGTAATATCTTGTAGAGAAACCTGCAGAAGAAGGGTGGTCGGCTAGTTCGCACACCCTGAAACACCTTTGACGCCACCATTGCAAGTGCGCCTTCAGGTCGTCGGCAGTTAGAAGGATCAAGCCAGATGTTGTGAAGGCTTGCCTCCGCAATGTCGGGCGCCACTCTTGTAATTTGGACACCACTTTACTTAGGTTGTCCTCCTTGAATGGATCATCCTTCCCACCACGCGTAACCTTCAACGTGTGATGAAGAGCTACGCTGCTCATATCAGGTATCCACGAAAATGCTCTGCTAGAGGATCCAGCCATGGTGAATAAGTGTGAGTGGGAGCTGTGGTTGTGTGCCTACGGTTTTGCCCTTTATAGACTCGAATGAGTGGTGTATGGACTAAGTGTTGGAAAGTAAGATTGAAGCATCTGAGACGGGTTGCAAAACAACGTCGCGATGTGTAGTCTAATCGAGCTTAAAAGGCGATCATGCATGCAAATTGTCGACCTTGACAAAAGTAGGCGTGAGTGGTCACTTTGAGTTGAGCTCGCATGTATGACAAAGCCTTTACGAGCAGTACAAAAAGATTAGAAGTCCACCGCGTGTGGTCAAATCGGCGTGAGGAAGCTACAGGTGGAGTGGAGTGTTGTGTAATCGACATAAAAAAGTCGTAAGGATTGGGCACGTAAGTTTGCTAATCGCGCTGGAAAAGCCATTGCACGGTCGTCGTCTCCATGAAAGGTTTTAGAGTTTTGGAATCTGCGCTTGTAGTGATTGTTTAGGGTGTTTCGGGGCTATTACTCTATAATTTGTCATCTACAAATGTTATTTTACTGAGTATCTTTTGTGGATAAAATGTTAACCGTTAACAATTTGATGAAGATAATATCCATTAATGACAGAGTGATCGTCAAACTGGTGATGTTTTTGAAGTGCTTGATGGCTTGATGTTCAAAGATGGTTTCATTCATAAAAGGGTTGCTTCTCCTCGTGAGTTGTGTAATCGTGGTGGACCATGGCCTTCATCAGGCTGATGTGAGTAAACAAAAAATCATATGTGATGAAAGCAACATTCCATATGGACATAGTAATAAGGATTATCATAATTAGACCAATACAAATGGGCTGAAAGCATACATCAATTACACGTACGCACTATAGTTATCGCTATAACCGATCACTGCCTTGTATCGTCGACTCTGATCTTATCGCCGCTTCCGCTGACCGCGGATTTGGTCCTCCGGGAATGTGAACCGGTCGGGCTCGTGGGTCGTGCTACGCAGCTCGTAACGTGTGTCCTCTGTCTCGCGAGGTGCGTCGTACAGCTGGCTGGGAAGCACGTTTTGCGTAGTCAACATGTTTCCCACCCACCCAGGAGGCTGCATTGGAATGCAGTGTTAATGTCATGCCTAAAAATGAGTGCATTTGAATTACACGAGACACTTACCGAGTAGTGTTGCGGGCCGTGATCTGCGTTGCCCATTGGGATAACTCGCCCCGCGAAATCGTGCAACGCATCTTTTAGCACGACATCGTGTTGGGAATAACTTGAACCGCTCAAACTTACGCCTGGCGCCCACCAAGTCTGGCCGAGGTGGGTGCCGCGGTAAGTGTGGGTCGCAAACGCGTACCCGACCATAGCTTCTGGTGGTGGTAAGTACGCTCGGGGTGTCCACGTGAGTGGGTGTATCTACCTCGCAGCCTCTCGACGGTGGCGGAGAGTTTGATCCATACGCACGCCCCGCAAAAGAACGTGATCTAACAGAATGTTAGGTAACTCCGAGAAAGTAATGTTCAATAGCGGTATTAACTTCAAACAAAGGTAACGCATTACCTCATGTGGCGCTGTGTAGATGACGTGCGGCAAAGACCGAAACTATGAAACGCGTGGGGGTATAAGCCTGACTGAAACCGAACTCCTGTGGTAATTGTGCATGCGAGGACTCAGGCAAGTCTCCGTCGGGCCTAGACGACGAAGGCATGAGAGTTTGATCTCTACGCTCGCGCTGCAAAAGGACGTGGCATTACCGATTAAGGTAATTTGGGTGAGTAGTTCATAGTACGAGAGTTGAATGTATGTGTCGTACCTGCGAATCCTAATGGCCATGCTGAGAGGAAGACGATCGTGAAAAGATCGATCGTCTTCCGCCCATGCTCGGGCGTGATGGCCTGGGAGATGAAGGACGAGAGCCTCGCTCACCAACCGTATGCCAACGTCACTGTGACGGCCGGATGTCAATGCCCTTATGGTGCCCGTAGACTCCCTCATGACTCGACGTAGAACCCCCACTAGGCTAGACTTAGGGCGTTCGGCCTCATGCTGTACAGCATCGGAACTATCTTCGAACATACAGCTATTACGGGCGTACTGCAAGAAAATATGATTAATACAAGAAATATGAATTGAAATATAATGTATGTCCATACCGCGTCATCTAGACGTGCTGCGCTGTGTACAGGGTGGCGGAGGGTCAACCGCTCGACGTCCGTGACCTCCTCGGGCCTTTCAGGAGGTGTGGAAGTAAGGCGTGAAGTGGTACGAGGCACGTACCACTCCAAGTACGCGACGTACGACTCGAGGTCGTATGGTCGACCCTCCGCTACTACCTGCTGCGTGGCGAACTGCTCCCATGCGGTCGTCCATGGTAACTGCGTGTCGCGCCATTCGTCGCTCCTCTGGCCCCTCCGAGTTTGCCTGTGGGAATGAAAGTTGTAAGTTATACTATGTAAATACAAATTACAATTCATATTTATGAATCGAACGTACATATGCACTTTTGGGGTAATGGCGGCCCGACTTGAGGTGGGATTTCTTTGGTAAAGTCAAATTGGTGCATCACTCGAGTGGGCGATGCGCCTCCACCTATGACAAAACACGAGGTGGCACCTCGTCAACCAATAAGCATCATCCACGCCAACACAGATGCGACAATCACAAGGCGCGCCGTGGCGACCAACAAAGAGTCGGGGTTCCATAATATATCATCCTCGTGCGAGGGTCTCAAAATTGTTATGAAACTTCGGTGTAGACTCTGCGAGGTCTATCCTTGCCCATCCCAAGTAAGAAGCCGTCCACGAAACCCCATGGTGGGAGCATCAACCGGTGTCCACCATAGTACTCGGCCCAGGCCAGTGCGGGTGAACGGCCTCTCGGAAGTATGGGCGCCTAACGGGAAAATGCTCCCGGGACCATATCTGCGACAGCGTGTAGCACTGCTGGAAGAACGGGCTCCTCCTGTTGTCTTCACGCAGCCTCGCACAATCCCTATATATGCGGAGCAAAGCACGCCGATCCAAAACTAAATTGAGGGACCTCGTCGTCGTGGGCATCGGCTAAAGCCTCCGCGATGTGGATATAGCCGGGTAGACAACATCTCCTGTGCTATAGGGAGCAGCACCCACCAAGCGGGAAGAGGCGGGTAGGCAACAAGGTGAGTTCTCACCGTGGCACGAGGCGCATTATCGAGGGCATCGGATAAGCGGCGAAGCCATGAGAAGTGGAACAGGACTCCGCTCGGGACTGCATGGCCCGTCTGTCTTGCAACCTTACTTTCGGTCATGCCTTATTGGAGGCGGAACTATCGGCCTGCCCCTGATAGGCAAGTCGGTGATGTAGGCAACGTCCTGGAGGGTGACGGTCATCTCCCCCCATCGAAAGTGGAAAGTGTGGGTCTCGGCCTCCAACGATCCACTAAGCGCAGATAAGAGAGCGCGTCAGCTGCAGGCTTGCGGTGTCCATCATCGGGCCAGCGGCGATATACGAATCCGTAGAATGGGCACGCGTCTGGCTCGTCCAAGGGCGGTGCTCCTTGGGGCCCTAAGAACGAAACACGGTGGCACAACCACCGAAAGCCACGACTGCTCGATGCTTGGCATCGTAGTATGGAATCAAGCAAAGTCTGCGGATGTGCGGCCATGTCCTGCAAGTAAAAAAAAAACACAAGTTAATACGGGTAAGTTAACATGGCGTGACATATCCACAAATATTATGTGATGTGACATATCGGTAAAAATAAAATTATGCACGGGGCGTTAAATGATATAACAATAAGTAACATGACATAGGTGATGCGGTACATGATACTACGTAACAAAAAAGAAAATTACGAAGGTACTACGCACGAGAAAACAATTATACGAAGGAGCATTGACATGGTTTCTACGGATGGGTCGACGAGCCGGCCCTATTAGGCGATTCTTCATTGTATGCCCACCGTCTCGCATATCGGCACTTCCGTGCGGACGTCCATCTCCCGCCGACTTGCATCCATATCGTTACGGATTCACCGTGGATCGCCATCGAATCCACGGCCGCTCCGCTTCAAAGCGTCATTCGACACCAAGTAACTTGCTCCGCCACGGCTCCTATAATGCATGTCCAAGCCGTGCGAGTTGAATTCGAACTCCATGTTCGAGCGGATGGTCGGTGAAGTACTCGAGATATATGCGCCACGGAAGACGGAGAACCGCGCACGCCGCATATACATGCGAGCATGGCTTGTGCAACAGCTGTGGCTTGTTGCATGTGCATGTGGCCACATCACGTACTATGCACACTT